>CABEGB010000795.1:53442-268300 GCA_901521435.1 Crematogaster levior
TTTGAATTTTTAATTTAATTTTACTTACAATTTTTTACAAATAACTTTAGAGTTTTATAAATGACTTCTTATAAAATTTTATAATTGATTTGAGAAATAAAGATTCGTTAATAAAAAGAAATCATAAACAAAGAACTCACAGAAATAAAGAATCGTTAATTGTGGCATATACATAATATTAAATATGTGTATTTTTGGCACTAAACAAAATTAAATATTAATATTTAAATGTGTAACAAATGTAGTTTGTCAAAATATATTATCATTATCAGTTTTTATTGTCACATACTCGAGCATAATTTTTATAGCTTTCACAAATAAAAGATAAGTTACTCTCTTTTGTTCAAACGCCGACTTTCGTAAACGATGATGTAGTCAAGATAATCATGATACAATGATAAAGGCACTACGTAGCATTTTGTTGTCGTATTTGAATTCTAAAACAGAACTTCTATCTCGCGATATATATATATATGTATATATACAGGGTGGTCCATCGAAAAGGAAACAAACTGAATAACTCTTACAAAAATGATTTTTCGAAAAAATGCAAAAACATGTCAATTATTATTGGAAGGGGGACATCTATTGACGTAAAACTCTTACCCTCAACTTCCACTTCCTAGGCGGGGGGTGGCAACCCTTAAAAATTTTAAACGGGAAGGGGGGTCGAGTAATATATCATTGGAAAGGTCTCTCAATTCTCTATAATTCTACGTTTGATTTTTTAAATTTGATCGATTTGTTTAGAAGATACAGAGTGTTTTATCTAAAACAAATAAATCTTTATAATCTTCAACCAGGCCATTAATCGGTTGCAAGAGGTGTTCAAATCGTGTTAGTTAGCGTAGTAATTGTTTGAAATGTTGATCAACATCCAATAAAAATTCTTTTTAGTATAGTAAGATATCTTACTAATAAATTCAAAACTTGGAAGCTTTTAGTAAGATATCTTACTATACTAAAAAGAATTTCTATTGGATGTTGATCAACATTTCAAACAAATACTACGCTAACTAACACGATTTGAACACCTCTTGCAACCGATTAATGGCCTGGTTAAAGATTATAAAGATTTATTTGTTTTAGATAAAACACTCTGTATCTTCTAAACAAATCGATCAAATTTAAAAAATCAAACGTAGAATTATAGAGAATTGAGAGACCTTTCCAATGATATATTACTCGACCCCCCTTCCCGTTTAAAATTTTTAAGGGTTGCCACCCCCCGCCTAGGAAGTGGAAGTTGAGGGTAAGAGTTTTACGTCAATAGATGTCCCCCTTCCAATAATAATTGACATGTTTTTGCATTTTTTCGAAAAATCATTTTTGTAAGAGTTATTCAGTTTGTTTCCTTTTCGATGGGCCACCCTGTATATATGTGTGTGTGTGTTTTTAATTTTTGGTTTGCAGCCAAAGATTATAATAAAATAAAAAGGAGGAAAGAGAGCGTCGGCGCACCGCCATTTATGCAAATTTTCGGTGCAATTCGTGCAATTTCCAAGATTTACACATTTATGCAAATTTTTAGTCTCCTATTTCTCTGTGACCGAAACGAGACTTCTCGAACTAGAGGACATATGTTAACTAGGTTTTCACCAAGCAACTAATGAACTCTAAAGCCACTCGAGTGTGGATAATGGTAATTTTCGTGCCAATAAAATGGAATGAGGACAATATCACAAAGATAAAAAATTTCCTCTGTCACTCTTCTGTTTATTCCTACTACGAAGGATATCTTCTGTTATTATATTTACCTTTAATTAATATTTATAGTAATTATTTTTGCAAATTAGATTTTAAGAATTATATTAATTTATTTACTATGAATAAAAAGAAGTGAATAAAAAAAAAATTAATATTTGACGGTAAAAAATGTCTCTTTAGCATTAAATAATAAAATATATATCACAATGTTAAATAAATAATAAGAAAATGGAAAATATTTTTTCTATAAATGGAAACTTGATTTAAAATTTTCAAAACTTGAATTCGAAATTTTATGAGAATTCGATACTTTCGAAATTCGAAACTTTTGAAACTTCGAACTAATTTTTTTTAAAAAGAATTATTTTTTAGGAAACTAAAAACTCAACCAATTTTTTTCAGAAAACCAAGTTGTTTTCATTGAACATAATTATATAAAAATTATTTTATTTAAGGATGAAGAAAACTAAAAACTAGATAAAAATTTAAATATTCAATAAATTGTTTGAAGAGTAAAGTTGTATTTAACAATTTAATATTGTTGCCAATGAACTACTTAGAAAAATATATAGTCAATTTTGGGAAGTTGCATTCAATTCAGATTTCGAGAGTTTCAAGTCACAAAAATAACACAGGTTTACAAAATAAAAAAAGTTTATGCATGCCTAACCACACCTTCGTATCCTTATGTTTTCGAGGTCGCTGAATCCGAATCCGAGGTCCGTTGGCCTTCATCACGTCGGGTTCAAGGCCATTTCAAGGTCAAATTTAGCAGAAACGGCGAAAAAATTTGAAAAAAATTGAAAATAAATTTTTAGGGATGCTAAGTCCGAATCCGAGATCTGCTGGTGTGTATCGTTTCAGGCTGAAGGTGATTCCAAGGTCAAACTAATATAATGCCGTCCAATTAATTAGAGGAAATTATTACTTAGGTTTTTGTGGCCACTGAATACGAATTTGAGGACCAAATTTAATTCTTACATGTATATAAGTAATTTTTACGCATAAAATTTATTGTAGTGACTGTCGGTTACGATCACAAAGAACTTAAAGTAGATAAAATTACTAAAAATGGATATAATTTCGAAATTTTTTATATCAAAGTGTTAATGAATTTTATCCAAGTATTTACATATTTAGTTTTTGTAAACTTATGTGCTTATTAATATTATACATGCGGTTATTTTAACACTTGATTGTAACATCATTTAGCCATTTTTTCGACATAAAAAAATGTTTCCGATTCTGACCACGTGGAGGTAGATGTTTGTGCAGAATCTTTTTTTGTCTTTTTATTCGTTTTTTTGTATTTTTTTTTTTTTTTTTTTTCTTTTTTTGTATTTTTTCTTTTTTGTTTTTTGTATTTTTTTTTGCTTTTTGTCTTTCTTGGTTTTTTGTTTTAAGTAATTACTTAATTATAATTATAATTACAAAAAGCAAAATACAAAAAAAAAAAAATAAAAAAACAAAAACAAAAAAGAAAAAATACAAAAAAAGAAAAAAATACAAAAAAACGAATAAAAAGACAAAAAAAGATTCTGCACAAACATCTACCTCCACGTGGTCAGAATCGGAAACATTTTTTTATGTCGAAAAAATGGCTAAATGATGTTACAATCAAGTGTTAAAATAACCGCATGTATAATATTAATAAGCACATAAGTTTACAAAAACTAAATATGTAAATACTTGGATAAAATTCATTAACACTTTGATATAAAAAATTTCGAAATTATATCCATTTTTAGTAATTTTATCTACTTTAAGTTCTTTGTGATCGTAACCGACAGTCACTACAATAAATTTTATGCGTAAAAATTACTTATATACATGTAAGAATTAAATTTGGTCCTCAAATTCGTATTCAGTGGCCACAAAAACCTAAGTAATAATTTCCTCTAATTAATTGGACAGCATTATATTAGTTTGACCTTGGAATCACCTTCAGCCTGAAACGATACACACCAGCAGATCTCGGATTCGGACTTAGCATCCCTAAAAATTTATTTTCAATTTTTTTCAAATTTTTTCGCCGTTTCTGCTAAATTTGACCTTGAAATGGCCTTGAACCCGACGTGATGAAGGCCAACGGATCTCGGATTCGGATTCAGCGACCTCGAAAACATAAGGATACGAAGGTGTGGTTAGGCATGCATAAACTTTTTTTATTTTGTAAACCTGTGTAATACAAAATTTTGAGTTCTTAAAACTCGAAATCTTTTCAAAGCATTTCAAAGATTCGAGGTGTTTTGGATTCCCCCTTCCATATCCCCCCTTCCATATATCTAATTTTTTCTGTAATAATAATTATTTATTACTTAAATTATCTTTTACTACTTCAGTATTAAGAATCTTTTAATATTCTTCGTCGATCTTGTACGTATGGTCAATGACAAAGTTGACAAAGAAATGCTAACAAAGTCGAATTTAGAGGACAAATTAGCAAGTATCCTAATACGATCGAGGCTTCAATAAGAATGCAGTTACGTCCCGAGAGATCTGCGCAATAGTCGAGTTCATTATTTCGCTTCATGCTCAAATTTCCAGTTACGCACAATAAATAGTGCTGTCATTAATTTTTACCGTTTTCTTATTACTGGTTACGTCACAGTTATCAACACACTGTTCATATTTCGCAATATGAGAAAGGGCAATCTGAAGTTCACAGGTCGTACAAGTGAAAAAATGGTAATAATATGTAATAGGTAATAAAGTATGCATAACAGGACAATATTTACATATCTTTGATCTAAAAAAAAATTTTTTTTAAATCTTTTTTATCTTCGATCTAGAAAAACATTTTTTTATTAAATCTTTTTTTTTACTAAAAAAACCTCTATATTCTTGAGAGTGAGTAACGTTTGAATATTCGAAGAATATGAATAGAGAAGATGAATAAGAAGAACGTTCGAGAACTGTCGAGTCAAGGATTAAGGATTAATAATTATAATTAAAATGTGATTCTAGAAACCCGGAATGAACGTTTCTACAGTGTTTCCCGAAGGGTACGTGGAAAATGATCGAGTGCAGCGTCATGCATCATCGATACCCAAGGTAGATGAGGAGGGGTTCGAGGAACGATATCGACGTAAGTCTACTGCAATTTTTTAATTTCGCACAAAAAATGGAAGAAAGAAATTTGTATTTTACTGCATAGAAAAATAAGATACATTTCAGATACATTTCTTAAAGATTCGAATTATTTATTTTAATTTCTATTCTCTCACTATTTCCAACTATCAAGCTGTGTTTTGCGTTAAATAAGGCGTTTACATAATTAATTCTACGTTTTTAAATCGATACGAATTTATGGATGAGTTACCGATTTAATAGCTAAAGCTCTCGACTCGATACGCTTCATGTGATTTTTCTGCAGGAAATAGAATCATTTATCAATCCCGCGGAAGTTCTTCGAATCATTTACATACGTAAATGTATGAAAACATAAAAAAATGTACTTCCGGTAGGGATATCTTGCACGACGTTCGACACCGATGACATATCTGCATGAATGCATCGCTGCATATCGTTATGCAATTACATGTAATAAAGTTGCGTGTCGTATCTTGAGAAAGAGATTAGGAGCTAATTTTCCGTTTAATTAAGTTCTCTTGAGAAAATTCAGGGTTAAACATATAAAAACGGTAATGTAGCGTAATGTAGCGTAAACACAATTAGCTACGCTTCTTAATCTTTTCTTTCATTTCGAAATTGTGTGTCAGTTCATTGATCACAAACGAAATGTTTTGCAATTGATATATTTATTAGACAAAAGTATCTATTATATTATATTATATTATAGTACGTATATCTATATAATATCTATATATTACGTAATATAGATATACTACGTATATCTATATTAATATTTTTTATTTTATGTCTATCGTCATGCTCTTATCTATTATTACAGGCGAAGAAAAACTGCAACTTTATCACTCGTAAGATACTTTCAACTTTTACAGGCGTTAATTAAATACTTTTACATAAAAAGTTTTATAATTCAATAATAACATAAATATTATTAAGTTGATTTTTTAACATTCTTGCAATAATTTTCACTAATTTGTTTATTTAGTGATCACAATAAGTTCCTATTTTATCGACGGGCAAACGTAGCTGTATCAAGACTACACGCGTTTAATTTTGCAATGCTTTAAATCTCTCTCGACAGATCGCGACTTACGTGCAACTCGTGAAAAGAACATGGCCAAAAATTGTTCACTATAATTTAATGTAACTTATTTTCATTTTTTTAAGTAAAATTTCTAAATAAATGAAATAACTACATTTTAGTAAATTTACAATTGTGAACATTGAACAACAAATTTAGATTTGCGAACATGTGTCATATTGTATTAAAATTATATTAAAAATGAATAAAATAGAAACTTATAGCTTATTATTACATTTCACAAAATACACGAAGAATGTAAATTTTATTTTTTTAATATCTTTATTTTCTTTGTGTTTTAAAAAATTTTTTAAATTTTCCATGAAATTATTATCGATGAAGATAGTAATTTCGTCCCCAGGCGAAACTAGCGTGTTACGAAACATTTATATTCCACTTGCCGTTGCACTCCAATTATCGAGAACAGTCAATACAAATTATCAATATTTATCGCACAAAACACTTGTTTTGCTGAAACTCTTGCGCAATTTACAGTCTTTTATTTTACCCTTCATGTTTTCCTCGAACTTTTAAAAATACGGGAAATTAATTCAAAATTCAATAAAGAATTAAATTTTATATATTTAAAATTATGTAAAATTGTAGAATTTATTAAATTTATATATTTTCTTAATTCTTTGTTTTTTTCACAATTTCCGGAACAGGAAAATTAATTTTACTTTACAAAGCGATCTCGGCCGGAAACAGCGAGACGTGCGAAGCGGAAAATTTTACATATGCCGCGTTGTTGGTGTGCCTCATTTTCTATGCGTCGATGATTACAGTGTTCAGCTAGCTTGCGGCGGCGGCTTCTGCACGCGCGATTAGCATCAGCTATTAATGTTATGCGAGAAATTGCACCCTAACGATCTCGATAATCACCGCGATAATCTGATGATGTTTACGTGCTGTCGATTCATCGTTTCAAGAGGAAGATGTTGTTTAATCGCGTATTACTCTAAGCTTTCATTCCGTTATTTTCCTTCTCGCTGAGAAATACCATTAATTATTTCATCAAGAATATTCTTAGACACGCTAAACGACGGAATCCTTTTATAAAGACTAAGCATTTCCGTAAAAAAAAGAATCATCAGGTAAATTTTTTCAATTTAAGGTAAATGCGAAACCGCAGTTTCGTCGCGCAAAATCTACTTTACGAGTATTCTGGGAACGTGGTGTAATTAAGTTTTATGTATTTATAGTGAGACGAATAAACGAGGAATTTAACGTGTCGCGAATAAAAATTCTTTGTGAAATTTATTTGCGCATTTGCGCATGAAGAATCGGCTTTTATTATTTAAACTGCTGTTCCGAAATGCAAAAAATCATCTGGTGTAACGCGCGTCGGAATAAATTTAAATTAAATACATTGAAAAATTAATGAATTTTTTAACACTTTTTAGAATTATATACTACAATAAAGGTGACTTCACAAATTTAAAAAAAAAATTTATACACAAATTTAAAAGAAATTCCCTGATGCACGAGCGATCGTAAAAAAATTATAGTAACGCTAATGTCGGTAGACGAGATTTCTCACGGTACTTTTTGTTTCGCATCACAAAGGATTGCTTGTCGAGATTCAACAATTTCCGGCATTCATTTATTATCTTTTACTACGCATCGTTTTGTTATACACGCCGTATCGCACAGAATTGAGGGCCTTCATCGTAGAACTCGCCCGGCGCTCGAACAACGGAAAGTAATTGTCCCCTGGCCGTTTTCAGATGGAAATTTTGAAAAGTTGAAATTTTGATCTTAAAAAATTATAGGGGTGTAGAGAATGACGAGACGAATCATGTTTCCTTAAGAAATTTTTTGATTTGACGAATAGTTTTCATAGTAAAAAAATAAAACTTAATAAAATCGTTATGTAAATTTCATTATATTTTTAGATATAAATCGTCATATCTTGATCAATTATGCATAAAAAGATTTGGAATTTTTTTCACACATACTTTATGATCAAGCGAATACGACAGAGATATAAAAGGTTTACGAAGTTGTTATTGTTTAACATTTTTTAATTATTAATAACAGCAGGTCGATATCCGTAAACTTATAGGTTCACGGGCAAAAAGTGTCGAGGGAAGTTTCGAGTTGAGCAAACTTCCAGTGAGACTTTTGTTCCTTGATGTTTAAAGAAGTTTTCTAGAAACTTTCAGCTCGATTGGTTGTAAATTGACCAAAATATCGTTTGTTTAACAACGGTCTCGGCGACGCGCCGCGCCGCACAACGACTGCTCCGCCTAAAGTTGACCGCATGGGTTTTCTTTTAGGATTTTCTACTTCGACAGAATTAATATTTTTTATTTATTATTTTTATTTCATTACCTCAATATTAAAAAATGTCGTTAATAATATCTGCAAATTTTGAGTGTATGTAGTAAATACAGGTTTCATTTAATATAAACCATAAAAATGTTTCATAAAACATAAAATAATGAATACATTAATAAACATTGGTCATAATAAGTATATCAATAATACTGTACACACATACAATAATGCAATGTATTAAACGCATCATTTTTACAATAATATCTTACATTATATTATTACGTTATTTATTCATAGATCTATTTTTTACATTTTTTACATTTTTTAAAGCTTTTGCTTTTACAATACCCTTATTACAACTACTATTGTTTTCATTTTTTTTAGAGCTTTTGTCTGTTTTTCGGTTTCGACTTTCCTTTGGTACCGTATTATCGATTAATGAATTAAAAAAAAGTTTCCCTTTTGGACTTAAGTATCGCAATAATGATTGAACGTCTCGCAGTTTCTCATTGCTTATCCCAATAGCATCTGGAATTTGTGTTTCAAGTAAATCGCCAAATACAATGTCAAAATTTATATGGTAAACATCTGGTTTTCCACTATAACCGTTAAAAATATAAACATCATTATTAGCGAAGTAGGTAATTTTTACAGCGTTCCGTATGTGCATATTTTTAGGTAAGTTTACTTGTGCTGGTATTAACGCTTCAAAATTCTTAACTGTTACGTCTGACTCTTTAATTATCGTAAATTGTGGATTTCTTGCTTGTTTTACAATTTGGAAATAATCGTCAGGCGTTTCAATTACTTCGATTTTTTTCTTTTTTTGCCCATACATCCCAAAGTTTCGATCGCAAGAACAATACGAATGACCACGGACTGGATATAGGTGTACTATTTCCATTTCTAGATGCTTTGACAGTAATGATAAAAAGCATAAAATCAAATAGTTCTTATTTTGTCCGCCGCAACCATCCGAAAAAAGATATATTTTATTGTAATAATTTAACTTTAGTTCACGCTGTATTGCATCTAGAAGGAAATTGGAAACAATATTAGCTCCTTTCTTAAAATTACCTTCTACAAAGAAGTACATGTAACTGCGTTTGTGATCTCCGAAAACATGCACATTGAAAACATGCAGCCAAATCAACCGTTTATAAAATTGTTCGGAAACTGGAATTTTTGGTAGCGGTAAGTTTTGTCCGAAATCAAATTCAAGGCATAAAACATCTTTTTCTGACAACATAGATTGTTTTAGTTTCTTATAATTTTCAACGTCGGTTTTATGATTTTCAAATTCTTCACTGTTGTTTTTGCTATGTTCATGCTCAAAACAAAAATTACAGACATCTGTACGAGGTTTCGAAAAACTAAAATTAAGGTTGTGATTAAAATAGTCTACATAAGTTGTATATTTAACTGGAGGATTTGTATTACCTGTTTGTGATTTGTAATAATCAACAAATAGTCCGTATAGAGCGCATAGAGTTAATTCGGAGTTATCAAAATACCTTAAGCTAGTTTTTTCAAGGGAATAATGCGACTGAGAATGAGGTATTAGCAAACAGTGGTCATCTATCATTTTTTTCACGTCATCAGTCAATCGTAGAACACGATTACAGTGTACACCACGATTATCATTCAAGGGTTCATTATTTGACAGTTTCTTCTGAATTGTTGCAAATCTGCCTTTCTTTATGTTTAATAAATTGCATAAAAACTTTTGACAAACGGAAAAGTGATGCGATACATCGTGGAAAGAATACTCCCACGTCGAAATATTTGTAACATTTTCAGCAGTTGCATTTGAAGTTTTCTTTATCATTAAACCACTTAATATCAAATTTTGGGATTTATAATCTCCTGCAGATGTCCAAAATGAATCAAAGAAATGTTTTTGTGACGAAGCATCAACGTCTTTAAAACAGTTTTTCGAACAGCAGTTATCAACGGTTTTAAATTCTTTACAAGGAATAGTTTTCCCCGTTGTTGAAATGTATTCTTTCCCCTGGAAAATTCAATAACAATACACATTGTACGTTAAAGCTATCCAGTAGTATACACAGCGATATATTATAATATATAATTAACCTGAAAGTACTTTATGTAAAAATGTGATGAATAACATTCACAAGAAAAATGTAATGTGTACAGGGTGATATTTATAGGTAATTGAATAAAAGTAACCTTATTTCTTGAAAATTTTCTTTTCTTTTCTTTCCAATCTTTCTCATTTCTCGACCTTTTCCTACTGTTACTTTTTAAATTCGTATTTGTTGACATCACTACAATATAGTCTTTATTTATAGGGCACTTATTAATAAAAAAGTCTTTTTACTTATCTACAAGGAACATCAGTTTGTTTACTTTCAGGCGGATCAGCCGTTGTGCGGCGCGGCGCGTCGCCGAGACCGTTGTTAAACAAACGATATTTTGGTCAATTTACAACCAATCGAGCTGAAAGTTTCTAGAAAACTTCTTTAAACATCAAGGAACAAAAGTCTCACTGGAAGTTTGCTCAACTCGAAACTTCCCTCGACACTTTTTGCCCGTGAACCTATAAGTTTACGGATATCGACCTGCTGTTATTAATAATTAAAAAATGTTAAACAATAACAACTTCGTAAACCTTTTATATCTCTGTCGTATTCGCTTGATCATAAAGTATGTGTGAAAAAAATTCCAAATCTTTTTATGCATAATTGATCAAGATATGACGATTTATATCTAAAAATATAATGAAATTTACATAACGATTTTATTAAGTTTTATTTTTTTACTATGAAAACTATTCGTCAAATCAAAAAATTTCTTAAGGAAACATGATTCGTCTCGTCATTCTCTACACCCCTATAATTTTTTAAGATCAAAATTTCAACTTTTCAAAATTTCCATCTGAAAACGGCCAGGGGACAATTACTTTCCGTTGTTCGAGCGCCGGGCGAGTTCTACGATGAAGGCCCTCAATTATAAAATACAATTATATTATATATTTTTACAATTATTTTTATTTTATTATTTTACAATTATTATATATTATGTTATTTATTATATAATAATTTAGTAGTGAATATTATTAACAAAATTAAATAACATTCTGGAAGAGTATTACAATCTACAATATATATTAAGTCCATTGGATTATTCCTGTAATAATATGTGATGCATATAAAGTTCACAATCTACTTGTAAGCAGAAGCATGCAGAAAGAGGTGGAAGAAAAGAGTCTGCAAGGGGTGAGTCTCGCACGGCTCATTTGTCGTCAAGTTTCTGACTCGGTTGCATTGACGAACGAGCTCCGGAAAGCAGTAGGAAAGGATTGGTGCAGAGGAAGCGACCGCAAAAAGGAGTCGACGACACGGAGGGCAAAGAGGAGCGGAGCTCGAGGGACACAGGGACACGTCGCAGAAATAGAATACCACGCCTTCTAGTTTACCTAATTGCTGCGAGCCACAGCGAACTTGTCCCCTAATTATTCGGTGATGAATGGCACGAGAACATGCAGAAGTGCGCGATAAAGCGCGGCCAAATCTCATTCGTCTGACGTTGCTAGTGTCATTTTATACTCGCAATCAACCCCGAGTATAATTAATTTGTATGCGAGTCGCGACGATTGGTAAATCTGCCTCGAAAATTACTTTACGACTGGGTTCTTTGTTGCCGCTCAAGATCTTAATATCCGAATGGTAAAAAATTATTTAAGTTATCAACAAACTTATTAATAATTTAAGCGAGAAAATATAATGAATAAAAAATATATTCGGAAATTTAATACGACATTTAAAGACGTCAAATATTTAACATTTTAATTTTTACGACACGCACTTCTTTTAACATCTTTCATTAATATTTTGATATGTACAATATTCGGAAATAAAATATTACGTGTCATATATGAATGCAAAATTATCACTTAATATCATAATGAGTTCATTTAAGAAGTGCTTTATTCCTTTATGCTGTTCTTTCGCGAAGATTTACGTGCTGTGTTGACGGCTGCTTTGTAGTAGGACGCGACATCCCACATATCTCAGTCCCAACACACGGCACAAACGAGAATTGTCCTTTCCTTAGATCTCGAATTTATCGCGTCGGCATGTAAATCACGATGTGGTTACGTGCCCTCGGATGGAAATTAGTCGTTAAGGTCCTCGAGGGCGTGTGAGATGCCGCAGAATCGAGTCGTTTAATTCTCATATTAATTATCCGTACAAAAACATAAGCCAGTTCTCCATTATGCCGCCTCGGATAACGATTGTGTTAAGGCAGTACTGCTTCTAGCAACTGTATTTTGGTAGTAACTATTCTCGGAAATAATTTTATGTGAAAGATTCACCGAATTATAGCGGTATATAATGAACTGCATGTAATAATGACACAATTAACTGTTTGAAAAGAAAAATGTCTTTTGTTTCCTGGATTTCAAGTTTTTAAAGGTGCAAAATCATTAAAAAACGATTCCAATAATTTAGCGTATTTTAAAAGTAACATCTCGAAAAAATTTTCGAGAAGTCTTACCAGCATCTTTTACTGTAAGTAAGAGAGTTGCCGCATTTCCATGGTAGAATTAGCAGAGGAGACAGATAAATAGTGGACGAAGAGCAGAAACATTGAGTAGGCGTGGAGCCTGCAGGAAGTAATGGATCAAACTCACAGGGCGACGGTCCTCTTCGTGCGATCTTACAGATTCGTTACCACAAGAGAAGTCTCGTGTGAATTTTATAACAATTAGTTCCCCTAGTAACTATTCGTAAGTATTCGTATCTAGTAACAATGTTGCCAGCTAACCGATGCAAAATCGGTTCCGGATGACGATGTAATTCTTGACGAGCAAAGACTCAAAATAATATTCGAAAATTTCACATGCGTGTGCAAGACATATACTTGTGCTATCATTATTTAAGAGTACTACTTTTATTTTCTATTAACCCTTGTTGATCACCGTGGGTCTATTTGAGCCGAACATATTTTTTTCTCCACCGTCCGGATAACAGCTCTCCAAATCAAAAAATCTTCGATATTAGAAATTCTATCATTATTCCATACACTAACAAACTCGGTAATAAAATCGAACATTCTATAAAAAACACTGGATTAAGCGTTGCATTTACGGTTTCTAACAAACTGAATTCGTTTATAAAAAAGGGAAAAGACATTTTAGACGTTGCCAAACACACCGAATTGGTATACAAATTAGATTGTTCGGATTGTAATGCTTGCTATATTGGTCAAACCAAGCGACATTTGGGTACTCGCATTAATGAACATTGCTACAACATAAAAAAACACCCATCTAGCTACTCTGTAGTTAGCAATCATCGCGTGTCTCACTCACATGATTTCGATTGGAATCATCCAAAGATTCTCCATAAAGAGAACTATATAAGAAAACGGGAAATTGCGGAAATGTTTTTTATTAAGAAACACAATTCAGCCATTAATTTACAAAGAGACACAGAAAATCTTTCTACAGTATATGACCGTCTTATTAATATAGTATAATTCTTTATTCTGTTTTTAACTTCCGCGCCTCTCCCCTTCTCAATAATTATATAACTATAACAAATTGTTTATGTTTCTCCTACTCTTGTCTTTCATATTCTTTTATCATTTGACCTCGATAATAACCGTCATGTTTGTCACTCAGTCGCTTTTTAACAGTCATGAACTATTGACTCTTCTGTTTAAACTAGACATTTTTGTTACATCGTCGTTTTATTTTATTATACTATGTAATTCTTGCGGCACTATTCTGAATTGTAAGTAACAGTTTTGACAACTTTTATACACATTAATTGTAACATTCATTGTATTGTTTTTTTGGTTTTGTATTATATTGACAGATACACTTGATAAGGACCAAATTCCATGGTCGAAACGTTGTGCCTTTAATAAATGTATCGATTGCCAGTTTGCACGTCATTTATTGCCTCATCCTTTTCTTGATCATATTTTTTTCGTTAAAAAACCGAAGTAAATTATATAAGGTAATAAATACTCTGGATTGCATTGATTTCGTCGTTTTAAGCCCTAAATTCCCAAGTTCAATCTTCAAAATAAATATACTTTTTGAAAGACCTCGTACCAAACTAGTTTTTTCTTAAAGGGCTATATCTCATGAGTTATACCCTACATTTTTACAAAAAAATAATAAAAATTGAAAGAGTTACGAATATTTAAGTAAAAAAGTAAGTTTTTTCACTTTTTTTTGTGAATTTTTATCAAAACTTAAAAATCAAAATTTCATGAAAATAACAATGAGAATTCCTTTTTTGCATGTTAATTCCTTTTTTGATGTTGAAATTATATATCTAAATTTTTTTTCCTCAATACAACATCATATTTTCGCTCAGCAATGATTCAAAATTTGGCCGGATCAAATTGACCCAGTATGACCATTATAAAATTCTACTGAAGTGTGACCAACAAGGATTAACATCATCGAAAGTCTACGTAGATAATAGAATGAAGATAATACATTGAGAATTCTTTTTATTCAAGATAAATAGACAACTATCAAAAAATTAATCTAAAATTTTGGTTTTTAAAGACAATCTATTCATCATTTATACTTCATTAAATCTGGACTACACACATTTCTTTTGATGTCGTAATTTTAGAGAAACATCGCTCAATTGTATCAGTTGTACAATTAACACAAAAAAATTATAATGTTTACAAATTTGATTATCTGGTTATATTATTTTTAGTAGAGTTGATAAAATCGATTTTTTGTGTTAAATTTGTGTAACTGATTGTGAATTAAACTTGATAATACGCAGATGTCATTACCATTTAAATGAAATGACTTTAACATATCACATGTGTCAGCAATATTTGATGGTTAAAAAACAATATTGAACATCGGTCAACATGGTTTTACCTAATTTGAGGGAATAAACACGTGCATTAGCGTTTTCCCAACAATATGTACAATATATGGACAGTAACGACTGTAGGTAGGTTATTGGCTGTAAGTGTAATAACTTCAATATTTATTATCGACGAATTTAAATATTTCTCAAATATTTATTATATGTTGTTACTTGAAATTTCTATTGATTGGATGAACAAAATACAAGTGTTTTACACCTGTGTAAAGTGTAAATTTTGGCATTGGCGGTCGTATAAGCAAATTAATTTTTCTTATATAATAAATGTTGAATATTTAAGATTATTTAACAATTGTACTTGAAAATGTATCCGTTATTTATTTGAATATTTATTTAAATATTAAATCTATCTTACCATAATAAATAAGACGAGAAAGTAGTTCTAGATGTTGCGCTTAATCAATTTGTAATATTAAACAGTGAAACATTTAAAACAGTGATTAAATAGGTTGCGATTAAATAGGAGAAATAGTTATAATTATTTATATCAATTTATTAAGCTTTCTTTTATGATATTTATCTCTTGAGAAAATATTCTTTCTCGTTGTTTTAATTCAAATTATATATAAAGTAATAAAAGAAAGAGAATATTCTTTCAAGTAGTACATCTTAAATATTTGTGCGATTTGTCTGAAAATGTAATAGAGCATAATGATACGAATGAAACTCACCGTAATACATTTCTAACTCAGGAGATGTCGAGCATACTATGTCAGTATCGTCGAGCTCAATTTCCTCCGCCATTGACATGGATGAGTCGGGTGCAACAACCATTCTAGTCTGCAATTCATTATCTGGCAAATGTAATTAATTTATTTAATCCTCACCACGGATTGTATTACATCGAGATTCTTTACAAAATCTATTATAGTTGAAAGAAAGATGCATATTTCTAAAATAATTATCTTTCGTTATGTAATAATGAAATATATCAAAAATTTATTTTAAAAATTGTACTTTATGTTAAGTTATGTAGTATAACTTGTAATATTTATTATAAAAAGTGTTGTTAATCAAATCATATGAAAAGACATGTAACCATTTTCTAACAATGATAGAATGACTAAAGAATTTGTTGAATAAAAGGAAAGCAGAAACAAACTGTTATCTTTCTCAAAAGACGATTAATAATCGATTGTAATAGAGAAACAAAAGAAAACTTTTAAAAATTAGAAAATTTGGAAATAGACAATTCACTCACTTTCTTGACAAAGCAAAGACAAATCGGTGTGCTGTGAGAACTTATTTTCTTCTTCATGTATCTTACTCGGTGCTAATAGTCTGTCGATACTGAAAGAGCACAATTTCGGATTTTCCGCAGAGTCGCTCGTTCCCATCGACGAATTTGATTTTTTTATCTCTTCATTAGACATGTTCTTAAACATATTTTGTCAAGACGATACTCAGAATATTCTGTGCTAATAGCATCTGTAAAATTGTCTTTTCGATATTTCTAAGTGGATATCCAGCATTCACTGAAATTAATTCTTCAACTGACGTTCCTCAAGGATTATATTTTTCAGCTCTTTTTATTAATCTTAAATATCACTCACTTTTCTTTCTGTAAAAAGACCCGTCTTATGTATTTAATCGATGTCCCAAAAATCAGTCAATTGATGATAGAACTTCACCAAAGCTTGATTGCACGATTTTGATATTTCACTATAGCACATTTTCTTTTAATTAAATGAAACATGAAAAGATCATGATACCGGCACTAGTTGAAAGAATCAATAATAAGGATCTCTAGTTACATTGGTACCCCCCTTGATCTGCTCGGAAGATTAGAACCGAAACCAGTGACTGTTTTGTCGGGGTTACTCACGGTGTCCAACGATATTTTTTGGCACTCAAGCTCAAATTCTTCGTTCCTTGAGGCGGGTATCCTAAAGCCACGTGCTCACAACGTCATCACAAAATCGACCAATCGCATAAACCTCTGGGCGGGTCTTGGCAAGCACGTGCGTTTCTGGAAGGAGCTTTTAATGATCTCGTATCACGAGACGGTAGCGACCACTAAACGGTGGTAATGAGGTGACTATAAATTTCTGTCACTGCCACGGAGAACGCCGTTTAATAATCATGATAGGTAACAGATGCGATGCGAAATTGATTCAGTTATAAGGCCTAATTTAATAGAGAGAAGAAAGAAAAAAAAGCTTAGGAGATAGATTCCGACTGAATCCATCCGGTTGAAAAAACACTCGTTTATACAGTACGTTTAAATAATAATGGCTGAATCAGACTTAAAAATTTTAAAAACACTTTTATAGATTATTATCATCGTATTAAAAGTGACTTTAATTTAACTGACTATTTAGTTTTTAGTGATTTAGAGCGCAAGAGTAAGATGCAGTAATACTTTCAGAAACACATGATTATATCATACAGAAAATGTAATGTTTCATTTAACAACACTATACATTATTGTCTATTAATTAATTCGATTAACACGACACCATTTAATGCGTTCGACAAATGTATTCATGTCATTAAACTGCTATTTCGGTAACTATTTGATGTTGATAGTTATTAGGATGATCTTTCTTATATGATGCACTTACAGATTATCGTACATAATAATGAGACGTTTTTGAGTGCGTTTTGCAAAACACGAAAAACTGGGTCTTCGGTATATTATTAGACACCGCCAAGAAATGGCATCCCGCGAATTTACATATACTGCCATTTCAGCGTGCTTGCTTCTTCGACATAAACTGTGATTTTAATGAGATAATATTCCCAATCACACGCACACACGATACACATACAACACATATACATTTTAATGTATGCGATAAATCAATATAAAGATAACAAAATAAATTACACAAATTTCTTTCAAACTTTATATAATCTGCTTTATATAATCTGCTAATTTTATTGCACAAATCGGCTTCTTAAATAATTTTCGTGCTCATAAAATCTGATTAAAATCTTTAATTATATAGTAACAAATAATTTTTTTTAAATAAAAATGTTTCTTAAATTATTTGTCTCAATTGGAGCTCGAGAGTTATCTTATTATATTATACGAAGGATCTTCTGAAGTGCGAACAGAGTTCTCTAGAAATTGTTAATGGGTGTGACTGCGAGATCATGTTACCAATGTAAAGTACCACTCTGGTAGACTTCTGCTGTCTCACATTCGGAAAATTGAAACCTTTGCGGTGGCTGGTAAGCTAAAATGTTTGTTAATTTCATGCTTAATTGGCGAGTGGCAAGTGCAACAGTTAAGATATATCTTCATTCCTCTTAAACATGTCCAGCCGCGACACGGCAGAACGATAGGTTCCTGGTGTATGTTTTCTCTCGCCTTGAGCATATTTTTAGAGTCGTGTTTCGACATATGAAAAATCTTCATGTTATGACTTTATATATGCGTTATATGTTAATGAGCTGATATTGTATCGACATGTTCGACACAAATTTTGGAAAGCTATTCATTTTATATCAGTCGTCGTCAATGTGTGTGCTTTAAACATAATATGCATATTTCATTAAGTACGGAAGAGGATTTAATTCAATGAAAACGAGACTATGCCATGAACCTTTATATTTATTTCTTTAGGCATTGAAACAGGCCTGTATCTCATTCATATTCTGTGCTCATCTATCTTCAAAAATAACCATCCCCTAATTATGTTATTTCGCATAAAGACATATACATATACAGATTCCGATATCTAATTATTTCGACTACGTAATTATTGACTCATAATTACTTTCTTATTGCATTACAATGAAAATAATAATGAATATTATTAATATCATCAACAAAAAAATATATCATCAAATCTTAATACATAACTAATTGTTATCATCTTTAATCTCAAGTGCATTCCATTATTATCCAAAATTAAAAGAAAAAATTTAATCGGATAAAAGAGAAGAAGAAAAACTTACATAGTATCATCGAACTTAAGATCAATAAACCTATATAAATATTAAAATTTCAAGATTTCTAAAAATCAAGACATCCGCGAAATGTAGTTTGCATGTTGGTTTTTGCAGGTTTTTACGAACCTTTTCACATTTGGTCCATGTATCACTTGTGGCTCAATACTTCCACGATCTTTTTCTCGAAATGTATTTTACCATTTATTATAATGCATATTTATTATAATACACTTTAGCATTATAATAAACGTTATTATATCATGATAACAATCCAGATACAATGCTCACATTATTGCTAATTGTGAAACATCAATTAACAAATACTCGTTCTTGTAATGCTACTGACAAACATTTAAACATTTATGACAGAACTTGCTTGGTAAAACTTAATGCTCGTGCATTAAGAATATGTTGCACATAAGTTTTGTACAACAAAAAGTAAAAAGTGTCGTATTAATTATTAGAACATAACGATTTATATAACGGGAATAGTAATTAATTGAATAGTGATTGCTTGCAACATGACTGAAGCGAGCGTTACTTTGTGTTACTTTACATTTGCTGCGTGGAGTTACCGTTCCAAGTGTTATTCTCATCATTATCATCCCCACCTGAATGTAGTCTGTGTATATTCCCTTGCGCTCTGATTGTGGTCCCTCCTGGATTACTCAAGTATCTTCTAAACAAACTGTATTACGAATAGAGATATTTATTTATTTATGTGTGTGTATATATATATATATTTTATATATATATATATATATATATATATAAAAATATATATATTAAAAATTACATGGTTGTTAAATCTGTCTTTAAATACTATATAAATATATTATAGCTCTATTTGTGGCGATCGTGGCTCAGAGAAATGTACATTGTCTTTAACGAGCCAAAGATCCGAGTTCAAACCCGACCAAAACGTCGGTTTTTATTCGATCGCCACCTCTCGGAAGGCAACGGCAAACCACCGAGAGTATCTTGCCAAGAGAATCTCCGGATGACATGGATGCATGTCACCGGAGGTCATCACGCTCTCAAGTAGAGTGAAGGACTAAGTAGGATAGCTCTGTTATCTATGTATGTGTGTATGTGTGTGTATGATTATTCAACGTGTTTATTGGGAAACCTACCCCGAAGATTGAACTACATTTCGCCGATTTGGTGAAATAGCTCTGTCGGGGTTGTTTGTCGTTTCTACAGAATCACTGTTGGAATCGCCACGTTGTTGATTCGCGTCTCCATTAGTGCCGGAAAAGTAACCTACTATATAATTGTAAATACGAATAACGGGCGTAAAGAAGGACCATACGAAGCGAGAGAAGAACCCAACGTCTTGCGTTGAAGTTACCACCGTTGTGACATTAGACTGAAAACACATAAGAAAATATAAAATAAATATAATTAAAAATGTAATAGTTTACAAAAAAAATCTCATTTTACTTACATTTTTCAAAGGAAGAATTAGAATAACTGCGGTCGGGACTAATTCAAGTTCCAGAAGGGTTTTGTCATTCTCCTCATTAGTCAATTCTCTTCTGGGAAATGATGTTGACATGGCGAATTGTCGGAAAGGCAAGTCGATGTTTTCAGTAACGTAGGTGCGTAAGGTGCGCAAAGTGTTTGATGGTT
Organism: Crematogaster levior; assembly: GCA_901521435.1. Taxonomy (NCBI): domain Eukaryota; kingdom Metazoa; phylum Arthropoda; class Insecta; order Hymenoptera; family Formicidae; genus Crematogaster; species Crematogaster levior. The sequence goes on from CABEGB010000795.1 coordinate 74,032, forward strand.
CAAATTGTCCTGTATGGGAATTGCCGGACGGTAATCTAAATTGTATCCTGGTCACAGTCGCGTTATTAGGTGTTGGATTATATCTGAGTTGTTCTTGACACTGAGACTGTTGTTGATGTTGCTGTTAAAAAATGAAAGAAATTATTAAATTAAACTTGATATAAAGTAAAAATTATTATGAAAATTATTATTATGAAATTTAAATAATGTCAACCTGCAGTGCAAGTTCCTTTTGTTTTCGTTCTAATTTATCTTGAGCGATTTGTTGCCTAACTTTCTCGCGAGCTGCAGCCTCTGCAGCCTTTTCTCGCATCCTTTCTTCATGAGCTTGTTTTATCTCTAATTCTTGCTGCATTTGACGCATTTTTTGCACGTCACGCCCCATCTTGCGTCTTTCAATCTCACGCTCCCGTTCTTTTTTCTGCTCCTCATCTAGGCGTTGTTTTCGTTGAAGCTCAATTAATTGTCGTGCTCTTTCAAGCTTTTCCTAAAAATTTATAACAAATAAAATATGGTGTTTAATAATAGTTATAATAATATTTAATATAATTTATTCAAGAATTATGTTGATATTATTGATAATCCACATGCCTCAGCTGTCAATTCCTTTTGATTATCTTGATTAGTTTCAGCATTTGTCTTTATTGATGCCTCATTATTATCTTGATTCTCTACTTTTAATGAAGTTACGGCCTTTGATGTGTCTTCTGTGATATTATTTTCATTATTTGAAATATCCGATGTGACCGGCTCTTTTATACCAGAAGTTAAATCTGTACTTGGGTTGAAATTGTTATCATTTATGTTACATGTAGTAGTCTCAACGGTATTATTATTACTGCTGCTACTGGCGACTGCAGCTCTTTGTTCTGCATCAATTAAGTTTAATGAAGATTGTTTATTACTCTTCCCTGCCTTTATCAGCACGTTATCAATTTTGGATACTAATTCAGCTGCAGTTGCATTACCAGCAACAATTTCCAATGGTGTGCCATTTTCCCCAATGAAGAATAAAGATGGTACTGGTACCAATTGATCTGATTGTTTACCTTAAGGAAAACTTTAAAGGACATTTCCAATTCGAGGGAGTTACTGACATCAACTCCTCCAACACCATGATCTCATCAACACCGTGACAACGAGATTGCGTCTCCTATAAGACCTATCTTCTCGGCTTCGTTTATCTGTTATATTGTTTTGATTATTGCGTACTGAAGAGGGCTCAGTGAGCCGAAACGCGTATACAGATGTGCAATTTTGTTCGCGAATTGTTTCATGATTACTTGTAATGGTTTTATCATCACACCACATATAAATATGTTTTTGACTCTATATTCATTCCAATTTATGATTTTATATCAGAGAGTCGTAGTAATTTGTTTACTTTTCCTTTAATTTTAAAACTTTAAAGTATGATTAATAAAACTTAATGATAATATTAAAAGCAATAAGAATATAAATATTATACAAGAGGATACAGATCTGTGCAAAGAATCTATAAGCCTCGGATCCACTTTCTAATCTTATAGCTACAAAATGTTCTTCCTCCAGGCGGGAAGAGACTTCTGTAGCATCGATTGCCTGGGCAAGTTGCACCGATGTATCATCTTTGCCTGAAAAAACATTATATCTATATGACTGTTTATATTTGTATGAATATGACCGATCTGTTAAAGTACCTAACATTACAATATTATAATTTCCTACTCAATAACATAACTATTACAATATGTTATATTACACTTATATTTTTGAGTAAGAAATTATAATATTGATGTAACATTACTGTTAGTTGATGTTTGCAGGGTATCCATTTTATTTACTTTACTACACATGTTGTCATGTATTCATACATCGTACTTGACTTAGAAAGATGATTTGGAGACTAAACTGAAGTCAAATCTAACCTAAAATTCTGATTACACACCTTCAACAAACACGACGAAGACAGCCTTCCTCGATTTCGACGTCGCAACCGCTTCGTTAATACTTCCCGCAAACCACTTCATTATATGAGAATATAATTGAATTTCTTTTTCTTATGTTAACGATATTGATGACGTAATGAAGGAAACTGCTGAGCGAAACACTAAAAATTTTGCGATGAATTTGACGTTTCTCGGAGTAAGGTTCAGGTAGGTATGATGAGTCGTCACTCTCTACTGTTATCTAATGACGATAATGATTCTACTCCATCTGCCGAGAGAACTAAGACTTGAACTTTTCGTTTATCATACTTAGAATATATTTATTTACCAATTGTGAATTTAATATCGATTTAAAAAATTAGTTGATGTATATCAGTATCCGAACGGAGTGCTTTACTTTTTCAGGATAATCGAATTTATAATGCCATTGGTGACAAATCTGGACTATTTATCGGATAGAATGGAGCTAATCTTCGTTACAAGCTAAATAACATAGAGATGCATAAGAATCTTTGTTTTACAGTCAATTAAATCATTGGCTGCATTCAGCAGCAGAGCAGATCAGTAAGCGATCAGTGATTATTGGTCCTTTCTATTAGATCCCGAAATCTAGACCAATCATGTTGACGCATTAAAAAGAATTACTCAACAGTTGTATGTACAACAGTTGCGTCTGCTGAACGCGACCATTCTGAATTATTGGATTTTTCTTACATCGTTATCGAAAATGCGACAGATTAGATCAAAATGTAGAAAATAAATATTTCAGATTTATTTAAATCACAATCGACGTTGCGATTTACTTGCTGTCGCTACATAGAAACGTGCCCATTAAATGGACAAACTCGGAGTCGCTCATTGTAAATGCGCCTGAAGTATGATTAAATCCTGGACAAGAAACAGCGGACTAGAACCATTTCTACGTAGTACGTGCTATGTAAATGATGCTGCGGTAACTCACGGGAGACGAGTTCCTCATTGTTTTTATTAACATTACGACTAAGTGAACATATTCCTCAAGAATGGCGCAGTGTCTGAAAAAAGGTGCGTATAACCTACGTTGATCCTTAACGAGCACGATCACGTGTCGGAGACGAGAATCGACGAACCGTTCGGCACGTTTCCGAGACGTGATTGTGTGGTGACGGTGGGCCACCGCTGGTGGCGCCGCCGTCGCCATTTTAATCCAGTTCCATCGTTCCGGCTGTCCGAGCGCGATGGAACGGCGGAACGAAATGTGGTAATGGCGAGTGCGTCTGTTCTGCATATTTGATGTCGCGATAAAGTTGGGCGTACGCGTCCGCGGTTATCCCGACGAGATTCCAACACTCGCGGGCGTATCATCGGGCCGTCGTGTCGTTGGCTCGGCCCGCGAATCACAATCGCTCCGTCGCGCTGCAGGTGCCAACGCGCTGCGTACGTGAATCATACTCGCGAGATATGGAGAGGTGCGACTCAAATAATACGCGATAATCGCATTACTCACGTCGACCTCGCGACACGCCACATTCCAGAGCACGTGCGACAACGTATCGCGCGCTTCAACGACGACGAGACCCATTGTCGTGCAAATCTTTGGCGCACACATACACACACACATCTGCGTGTTTATTTCTTCACATAATATGAAAGCGGAGCGAGCATGAAGGTAACCGTGTGCTTCGACAACGTCAGGGTGGTGGTCCCATGCGGAGATGGAACTCTGCTCGTCAAGGATCTGATGCACGAGGCCATCCTGAGATACAAAAAGGCCACTGGCAAAAGTGATAGCACCTTGATCATCAACAGCTTGTCTTCCTTGACTGGTGGCGGTTTGTTGGATCCAGATGACAGATTGTGCGACGTAGCCGACGACAGGGAGCAGATCGTAGCTCATTTTGCTAGCTCTGATATCAGTCACGTTGGTGGAGATGGCGCAAGCTCAGTTGGTACCAACAGTCCTGACTTTTTCCATAGAGACGGCAAAGAGCAAGCTTATCCAATCGACATTCATTCCTCTGTATCTAATAGTATTAAGAGAGAAAGTGCCAAGCGTTTGTCAATGCACGCATTGTCAACGAGAGAGCCTTCTCTCACAACGTATTCTGCTCAATCTCTACCTAGAGAGTCTCGACGTAGGGAACCTTTAGGTCAAGATTCTAAAGCTTCATACGAATTTGGTAATAACGTTGAATCCGGAAATCAAGATGTGCGAGAAATAGTGATAAAGAATGAAGCAGGGCCACTGGGGCTCCATGTGGTGCCATGTTACGATTTATTAGGCAATGATCAAGGACTTAGAGTCGAGGGTATTGAACCAAATGGCCGTATCGCCAGGGATGGACAAATTGATTTACACGACAATATCATAAAGATAAACGGTCACAACTTGTTGCATATACCGTTTTCAAAAGTCCAAGAAATATTTAGAACATGTATGAATGATCCTTGTTTACAAATTTCTGTTGTCAAACATAAGAAAAAGGTGAAGAACGAAAAATCTTTGCATAAAAATCACGGCAATACCAGTGGGGGATCAGAGAAGGCCGAAGGTGATGAGAATATCAAGAGACTTCAATGCAGCAATTATAATCTTCTGCAGACTGCGAACACTAGGAAAATTGGACGGATGATAGAGATAGAATTAGTGAAAGGAAGTAATGGTTTAGGATTTAGTGTTACAACACGTGATAACCCTGCTGGAGGACATTGTCCCATATATATTAAGAATATATTACCAAAAGGCGCTGCGGTGGAGGATGGTAGATTGAGACCTGGCGATAGGTTGCTAGAAGTAAATAATAAGGAGATGACTGGCAAAAGCCAAGCAGAAGTCGTATCATTGCTCAGAAGTATCCTTCCTGGTGGTAAAGTGAGGATGGTGGTATCACGTCAAGAGGAAATTTCTTCAAACATTCCAGATTCTCAGGGTATCGCGACGTCTGCTGCTGCAACCACTGAAATAATGGATAACTCAAAATATTGGAATGCATTGAATAGATCACCAGCAAAAAAGAACGATGTACATGATAAGATCACAACAAGCACTCACAATTATGAGAAGTGCTCGTATAAACCGGTTAAATCTTCGGAAGATATCGTCTTATCTCCACGGAAGAATCGCATGATAATGAATTTAGATATACCAGTACACGATTCTGAGAAGGCTGGTTTAGGTGTTAGTGTTAAAGGCAAAACCAACAGTTCTGATGATAATACCAATATGGATTTAGGTATTTTTATAAAAAGTGTTATCCACGGGGGTGCAGCATCGAGGGACGGTCGCTTGCGGACCAATGATCAATTGCTCAGAGTTAACGGTGTATCTTTGTTGGGATTATCTAATTCTGAAGCAATGGAAACTTTAAGAAGAGCAATGCTTAACACAGATAGCTCAGTAACTGGTGTGATCAATCTTATAATAGCTAGAAGGATATCATCGTATGATTCAAGTGAGAAGAATACTATAGATAATTTACAGTCTCACCGTAAGCCAGAATCTGTTAGTAGTATATACATATCGGATTCTAAAATGAATGATGGCATAGTCAAGGAGAAAAACACTTTAAATTCTCAAACCGATGTATTGGATAATGGAGGACTATTATCTTGCGTAACAGCTTCGCCATGGAATCCTGTTATTGATAGACTAACGGAGCAATATAGCAAGAACAGTCTAAGAAACGAAAGTTACTGTCTTGCTACCAATAAGACATGGATAGAGCCTATTAATAATGTAAAAAAAATTATAGGACGCGACGATCGAGTTGAAGCAGTATTGCTCGAAGAATCTAACAATGATAGCTCTCAAGGAAATGACACCAAACGAAATACCGAGGATAAGGACAGCCAATATTCCGGAGATCCTACGTATGACAGTCAGTTATCTTTGGAAGAATTAAACTCTCCTTCAAATAAATTTTCTCGTGATGCTCTTGGTAGACAGAGCATGTCTGAGAAACGACACGCCGCGCTCGACGCTAAAAACACGGATACTTATAAGAGAAACAAAAAGTTACGTGAAAGTAGAGAAAATAAAAACACGGAGCAAATCAACCAGAAATCGACCAACCAAACAAGTAATCACTCAAGCGACTTAGGAGATTATTCGAAGAGGAGTGGCAAGTTGAACAATTTTGAGAAACATACAAGTAAAGGGGCCTTAGCTGGAAATACGAGTGCCGACAATAATGTGAAACACTATGAAAAGCCTATTGATGTTGCTCAACCGGAATATATGTATACTATACCTGGATGCAATAATAAGTTTCTTTCGCCGAAGAAACATTGGCTTGTGGACGATGTACATGATGAAGTTACAAGTAGTAATAATATCAAACATGAGAGAGAAGGTTTCTCGAACAGTCGTGGAGATGTAAAACAGGCTTCTCTTAATTCAGCATTAGATGACCGATACAAGCGAAAGAAAAATGGCCTTCGGTCGATACTTCGATTGAACAGAAATAGAAAATCACTTAATTTTGGAGATAGCATTGAAGCGAGGCACGAAACTAGTAATTATTGCAGCGGAAGAATCAGTTATATCGCATAAAAATGTAAAGACAGTATGCAAAATGCAGAAATTTTGCATAAATAAATTATATATATATATATATATGTGTGTATATATATGTATACACACACATTCAGCCATCCGCAAATATATTAATATTTTTTGCATATATATAAATATACATTTTATTATATATATATATATATATATATACATACATACATACGACTGTTCCAAAGTGCCTTATATCATTAAAAGAAAGTAATTAATTCTGTATATATGATTTTTTTTGTACTCGATTTTAATTGATACATACGGATCATGTACTTACTACGATATGAACAGTATATATGTAGTTTACGACACCGGAATTAAATAATTAATAGTTCCAAAGAAGGAATTAAGTTGCTAAATTCATTTAAACTTTTCGTCATTCTCTCGATTTAATATGTACCTATAAGATCTTGAATTTGTAATAAAAATGTAGACAAAATGTTGACATTGAGGATAAACATTGTAAAAAGGTCACAAAAGTCGCAATGGTAGGTATAAACTTTTTAACTCACGACTTTCTTTTTTTTTAATTTTTTACTGTAATTCAACGATGTTATGTGTTTCAGCATTTCAGATTACTCCAAGCACAATTCTTTATCAACAGAAGCGTTTTCGAGGCAAAATTAATATACAAAAACCCAGAGCGCCACATTTTCTGAGAGCAGTAGTAAACGAATTTTTGACGCCTTTTTACCCATTCCCAGATGAAGGCAAGAAATTAGAGGAATTATGCAACAAAGCAATAACAGCTGCGGAAAGGAAGAAGAAGGAGGAATATAATCCTTACCAAAGAATAATAGCACGTGAAGTCCGCAATTGGTTTGATAATTCCAAAATGGTTGCCATTTGTCATCAGAATTCTATGAATTCAGAGGACCAGTTTGAACTCACAGTTCCATTGAAGAGAGCAAATATGTACTTCAAACGATATAGCAATAAGATTATGAAATTAGCATTGGCAGATTCACCTTACGCGGTAACAATGCCGTTGTATTCGTCACAATTCGCGATTGTATTTAGTCCTGATATGAACGTCGCTGCCTTTGAAAAAATTATTAAAAAGTTTCCACAAGTTATTTTATTGGGTAAGTAACTTTAAAAAAAAAAAGCACTAAAATGGAGAAATGGTAACAAATCTACCTATTTTTTTACAGCGGGTATACTAGAGGGACATGTGCTCAATAAGGTGGACTTTTTAAAATACGGCAAAATGGATCTTACATCAGCACGGGTTCAGCTTGTTCAGTTGTTACAGACCGCAGGCGGTAACCATTTAACTCAGCAGCTCACACATCATCAGTCCACATTAGTTATTCGATTAAAACAGATCGGTACAAATGAAACAGCTTCCGACGAGAACGAAAAATCGGTGCCTGTATAATTGCAAAAATTGCTTATGTCGATAATTTATTATACATCGTAGATTTATTGAAAGCTTTAAGTAAAGTATGATTTATTTCCTTACTACTTTGTATTTGCGATAAAAAATAAGAAGTATTGGTACAAAGAATTAAGTGTGTTCCTCTTTTTATTAGAATCTCACTTTCAATCCTATCAAGGATGATGCCGCAATAAGATTATAATCATTGAGCAAGCCACGTATAATGCATATCTATTGCATACTGATTTATCAGGATTCGAGCTTATACTATACACACGTATAAAAGATCTTCGTCTGTTCGCATCGAGTCTGTCAATATGAAATTATGTCAATATGAATAATTATAAACTTTTCTAGGACATCTTATTATCACTGTAAACTTCGCATTTGCTCATTGTCATGGCAGTTGTAATTTTTTAGTGGCAGTAATTGCAACGGGGGTGACACTTGACTCCATTCTCACCACATTTACAGCCACCGGATGTGTCCCCTTTACCCTGTAACGAGCAACAAACACGATCAATAAGGTCGTAGAATATAACGACGTCGTTAATTGTTAACAAGTCTACGCTTAGAACCCATATAAGCTTTCAGAGAGTCTAATAAATGGCAGAAAATAAATTAATATTTACTCCTGGACCCCAACGCGGTCCTCTGGTTACCCAACATATCTCCGTTTTGCACATGGAGCAAACCAGCCAGTCGCAACCCCATTTCTTCATAAGAACGACGGCACACGTGGGACACGCAAGTGCTTCTCCTCTGTCGACCATCTCTTTGAGCATTGCTGCTGTTCTTCTAGATTCCTGATCAGTCTCTTTTGAAAGTTGCAATTCTTGCTGATATTGTTTGCAATTCTTCCCGGCATGAACGACCTTTGAAACCAAAGTTTATAAATTTAGTGCCCTTCATTCTTTTGAAGATCTTTAGTTATTTTATAATTAATTCTTAATTGATGCTTGCAATAAACATATTCATTACTAAATAAATAAATTTGTTACAAATTTGCTACAATATAAGAGAAAAAAAAGAGGAATATTATTTTAAAACATTTTCATTCTTAATTAAATATCATATCATTTTAATAAAAACCAATATTTCATGCAATCGTAATTAAAACGTAAATCAGGAATTCTATGAAAGCGAGAAACAGTGAAGAAAGAACTCTTATTTCTCGCCGCAAATTTGAGTGAGAAAATGTACAAGGTATTCAGCATAACGGTCCGCACGATTTTTGAGACACTTCCCGACAGTTTAGAAAAAAATTTTTACAATAAAAATTTATCTGTTCCATGCAAGCTACCACATGCAATAAAAACATTTTGAAAAAAATTTTGTTTTTATAATAAAATCAATATCATCTTGAATTTTTTTAATAGCACCAAGCACTTTTTCTTTCATAATATTATAGGAGAAAGACAAATTCAACGCACTATAAGAAATATCATTTTTATTGATATTTAATATATCAAACACCAATTAATAATATTGAACATCGAGAAAAAATCATTACAGCTTGTGCAACTTTGGATCCAAATAGTATAATAGCTGCTAGTAATTTATTAAGAAGAGCAGAACTTTGTATTGCAGAAGAAGGCAAGCAATTTGAACATTTGCTTACATAAGTTAAAATAATGCTGCAAATTTTATATTAAATATCAATAAAAATGATATTTCTTAGTGCATTGAATTTGTCTTGAAGTCCCCTACAATATTATGAAAGAAAAAGTGCTTGGTGCCATTAAAAAAATTCAAGGTGACATTGATTTTGTTATAAAAACAAAATTTTTTTTTAAATTTTTTTATTGCATGTAGTAGCTTGCATAAAACAGATGAATTTTTATTCTAAAAAATTTTTTTCTAAACTGTCGGAAAGTGTCTCAAAAATCGTGCGGACCGTTATGTTGAACACTGTATATATGGTATATATATATATATATATATTTTTTTTTTAGTAAAATAGGCTTTAATTCAAATATATTTTTATTGTGTACTATTTTGTTAATACTGCATTTTGCGCATATAAACTGACATGATACAAAATACTCTTTTTATTTCCTTATTATATTATATATTTTAGTTTCCCTTATTTATTTTCTTATTCTTCGATAGATATAAGCAACGCTCACCTGACAGGTAAGACAATTATTGGCTCCACATACAGGACATAAGAAATTGTTCACATCATCATCGTAAATGCACCAACCAGGACAGTCCGGTGTCTTGCAATGGAAAGCTTTGTTTCCGGCGTTGTTCTCTGCTTGTGCGATCGACTTTGCGAGATGTTGCTGATAAACTTCCGGCTCGACGAGCTAGGCGTAAACAATAATGGGATCATCACAAACTTTATTATAACTTGAGTCGGGTAATCTTAAACAGAAGCTCACCGCCTTGATCTCACGTTCTTGAAGGGTCGATTCACACGTATACTCGGGGTCTCTGTACGGGCATTTCACCTCTGCTTCTTCGCAATACGCGATTGTATTGACGATACATGGTCTATGAACAGGAAAATTTATTATACGGAAATAAAATGCGCACATTTATCTTGGTTAATAAGTAGACAAGTAAAAACCGTAATTAAGGATGTTCTGCACAGTCCCAAACAAAAGCTACTTCAATTTGAAATTGATGAACTCTATATTTTCTTGTTTAAAATATGCACCACATGTACTCTTATCGTGTAAAGCACTTAAATAATACTAGTTAATATGACATCTGGCACTGCAAATGAATATATGTGCATATTTTGCAAATTTTGTGATTATTGGCAAAAAGTTTTTAAGCCTGATACTAACCGCAAGAAACGAAGAAGTCTTTCGTATAATATTTAATGCACACCAGACACCGAATCTTACTTAAAATACATAAGATATGTAAAAAAATATGATTAACATTCAAGAGTATATCGTAGCACATTTTCGAAATATTTTGCGTCATTTTTCATTAATAATTCGAGAGTAAATTAGTGAATCGATAACAGTCTTTTTTAGACACTGCTTAATATTTAATTAAGACTCATAATAAAGTTTCAGAATGTTGTTAATGCCCAAGTAGAACAGCAAGTAAAATATAATGTCAATTTGATGTCATATTAACCGAATTATGACCAAAAACATGATGTTTTCTTCACATAAAAAGAATTTAGTTATCCTAGATTTTATTATTCGAAAGTAGCTTACATCTAATTTTTTGTTTTGATAAAGAATTTTGGAAATGTATTCCAATTATTTAATGAGATTATCCTTAATTTCTACACTAGTTACACTTAAAAAAAGGATGGACTAATGATGATATCTGTATGTTCTTTATATTGTTTTCTCAATTCTGTTGAATTTTCCCTCATTTTTCCTTTTTCCTTTTTTTTTTGCAAGGATAAAAAATTCCCCGAAATGGGAAATTTTCCCTCAAAGTGGAAACACTAGCCAGAACATCCTTAAGTCACAGCGCCTTTTTTCTTTTTGTGAAGTTCACTACATGACGGTATCTAGAATGGTCGTGCGTACAGATATTTTAGCGTGTTTCGTAGTACTAACGTAATCGTTATACACTAATAATGTACATGAATCAGCATATTATACAGCAGTTAAATATATCTATGATGCGTCGGTTTAACGTGTAACGCATACGTATCTAGACGCTCGTGCCAGCATTTAGCTGGGATAAACTAGAATCGACGTAGCCGATCGTAGGGAGCAGTTATAATGAGCGAAAGCGATCTATCGTAGATTACTCCTCTACAGGGAAAACACCTATGTAGAAGGCTACTGCAATTGGTCCCCGTACTTAACGGATTAAACAGTAATTAAAGCTGGGATGTGAAGCAGATTAAAGGGTTCTACCTGCAGAACATGTGTAAACAATCCCTCAGAATTACACCTTCGCGCGGACCATATGTAACGAAGCATATTGGGCACTCGATTGGCTCGGAGTTCGGAATAACGTCCCAGTTCTCCAACGATATCAATTCCTCGTATCGTCCTACCTTGACATCTTCCGACACGTCTGTCTCCGCTGTTTCTTGCTATTGTTGTGTGAATATATCAAAACACATTATACACAGCACATTATACATCTTTCTCTTTGATTAATTACAACAAACAAATGAAAATCAAGATCGCGAAAATTTAAATGAAACTAACATTTCATGGATACGACAGACGATGCATATTTGTTACCTGATCGCTAGTTGCCGATATTATTTTATCTATTTCCTTAATTTCTTGCTTTTCTTCGATTGTTTGCAAGGCCGTTGGTGGATCTCGTGGCAATTCCTCAGAAATTTCCTCTGCTGGCTGTAACTTGTTCGCTTGCGCTGTATTGCCGACTTGTAAGTCTACAAAATTTTTTACAGTGTATCATATAATTCGACTAAGAAAAAAGCATGTGAAAGTATTTCGTATAACAATCAATTCTAAATATATGATAATATATCTTAAATAAATTTTCATTGACTTTTAGAATAAAGAATAAACTTTTGAAAAATGCGGGAATAGGTTTTTATTTAATCTCTGAATAGAAATCATATTTAATCGAATGAGTCAGATTACCGGGTGCTACGAGATAAAGGAACACCGGTGAACCATCCACTGCATGTAGCTCATCGAGAGTAGCTCCGTCGTGATCAGCCAGGTTTTTCCCAATGATCCATCGCTGTACGTTCGTGGGTATCTCAAACTCCGTATGTATCTTTGTCTTCAACTCAGCTACCGTCATTCTCGTCGGCAGCTGTTATCACAGCCCGGTCCATGAAACGTTTTGTTTGCATATCGAGCAACCGTCAGTATCGGTTACTTACCTGAAGTGGTATGGGCCCTTGGTGAGCGAGTTTGTCTTCGATATACATATTGACTTTAATCGACTGATCCTTCAAACATGCCGCCGAACGCTGTCGTATCACGGAACAATGGATTTTGAGCCTTGCCAATTCCTTCGCTAATCCCGCCGCTTGCTGATGATGGCCCGACGAGATGGCCCCTTCCAGCTTTCTTAGTAATCGATTTATAGCCAGAGTGTTCATGTTCTTCAATGTTGAATTATCGTCTGCAACATATTGCCAAGTTATTTTTATAATTTAAAAAAATAATAAATCAAGACAGTAAATAAAAAATGATTTATCCTTTTGACATTTTTTAAAGATTATTATTATTATAATTTATTTTTATTTTATTTACTTCTTATTTAGAACGAATTATTAAAATAGGAGTTTGTTCCAAATATACAATTTGCCATCAAATTATCGTTTTAGCGAATGTAATTTGCGAGATTACCTTCATTTGTAAGCTCATCATTGTTCAACATGATTTTACTCTCGTTTGTAACATTGGGCTGCTGTTCAGGCTGATTACTTTGTGAAATATCCTTAGATGTCGTCGGATCCGGTCGTTGTTTCGGCGATATCGGAGGAACGTGAGTATTGGCGTACATCGATGGTTCTATCACATTGGCATAAGTGTTTTCCTTGTATACCTCCTTCGTGGTCTTCATTGCTTCTATCTCGGCGAAATCGCGTGGTCGTATCAGTTGGAAAGTATTTTTCACAAGGACCGAACCTTTGCCAGAAGTCCTGTAGAGCACGTTCTCGTGTTTCCATCCCGACGTAGACGGTCGCTCGGCGGAAGTAGAAGGCTGATTCAATCTACGAATGTTTCCACTGGTTTGCGCTGACGAGGATACCTTTTGCTTATCAGTCTCGTAATCGTTCGATGACGTCGTAGCTGTGACCGAGGCAATGTAAGAGGTCTTGTTTGTAGGTACAGGCGAGTGCTTCTCAACCTTTTCGAGAACATCGTCGTTTGACACAGTCTTCTTCGACTTGGGCCGTTTCGGTAACGAGTGCTTCATCTCCTTCAGCATCTCCTTCAAATCCACGGTAATTGGGTCCTCGACAGTATTGAGAGCAGTTAATTTTGTCCTGCTTGACTTCGCCTTCCGGTCTGAATCAATCAAACGCGACGCTTCCTTGTCTTGCATCGATCCTTCCGGCTGTATCACCGATCTCGTTTTACCAGTCTCAGCTTCCACTAGGATATCAAGTACTTTAGCCACTTTACTTGACACAGCTTCATTCTCTAGAACTTTGCCTCCGACACTGTTGGACTCGGCTGCTGGTCTTCGTTCGATGAGTTTGAATTCTCTGGAACGCAACTGTCGGTCGATCTCGTCGAAAATATCCGAAAACTCCTTCTGCACCCCTCCCGCTTTTTCTCTCAAGGGATCTGACGCGTTTTCCATGCTTTCAGCTAAGTTACGAGCACGGGAAAGTAGAAATTTTCTTCTTGTTTCATTGTTCAATCTCGGCGATTCTTTGTCCTTCATTTCTTTCGTGATTTCCTGTCGTGGTCTAATCTTTTCCTCCGGAAACGCGATATCCTTTTGAGCAGACTCATTCGTGCGATTTGCAGCGAGTTGACTTTGTAAAAACGATATTCTACTAGATGCGTCCTTCATCAGCTGATCATTCTGCTCTTTGTTGGAGGTGATTTTTATGTCTACTGACTTTACATCCGCCTGCGTCGGTTCAGTTCTATCCCTCGACCGTCTCTGCTGCGGCAAGAAGTATCTGGAGATATCTTTATCAACACGGACGCTTTGACCGAGATCTTGTTGGACCGAGAATCTCTGATTCTTCCAATCTCCAATCTGTTCGAATTTGCTGTTTCTTGTTGCATCGCGATCAAACTTGTAACCTGGCTGATCCCTTTTAGCGAAGAAATTAGCGTTGACCGTGACCTTGGTGATGTTGCTGATGGCATTGAATTTTGAGATTAACGCGCGCGTGCCTCGTCTGGGCGATGAACTCTCGATCGCCGAGGTGACCATGTCCTGAACGAGCTCTTCGTTGACGTCGTTCCTCCTTTCGAACTCATCAGCAAATTTTGAAGTCTTCAACAACATCGACGCCCGTGCTCGTGCCTGCTCTTCCTGCACGATCGCCGCTGCTTCTTTATCCAGCTCGCTGATGTTCGTCAGGATGGACAAGCCGGACTTTCGTTTAACTTCCTGTCGTCTTTTGTCATCGCTCTGCCGCTCACCGCGATGGAAGAAACTTAGTCTTGATAAGGAAGCGTCAATGGAATAATTCGGGGAAGAACTTACATAAGAACTTACATTCGTTCCGATACACTCCTCTTTCATTTCGGCAGACGTCGTAGGACTGCGAAAGACGGCGCCTCTCTTGGACGATCCGGAATCGCGAGAATGCTCGAAAACGCCGCGCTTGTACCAGGGTCGAGGCATGGCCGCGTTTAAAGTACCAATGGGGCTCTGTGCTCTCTCCTGTAGGACTGTCACGCTGGACGTTCCCGCGTCGCTATCGTTGTTCTTCGCGGTCTTTGGACTGCCGCAAACTTCCTTCTTCGACAGCAACATACCACCCTGAAGGATCAGTGTGTCGTTGCTAATTGACTGTCCTTCGTCGACATCTTTACGCTCTTCCATCTCCATGCCGTCGCCATCGGTGACAAGTTTTGACTGTTCCACCGGAGCTGTTTCAGGAGGTCGCGGTGCCCGTCGTTTACGTCTATTGCTGTTTCTCACCGGTGTTTCGCGTACATCGACCTTCACAACCCTCACCGCGCCGGGAGGGCTGGGTGCTCTCCGTTTTCCCTTCACGTGGACCCGTCGCCGTGCGGATCCATCGATTCTCGCGCTCTCATCGAGTCTTCTCGTCGACAAGTCCTTTTCGGTTGTCAGAAAATTCCCGCACGAGCTGAAGGTCGTAGGTTGCAACGAGTACCTGGCGGTGAGGTCTCGTCTCCGAGAGTGCACGTTGATCGGTAACGTGCAGGCGACCGCCGACAATGCGTTGTTCTCCTTGTTACCCGGGTACACCTTCGAGGCTCCGGCAGCGAACGGTCCGACCTCGGCCGCTTGCTTGAGTATATCCAAAGACAGCACGTTGCAACGGTCCAAGGTCCCCGTGTGGAACGCGAAACTGCGAACTGTGGTGGTGCTATAAAAGGTATCTACACTCTCCACGCTGGAGTAGATACTGTTACTTCGTCGGACGACGCCATCGTCGCCCGGCCTTGCGTTCGTTCTCCGTCGTTTCTCCACGGTTGAATCGCGATTTCGCTTGAACCACTTGAACAGGGAGAACCTGCCGCTACCACCCCCGCTGCTACCGCTTCCGCCGCGTGTCAGGGAAGTTGTTTTACCGTCGACAGCACCACGCGCTACCAGCGCGTCCGTTGTAACGACGACACCGGACGTTCCTCCTTTGCGGTCGCCGTTCGGTACGCCATTGAGGGATGCGCTCGTCTCGTTGCTACATGCGGCTTGCTGTACCATTCTTACTCACTCTCTCACATATCCCGAGGCACCGCGCCCCGCCTCAGTCGTCGCGATGCATAGTTCTTTATTTAGATTCACCCGAAACGCGGTTTTACGTTCCCTCCAGTTCCTCCTATAGACGAACGCCAAAAATCTCGGAGCAATCGGAGATCGTTTCTCGCGACGACGGTCACGTCCGCCGGATAGACATATTCTCAGAGTAGAAACCTCTTTTCCCCTCGCTCCTCCTCGTTCTCCCGTACTTAACTGGCAGCTGCTAACTCATCCGCGTCGAGGGTCCAATGCAGGCCTCGTCTGCGGAGGTGTCAACCGCATCGCGGCGACGTCTTCGGACGACGACACACGTGCACGCACGCGGACCGTATCGGCGGATTTTGCGTGGCCGAATCGCGCTGAGTTCGAGATGCTGAGGACCGCGGCGACAAAGATACTTACGTCGGTAAACTATTAATAGATTGGGTGGTCTCCTCTCGTGGCGGGGTTATTTTCAAGTCCACTTTGCACACCGCGCGCCACCGGTCAAAATCAAAACAGAGAAATACGGGCTAACGTGCGCGCTTTTTTAATACGTGGCTTCATAAAAAAAAAGATACCATTGTGCTGCTGCCTTGCGCTTTAGCCGAAATGTTTCCAATTGAAAGCGATATGCGATCCCGCACGCAGCGTAGTTTCCGTTCTTGTATTTTAACAACGCCTGCGTATGAAATATTTCAGCTAATGGAAAAGTATGGGTGGGAATGATAAATTTTTGTGCAGAAAACGTACGACCTGGCTTGTCTTGGAATGGTATTCTAATAACGTGAACAATACCATGTTGACTAAAATAATTGATATGAACTATGTTCGACCTATTTGTTTTATTCATTACTTATCGATTTAATGACCGACCTACCAATTCGTGATATTATTTTTATGGTATAAAAATAATCCACGAGTCTCACAGCTTGTTAAAGATCGCTACATATTTAATATTTTATTTTTGAAATGAAGCATATTAATAGTTGGTCGATTCAAGATCTTCGAGGCGTTGAATAAACATCGTCCTCTAAAAGATCGCTGTGTATTTTCAATTGCATTTATTTCCATAAAAATTTTAAGCATTATTTGTGTCCGGTAGTAAACCCGTTACGCCAGACACTTGATCTTAAGTTCGGGGAATCTTAAAATGATTTTGATTTACACCGCTGTGTCCATTTGCATCGCGATACACGCGCGGTATTATTTTTGGATTTGACTAATCCTGTGAGAGGGCATGGACTAGTGAAGCAATGACCAGGCGCTGTGGTGGCGCGTGACTCTTCGTCGAGTGAATCAGAGAGCGTGAGTCTGAGTTTTGACAAAATTCTGAAAACGCGACACAATACAATGGCCCCGGAAAGTTTTCACTATGGCCTTGAAAAACCCACGCAACACAGACACGCGCTTTTTTAAGCTGATCGAATGCTGCCCCGCATCATATAGGATTTTCACCGAAAATAAACTCGCGGTTTGCTCGCGCATTTCGGACTGCTTTCTCTAAAAATACGCGGAACTTCTTGTAGAAATAGTAGGCACAGCGATACTGTTGTCAAGTATAAAGAAATCCGTGTTTTATTGTTATTATTCTATTTCTATTATTATATTTATTACTAAAAAAAATTTAGGTTCTTTTCTTATTTTATCTAAATTTATAATTTATTCTTATGTTTGCGTGTTACTAATAAAAATTTGCAAGAATTGAGTTTGTGAATTTATTTAGGAATTAATTGAGGTATATTTTTAATTGTTTCTGGATTCTGAAGAAAGGACTAGTAATTTTCCATATATTAAATTTATTTAGTTATTAAATTGTAAATTTTAATTATTTGAAAATGTATACGACTAATAATATTTAGCAAAAATAATCATGTATTTTTTGTTAATTTAGCCTGCATAAGCAAAATATAAATTAGTGGGTACGGTATTTAAAACGCGCGCGGCATCATACATTCATAAATTTAATCTTTTTTATTCTGTGAATTTAGAATACAAAATTTATATAATTTATATTACATTATACTTTTATGAAATATTTTAAAATTATTAATCGTTATAGTAATGAAATTTTGGATATTGTATGTATGTTTAAAAGCTTATAATTTTATACATACATTTTCCAGCTTTCTTGTCGACTATTTTTGGTGAAAGTGATGCCAGACGAATTTTACATATAAACTTTACATCTAACAGTCTTTGTTGGTTGTTGTCATTGGCGGTCAATCTATTCTCCAATTTACGACTATCGAACAAGCTCTTGGTGAAATGTACGTACACTCCGTCGTAAAGTTCAGCAATAATTATTCTAGCGAAACAGTAGTCATGGCAATAAAATGAAAATAATTTTTCTGTCTAGAATTTGAATGATACTAATTTTGAATGACTTTACCTTTTTTATTATTACTGTTATTTGAACAATACGTCATATTACTTGAACAATTATTTTAACACGTCGGCTGTCGATTATTATATCTTTCTTTTTTCCTTCATTCGGATTTATATATTCAATTTCACCGCTCACGTTCATCGCTGATGTATTGATTAAAAATATATATACATCTCTCTCTCTTTCTATCTTTTGTTCTCACTTTCCATCATTAAATATCTTTTATTTACAAAAATATACAAAAATATAAAGTTAAAATAAAAAATATCAAGTAAATATTGATTTATTTTATAAATGCAGTAAAATAACACACACACACACACAATATTATCTATTAATAAAATAATTGTTTCAAGTTATAAATTTCTGTTATTATATTTATTACCAAAAATTTAGGTTTCTTTTCTTATGCTAAATTTACGATTCATTCTTATGTTTGCGTGTTACTAATAAAAATTTACAAGAATTGAGTTGTGAAGTTATTTAGAAATTAATTGAGATATATTTTTAATTGTTTCTGGATTCTGAAGAAAGGACTAATAATAAAAGATCTCGTTACTATATATTATATACAAAAAACATACCATTGATTCTCATAAAAATACTAAAGCAATTCTGTAATTACAAATAGGCATCTTCGTGTAAATACAAACGACTATCTTGCAATAACTCAGGGAACATGATCTATAAAAGAGAGCATGCATAAGCAATTAGAATGACAAAAGGAAGAAGCGTGTTATTCGAGTAATTTGCAATTGCACAACCGACGATCGTGTCATTAAAATTAATTAAATTCTGTTATTGGATGAATGATTCGCTTGGATTACATAGATTTATCCATGCAAATAGCAAGAAGATACTATCTAACGGTTTGTTCTGCTTGGTAGAACCCAGTGTTATAGAAATAATCCTTTCCCAATCTTCCTTGATTATACGAAGCGACGGAACAGATCGACTTCCTCGATGCTCGGACGACTCATCGGAAATTCAGGGTTCGGGATGTAGAACAGAGACACAAGCTGAATTCGCTTGGCGAATAAACGAGAAATTTATTCTACCTAAATCACAATAACAATTATTTGCGGAAGATTTCACAATTACCGCAACTCAAATGTTTTCACGACATAAAGCTTCGCGGAATCGAATGGCGTGGCTATTATTTTTTCAACACAATGAATGATCTCTCTTAATATTTGACGTGTAGATTACATCGTGGAGTTATTACGAGCACGTTTAGCACGATAATTGGTGCGGTGATTTCGCGATGATGTAATCACAGGACTTGCATACAGAGATTCGATGTATATTTATACGGTCTATACTGTCTATACGGTGTGGGGGAGTATCATTTCCGTTATATATGTAACAATCTATTGTATTTATGCATACCTAATAACGGCGAGACTGGTCATATGATGTTTTTGTATTTGCAACGCTGGGACTCCTACGTGAATGGTAACGTTTAATTATTGTTTGATTTAGTGTCAGTCAGATCATGTGTATTTGGTTGCACTTTGAGAACACTCTAACCTCTGTCTCCATTGACTTGTGGAATCAGTTCAGATACTAATTGCGAGAACAGTGCTTGGATCAGTTCGATACACTGGCTCACGATGCATGGTCTTAATTCTCTTTTATTATCGGAAGTCGAACTGGAACGCGAGGTTGCACACTTCTCCACTTCCCTCTCTCTATCGTGTCACTACCCCCGTGCGAGGGAGTTTATTTCGCGATTCCACCGGTCTGTCTCCCCTTCTTGGCTTTCGCTGTGAATCCCGCGTTCTGAATACAAATCGCGACGTCCTCTTTCGCAAGCTCTCCCGTGGATTGTCAGGACTGCGCGATCATTATCATTAATGAAGAAACGGGTAGAGAGATGCTTCATCGATTATACCCCAGCCCATCCTCCTAGACGCATAATTCACGATGAGAGTACAAGACGGAAGTTCCGAGGTCGATAGTAATGCGGAATTATTCCCGCCAGATACGCAAGTTCGTCCATATTCATTTACAATTTTATATTCGTGCATCCTCGGCGAACGTGTTATTGAACCTGATAGAAAAGATCGAAGTTTCGGCGATAGATAGTTTATTTAGACAATCCCTCTGTCCTCCCTTCCGTATTTGACTATGCAGGATCGGATGTAAATTAGTTATCGAGCAAAAGAATTCTCGAGTGGCGAGGACGAAGAATCGTCTGATTGGTGAGAAGTTCAAATGAGAAGACGAATGATTTTTTATTCGAACGCCAGAGGACGAACTGAATTATGAATCGTTCGTTTCTCAAGGTTTTTTAGTTATGAATGGGGCATGTAAATACGCGCGATTGCATAATAAAACAGCCGCGCGAGGGTCCGCCGCAAGTACGACGGTCGTGTTATTTATTTTATAGAAACGTTTGCGTCGCGTAATCAAACCGCGAGATTAAAACGTCGTGCCGCAAGTCAAGTCGAAGTACCGCCTTTAATTACGTTCAAATTAAAATTAAAATAGTTTAACGACAAGAAAATTGCGAAATGTCCTTCATATGCAGAATTATTTTTACAATCTCACTGATTTCTTTTGCATACGAGATATCTGGCAAGTTTATTCTCATAAAAGCCTTTTCTAGAGCACGTAACTTCATTAACGGAATTAAATAACGCGGATATGTCAATAATTCAGGTACGATTTTATTTGCAGGCAATACATAGATGAAGTAGAGGAGTTTAATTCTCTACCTTTCTCTCGAGAGGTTGAACAAATATAAGTAACAAACATTTTACGTCAATAGACTGATATCCAGATTTCCTTCAGCTCGTTTTAACTTTTAATAAAACCGAGTTTTATTTTTACGAGATGAGACATTTTGGAATCGTGGATCGCTAATAAATATACATTATTTCGAAATGTATAACATTACTACTACGTGTACCCCTTTACCAAGAGAAATGCAAACGAACGCGGTCGGCGATGATCCTGGATTCTCGGTAGTCTGATAAGGAATTGCGATGCCTTCAATATGCAAATTTTACGATGTTCGACACCTATCGGTTCTGTTCCTCGACAGACACCAGAGAAGAAAGTCGTTCCGTTCGACAAGAAGAACAGTTAGAAATACATTGATCACTTGCGTTATATCCTATGTGTAATATTTAATTTGTTCTAACACATTTATATTTGCAATATATATATATATATATATATGTATATATATATATATAATCTTATAATTGCTTAGATAATACGTTCGCAGAATACTGTTAAAAATATTAGAGACGATTGACATGAATTGACATTTTTATCGGTACAATTTAAAATATTCATATTTCGTGCATAATTTGGTATTTTTAATAATCATTAAAAAATCGACGTTAATTTATACCATAACAAACATGTGCATTAAACAAGTATCTTTAATTTGTTGATATTAATGAGTGCAAATATACATGATGATATTAGTATAAATATGGATTACACAAATACTTCGCCGCGATACAAGGAGACAGATATTCCTCAGCTATAGTGAGGAAAGTATTTCTCGAACAGACTTCGGTACATGTTGGAAACGCTAACTACGTACTTCAGTTACACCGCCATACGTGCGCGAGATAGTTAGATTGCCTTCCCCAAGTTATCCTTCTACATGATGTTAAACTTCTCTCTAGTTTCCATTGACCATACGTATGTTACCGTACTTCCACAATATCCACGGTGTTCGCTGATGAATATGAGACCGTGGACAGAGATTATGTGAATTTTTGAATCTGTCAACAGCACTGAGAGCAATATCTTTAGCAAATTAAGAGCATGTAAATCTCTTTGTTAGTGATGAATAAAACGTTTTAATACTTAATAATAATTAAAAAATAATGAATAATTGAACTCGATAGATTGTGAAAAGTTACTGCCAACAGCTTTATACATTGTCGTTATACATTGTATAACAATATTACAATGTATAACAATGTATACAACGTATAACAATATAACAATACAATATAATAATATAATGATTATATACAGGGTGTTCAAAAAGCACTGGGATGGCTGAATAACTCAGGATTTTATTTTTCGTGAAAAACGTTAAATACAAAAGTTTTTGGACACAAAAATTGAAACTTAATGGTGACCTTGATCTTCAACTTGGAGTCAAAGTTTAAGGATCATTTCAAGGTCAACTTAGTTTCTTCAAATAAAACCCCTTATTTTTGACTCCAGAAATAGGAAGAGCAGAAAATTTTGCGTTCAGCCATGTTTAAATTTATGGGATCAAATTAATCTCTAAGGATTAAAATAAGGAGTTCTAACCCCTAAGGGGTTTGGTCCACTTGAAGAAATTAAGTTGAATCTTAAAAACATGTAAATCTCTTTGTTAATAGACGTCTTGATAATAATAAAAATAATTAAAAAATAATTAATAATTGAATAATTGAAATTGAGTTCAAGGTCAAGATCACCATCAAGTTTCTTATGTTCAACTTTTGTATTTAACGTTTTTCACGAAAACTATAATCTCCCGAGTTATTCAACCCGGGATTTTACTTTTTGAACACCCTGTATAAAGCTAATGATTTCATCTTACTTTTCAGTAGCATCGATAGACGAAAGACGACAGTATTGGATACGTTAAACGAATTATACTCAAACACTTACAAAAGAACATCGTGACATGATAGATAGTATAGCCTACCCATCGAGCGATGTTATACGAAATTCTCTCGAGATGCGAAATAAATTATGAAATACGCGTTTGCTTCCTTCGCGTCTCCTTCCCTACGTAAATTCGATTTCCTATGCGTTGTCATCGTGAGTTTCCAACGTAGAGCGTACTCGTTTAATAATCGTATTACGTGAGGCTTAGCAATATCCGCGGCGTCAATCAGTACGGACCCATCGACGTAATCTGAAATATCAAATCCGATCTGGCGTTCCATTAAACTGAAAGCTGAAGAACTTAATCTATACCCGCCAATCAACTCTTCGCGATTTGCGAGGTGCTGATCCTTTTTGTGCGATCCTCATTGTGGAATCTTCCTATATATTTTGCATCATGTGATTTACCTTTATATTTCTCATATATTGCAATTGTCTTTTTTCATGCGTTAAATAAAGTAAAGTAAAAAAAATAGACATTTATCACAAAAAAGAGACAGATTGTGATAACAGTAAGTAGTTTTCCACCCGCGAAAATCCGGTCTTTACATTTCATATAACTAAAAAATGTTCTTAATCCTGTGAAAAGAGAAGAAATTCACTCTTTTAAATATTTTTGTCTAGTATTTCTTTTCTTCATACATTTTACGTTTTTAAATAAGTATATGTTAAAACCCTGTTGTAATATTTTCTCTCTTTTTCTCTCTCTCTTTTTCTATTGTGTAACGTACTTAAATGAATTTAGTGAATTGCAATGATATCTGCAACTTTTATCAATTATGATTTTATTGATTTATTTATGATTTTATTCTAAATCTAATTTACGTTTGTGCTCGTTTTAATTTAGTTTCTCTGGCTTTGGCTCTAAAGACACAATAGTTCGGGAAAGTAAAAATACCAAAATGCATATCGCTATTTCGCCTGGCATATTTTATCGCCGTCCAGGAAATTCGTCACCAAGCGACGCGTCATTTGAACACGCGGCGCCGCGACGCCTAACGACCTAGATTTTTCTCGAGACTATTTTACCGCGACCAATCCTCTTCTCCTTGCGTAAGCTTCAACCGCAATTTATCGTCTGTGCATGTGCAAAATGACGTCAACGTTATTTCGACAATTGAGTGAAAATACAAAATATATCACATGTTGCTAATTTTACAATTTATTCTTTAAACAAACGCGCGCATCATGGTAGATTTGTTTATAGTAACTTATACATTTTTTATTGTGATTTTTCCTGTCAAATAACATCGACGATACTTTCCAAATTTACCACGAATGAAAATATAGGACTTCTGAAAATAAATGAAAATATTTATAATCAAAAAATATTTTTTGCATATATAAAGTACAATATAATTTGTATTTAATGCAGATTAATCATCAGTTCAAGCTAGAATTGAAGAGATATAGTCCCATTTCTTTTACTTTGAGATCGGTTCAGGTTATCGTAAAAAAATATTCATTAGCAGTGAGCTAATTTTTGTTTCTATTTAAGTTTTTTTCACAATTCATCAATGTCTACTACAAAATAATCCCTTCATTAAGTATAAGTGAAAACTCGTTTGAATTACGTGTACGCGATGCATTTATTAAATTTAATGAAACATTTAATACACAAACATTTCTTCGATACAAATTCTTCAAAGAGCAAACAGCTAGATATTGATGTCGCAGCTGCATTTGAAAGAAAATCAACAGCAAAAGGTAGACGCTCATATGCGCAACAATATACCATCGTACGACACTGCACGGTATTGTTTGCGCCACATTTCGTTTTATTCGACTTCCTGGATATGATAAATTAAATATTACACAGTAACAAAAATAAAACTTATATTCTTCCCATTGTCCCTTTCCCATGGACTGTCTGCATATCGTAAAAATTAAAGTAGCTAATAAACGACAAAGGGTCAGACACCTGGAAATTTATTAGAGGCGGAAACTTTAAAAGAAAAAAATTATTAGAATACAGCTGCGTGCGTGCTCGCGTGTATAGAATTATTTCATTATTTAACTTCCTGCATGAAATAATGCGTGTATTTATGCGTGCTTGCGTTCACACGCAGTGCTTGCATGCGTACGTGCATATCCATCCCGTGTTAAACGCTACGTTCGGTGCTTCACGGGGTGGGAAAATCGCGCGGCAGACTGTACGCAAATTTTTATACGGCGGATTTTATGTCTCGCGGAACGCTTGTTTGCCCCTTCGTCTCTCTCTCTCTCTTTCCGTCAACCCCGCGATATTTTATGGTCTGCATATCCGCAATCCCGGTATTATGCAGGTATACTATTCGCTTAGGCGTCGGAATCCGGCCGCGCCGCGTCGGCTGACGCTTTTCTACGTCTGGAGGTTCACTGGCGCATATGGTGCTCGCGATGTGATATGCCCAACTTGCATTTCTTACACTTGTGAACGTTTTACGACATTGTCGTGAACGTATCTGCTTTTTGTCCCACGTGGTCAAGAAATTAATTGCGACACTTGTAAATTCATAATTAAAACTCGCGCGCTGATATCTCCTATGAGATCTTCTATCGATATTTTCTGATGAATAAATCAACTTGAATGAAACATTTTATATTAAAAAACATATAATTAATATTTCTGTTGATCTTATTTTTTTAATTACTTATTATTTTTGTAATTATTTATTAATTAATTTCAGATAACAAATTGAATATTAATATTAAGTATGGTTTCCGAGTTAGAACCACGATGTTTTTAATTTTATGATCCGACATTTCGTAAACATTTCAGTTTACTTCATCAGGAAAGTATAATCTGTACATCAATATACTACTCAGATTGTTCCTCCCTAATGAAGTGAACGGAAATGTTCACATTGGATCATAAATCAAAAATATCGCGGCTCCAACCCGGAAACCATACCTAATATTCATACGTACTGAAAATTTCAAATATTAAATTGAACATTACTAGCAATAAATAATAAAATGTGGAAAACCTCTTCGACGTTATAATGGAAAGGCTGAAAAATGATTAGCGAAAATTGTCTCGAAAAATTGAGAATGGAATCGAGGAGGGCTCGATAACTACTTAAGGGTTTAAATTGTTGCTCCTATGGCGAGAGATTCACGTATCTAGAGAGGGATAAGAGGAAGGACAAGCAGACGATAAGAAGTATCATCCTGTCTCACTGCGAGATGCCCGGCTGTCGGCTTCAATAACGCAATCGTGAGAGATCGATTTTCAATCCAATTGTCAGAGAATGCAACGTGTAAACCGCGATGGAAAGTGCAATATATTTTCATGAGTGCCCACCATCGAGCGGGCGGGAAAAGGTACGGATGGTGTAGGACGGTTATGCTGGTCCAGGAGGGATGGTTTAAAATCGAATACTCGAACCCGAACAAACTCTTGTACCGGCTCAGGAAATCCGGTATAAACTCGTAATATCGCATTTTTCCTTCTTCCTTTTCCTTTTTCGTACCCTCTTGATACCGACCGGATTTTTCCTCTTTCTCCTTATTCTCCCTCTTCCCTCGTGGTTAGCATTATGGAAACTCGCGACTTGACTCTCGCACTCGTGGAATTATTTAAATCCCTCTGAACGATTGCACAACTACTGTATGTATATTTATGTATCTATTTCGATTTCTTATCTGAATTTTTGACACGCTCGTGCCGAGAGTCCAGTTTTGATAACATGGTCTACACTTTCGAATGCTTTGAACTGTACTACCTTAGATGCATGTATCTTCTATCTTGCAGCACGGTCTTTTTTGCTTCTATTCAGCGATTTCAAAGCGACCGCTTCTTTCGTTGCGTTCGTTTTTCCCGTGTCCGTCCTTCAATATCACGTGGTTGGTTCGGTGTACGTCGAAGCTTCTCAATGACCTCTGTTGAATTTGAAAGTATTTTTCCTTTTACTTTGGTATCTCCATTTCATGCCTTTTCTCATATCAAACCCATTGCTGCAGTTCTTTTGATTTAAATTTATTTATATGTTAGTAAATCTGTATTGCAAAAATTTATCCCTATTAACTTACAAATACTCCAAGTATGATAATGAATTTATCCTGATTTATGCCTTCGTGGCATGTCTTCTTTAATATTGCACATCGGATTTCGCTGCGCCGGAAATACAGAGTGGCGCACATAAAATCGGTTCCAAACGGTTTTTTGTAGCTGTATTTTTTGGGTCGCTTTTATGTGCGCCGTCCTGTACCTCGCCCGTGAACGTCGCAATCATATTTTTCGAGCGTACGCGTGCAATGCACGGCGCAATCCTTTTCTTTTGCATTCGTCTGCAACGGCTGGCATGCGTACAGCTTCATTGATCCTTCGAATTTACTTTTTTCCACCTTAATGCAGAACGCGTACGAAAAGAACGATTGAGGGGTCGTGATACTCACCCCGCCCTTTTCGTATGCGGTTTAACGACGTTAGGAAATTGAATGCTCATTGTGACTCGCGACTTGATTTTTCAGAAAAGAACAACTTCAAATCCCATCGTTGTAGTTGAACTTTCGATTTACGCGATCGATGGCGCACAGACGGCAGAAGCTGCGGAGAAATCTAAACTTTAAAGTGCGTTCTTTCTTTCGTCTGTTCCGCCAAATATAAGACGCGAACGTGACATCTTCATCGGAAAAGTCCAGTGAGATTGCTCGAAGATTGGGAATCACTTTCACAATCTGAAACGAAAATAAAAACGAAGGAATAGGGAAAAATTATACTTACAGAATGCCAAATATGTATATGAGAAACCAGTAGCGTTCTGTAAGATCCTGTGATGTTTGAAATATTTTCGGAAATGAGAATGGATAATATAACGATAGTTACCACTCGCGCTTCACATTGTGATTTTTCTTGCGACGAAAATAAGATTAAATATATTTTTAAGATGTATTTTAATATTTATTTCATCAAAAAGATTCGAAGGGCTCCGACCATTCTAGCTTCATGAAAATAAACACAAACAATGATTTATTTTTCAAGTTCCAACTCCCTTCATTTGAACGAGAGTTTAATAGACAACTTGATTGTCAAGATAAAGTTGCGATAAAACTTTCACTCAGAACAGATTGACTACAAATTTGTCAAAGAGTCTGCGAATGATAGATATCACAGTGAGTCTATTATTCTATTACGACGCTAGGGAATCATATTACGTTACAATCAATACAACCTTTTACATGGAAGAGAGCGAATAAAGAGGGAAACGATTCACCGTTTGCCGGCTACAATTGCGATAAAACATTTATTCCCCAAATGTGTCATGAAAATTTCATTCACCATTATGCCCGGCAATCTGCGACTGGATATCGGTTATTGCTACCGTCAGTTATGGTGCCGACAGATTTACGTACAGATACTTATAATATGTTGTGCGATGTATCATTTAAGCAGTCAGACCCATACCAACTCGAAGATAATGTATCTGGAATACTTTTACTCCGCGTCTCTCAAACTAATTTCTGGACGCTTCTTGAATTTGTTGTACTTCTTCATTCCCTATTTCTCCATGCGTCCCAGAGCGCAGTTAATCCGATTTAATTTAAATGTTTTTAAAGCCGCAGAAAACTGTTTAATTTATATATTTTGTTTGCAAAAGAAAGCGCATTATGAGTGTTAGATTAAGTAATCTCAATAAGGATAATTGAAAGTATTGGGAATGGTGTTTAAAGCATAAGTTTCTGTAATGAGATGTAGAGCGCGGACAAGCGCGAGGACGAGTTCGTAAACATATGTATATACATTTAATGACACTATGAGTGAGATGATTTGCGAAAATTGAATAGCTACCTACTTGTGTTCGAACAGTCTGAGTGAGTGTAACGATTTCTACTTGTCTCTTGCTAAACCTTTGTTAATCAATTATATGGCGTTAAAGATATCTTATATAGATATAAATCAATAAATCTACAATAAGACTAATATTCTAAATTTGTGTGCTCATTACCAAGCGCGTGAAGATTCTCAACAGGTTATGGGCCCAGGTCGCCACGTGTTGAGCGCATGATAAGACTTTAATTAAGATAAAGTACAAATTTAAGAACAATAAAATTCTGCTGTAAAGAATTAAAATGTGTGCGGCATCTAATACGATAGGAGTGTTGGAGAGCATCGACAAACTGAAGGATGCAAATAGTTATCCATTGTGGAAATTCCAGATAGAAATTCATTTAGAAGCAGCGGAACTTCTGGATATCATCGAAACGGAGCCAAAGGCTGCACAACAACAAACACCTGAGTGGAAGAAGAGAGATGCCAAGGCAAAGCGGATAATCGTAAGCACTGTTGAAAAACATTCATTAATACATATAGTAACATGTAAAACAAGTCATGAAATGTGGCATAAATTAAAAGATATATATGAAAGAGATTCGCAGCATCAGAAATGCGCTCTGATGCAGGAATTTTTTGAATATAAAAAGAAAAGCGATTCTGACATGGCTACATATATAACTGGATTAAAAAATTTAGCCTTTAAACTTAAAAGTCTTGGAGAAGAAATAAATGATACTATGGTCATTTCTAAGATATTAACAGCTCTACCAGAAAATTATAGATACTTCGTCAGCGCATGGGAATCAACACCTTCTGCTGAGAGAACATTAATAAATTTAACTGCAAGACTCTTGGCTGAGGAAGCAAGGACTCGATCGGACCAAGAAGAAGCAGTGGCATTTAAGGCTGAAGAAAGGAAGTGCTACAAATGCAACGTAAAGGGTCATCTAGCGCACATGTGTAAAAAGGTAGATGCCATTAAAAAAGGTAATAACATAAAATGTTTTAGTTGCCTCAAAACTGGTCATATAGCAAGAGATTGTAAAAAAAATGTTACAAATTCTTGTAAAATATGTAAAAAGACAAATCACTCAGAGAAAGACTGTTTCTTTAGAAAAAAAAAGGATGACTCAACAAAGGAAGAAAATAATAAAGTAGCATTTCTAACAAACCATGAAGAAGGTGATGACTGGATTGTTGATTCGGGTTCGACATCACACATGACGAATAACTTAGCCAAACTAAAGGAAGGAAAAAAAACAACAACAGTAGTAGGAATAGCGAACAAGAAAGGAAGCATGATAGCAAGAAGGACAGGGATAGTTGATCTAGAAAGCTGCAAATTAAGCAACGTTTTATACGTACCAGATTTGAGGAGAAATCTCTTGTCTGTTAGCGCAATAACGCAAAAAGGAGGAAAAGTTGAATTTGATAAAGACGAAGTAATAATTAGCAAAAATAATAATATAATTTTTACAGGAAAGAAAAATAGCACAGGATTATATGTCATACAAGAAGAAAAAGCAATGACAGTTGTAAAAAAGACTTCAGCAAGAGTATGGCATGAAAGATTAGGCCATTTAGGCATTAATAATATGATTAAACTATTAGAACTGTCAGAAGGAATTAAACTAACAAAAGATGAAATAGAAGAACAGCTCTCGAACTGTAACATATGTACACAAGCGAATCATGTGAGGACGTCGTTTGGAGATCAAAGAAAAAGAGCGACAAGACCATTAGAAATTATTCACACAGATGTTTGTGGCCCGATTACTCCATTGACATGGGATAGGAATAGATACTATGTCACCCTTTTAGACGACTATACTAATCATGTGACAATATATCTCATAAAAGAAAAAGGAGAAACTTTTACTAGATTGAAAGAATATATAATACAGGCAGAGGTAAAATGGAATCAAAAGACTGTGGAAATACGTTGCGACAATGGGAAAGAGTATTCCAGTAATGAAATGAAGACCTGGTGCAAAAATAGAGGTATAACTATAAATTACACTCCACCTTATACTCCGCAGTTAAATGGGAAAGCTGAACGGTTAAATAGAACCCTAATTGAGAAAGTCAGAGCTATGGTTTTAGGAGCTGAAGAAAATAAAATACTTTGGGGAGAAGCAGTGAGAGTCGCCGCTTATCTACACAATAGAAGTCCAACAAAGGCAAATACACAAACGGCATACGAGATGTGGAATGGTGAGAAACCAGACTTGAAAAATTTACGAATTTTTGGATGCACTACTTATGCCAAAGAGCTTGGACAATTACGGAAATTAGATAACAGGAGTAAAGTTGTAAAATTCGTTGGCTATACTCAGACCGGATATCGATTATGGGATCCCGTAAAAAAGAAAATATTTGTCTCCAGAGAAGTGATTTTTAAAGAGGAAGAAAGTAAATGCACTGATATGAATGAGAAAAGAAATAAAATGTGCACGATAAATGAAGAAGAGGAAGAGATAAGCAACAATGAAGAGGAAGATATGGATGTTACACATCAAGATACTGAAGACAAGGATGAAGAAGACGTAATAGCAATAGACGATAAAGTATCAGAAGAAGAACAAGAAGAAGACAAGAACATAGTAAGAAAATCTAAAAGGCAAACAAAATTACCAGACAGATACAAAATTAACTCATTTTTAACATATGAAGAAGCAATAAACAGTAAAGAAAAGGAGAAATGGATACATGCTATACAAGAAGAAAAAAATTCCCTGAAAGAAAATAAAACCTGGGAATTAATAAATGTCAATGAAATAGAAGGAAAAAAATGTTTAACCAGCAGATGGGTTTTTCAAGTTAAAGAAAATGGGAAATATAAGGCCAGACTTGTAGCCAGAGGATGTCAACAAGGGAATAATATAGATCATGATAAATTATACAGCCCTGTAGTTGGTAGTCCTGCATTGAGGATGTTATTTGCACTGGCGGCACATCACGACTGGTATTTCGTAAAATTTGACGTAAAAACTGCTTTTCTCTATGGAGAACTAGAAGAGGAAATATTCATGTATCTACCTGAAGGATATGAAGAGGAGGAAGAAAAGGTTTGTAAACTTAAGAAAGCGTTGTATGGTCTTAAACAAGCATCGCATAGCTGGAACGCGAAATTTACAGAAGTACTTAAAAAAAACGGATTCAAGCAGCTAAAAACTGAAAAGTGCGTATTCAAGAGAGAAGATAATTCTGCATACCTAGCAATTCACGTCGATGACGGGATAATATTTGGCCAAAATGCACAGGATTTGCAGAATCTGCTTTTAAAACTTAAAAATATTTTCAAAATAATAATTGTCGAAAATCCAAGATCTTTTCTAGGTCTAGAGATCGAGAGGCAGAATGATGGTATAAAACTCCACCAGCAAAACTACGCGGAGGAAGTCCTGGAGATATATGGCATGAGTGATGCAAAGGCAGTGGACATACCCATCCTGGCCAATAATGAGATCAATGACGAAGGGAGCAAGACAAGATTCTACCCATTTAGAGAAGTAATAGGAAGTCTACTCTATCTCACAGCAAAGACCAGGCCGGATATGAGTTACGCAGTAACGTATAATAGTCGATATGTACAAAACCCCTCTAATATAAATGTAACCAGTGCTAAAAGAATTTTAAGATATTTACAAGGTACTAGGCATTTAGGGATAGCGTACAATAGAATAAGCGATACCGGAATGCTTAAGGCTTATTGTGATGCAGACTACGCGGGGGACGTAGAAAGCAGGAAAAGCACATCGGGATATACAATAGAATTTTGTGGAGGACCAATAAGTTGGGCATCGCGAAAACAACCTGTTGTTGCGTTATCAAGTACAGAGGCAGAGTTTATTTCAGCTGCGGATTGTTGTAAAGAATTATTGTACTTGAAAAATGTATTAGAAGAACTTATCGATAAAAATGTAACGGCTGAAATGTGTATAGATAATCAAAGTGCAATCAAATTAATTAAAACAGGAATATTTAATCGTAGATCGAAACATATAGATGTGCGGTTTCATTTTATAAGTGAGAAAATTAAGGAAAACAACATTAGTATTGTATATTGCAATACTAGCGACCAAATTGCTGACATATTTACAAAACCGCTAAACGCGATAAAGTTCAGGAAATTTAGAGATATGATAATGAAATAGATTCATGCCTATATCCTTTTGCGTTTATAATCAATTTTTTATAATTAATTTAGCTTAAATAATTTTTTGTTTGAAATGATTGAGATTGAAAGGGGGATGTTAGATTAAGTAATCTCAATAAGGATAATTGAAAGTATTGGGAATGGTGTTTAAAGCATAAGTTTCTGTAATGAGATGTAGAGCGCGGACAAGCGCGAGGACGAGTTCGTAAACATATGTATATACATTTAATGACACTATGAGTGAGATGATTTGCGAAAATTGAATAGCTACCTACTTGTGTTCGACTTTGTTAATCAATTATATGGCGTTAAAGATATCTTATATAGATATAAATCAATAAATCTACAATAAGACTAATACTCTAAATTTGTGTGCTCATTACCAAGCGCGTGAAGATTCTCAACAATGAGGATTACTGAAAATTATTGCCCGAGTTACGAATGGTCAGCCACGAGCTCTCTCGCAAAATCTCAAATTTTCGTCGCTCATCTCACGTTGTATGCGTGTGTCATGTACACAGAATGATCGTAATTTTTCTTGAAGGAAATAAATAACTGTGAGAGCCGATTATGCGCCAGGACATTGCGAGATAGAAAAGCATAAGGATTGTGAAGTATATGCATTTCACACCAAACCGCGGAGTGCCTGTGATGTCGTCATTGCGCAATGTCGACGTAGACGGGCGACGACGACGACGACGATGATGACGATAACGTCGGTCAACCGTACGTTTTTCTGTGGCGTGGGGTTATGATTTTCCGCGAGGTCGACCGGAAAAATGAAAATTCCAGCAGATGCCTCGGTCCATTATGTCGCGGCTACGCGGAAGCGCGATACGAGCGAGTAGCTGAAGAGAGCGTTAAAGTCCTCCCGCTCGAGGTACCCGGCATATTCTCGCAGCAGCGCTTTTATGAACTTTTTATGGGGTCATTCTTTCCGACGACGAAGTATGCCGCAGAATCCTGATCTTTGCGACAAGGCGAGATACGACACGCGTGTGCGAACGTCATCGCGACAAATCTCTTTTTCCTTAAGAGAGAGAATAAAGTATGAATTATGTCACATGATCAATATCCGAGAATGCGATGATCGATATGCTACGTAATCGTCTCTTAAAGCGATATGTATAATTGATGTTTTGTTATTACTCCTAGTTTGTTTATTTATGAAATTTATGAATCTGTTTATGATTGTTTCGCAAATTAATGTAATTTAATAATGCGCTAAGTATGTTGTGAAATTTAAACAAACGGTAAAACAATATAAACATTAATTATAAATTAATTAATTATAAATTAGTTTTTTAACTTGGTAGTTGGCTATTAACGATCTCTTCAGCACTACCATATTATATAAATTATGGTAATAATTATTAATTTACGAATTTTAGTTTCGTAATTCCATTGTGGGTACTTTATTGCTCTAAATTCAGTGTAAAGGAATTATTATTATTATTATACTTTAATTGTAAAACATATATTATATATGAAGCATATCTGTTTGGTTAAAAAATTTTACACACACACACACACTCAAAGTATGATATATATTATATATTTTATATATATATATATGTATATATTTAGTCTCCTCGAAGAAGCAAATGAGGGAACGTAGAGTTCCACCAATCCTCTCTGACGCTTCAATTAACGTCCCTACTTACGGAGAACTTTGTATTTCGAAAGTGACACTTGACTTCTTCATGGACTTCCTGGGGAAGATTCACCTGCGCGTCGTTATAACATTGTGGAAAACAATATTTTCCATCCGGCGCTCGAGCATATGGCTGATACGTTTACTCGCTCAGGCGTAAAAGACGCCATCGGGGAGAATGGAATTAAGGGGTGTCGAGCTCGACGAAGCGGAATGATGTAGGTGATAGTTGCCAGCAAGTTGTATTTTGCCCTCAGGTCGATATATTTTCGTGTCACTTTGCATTGAAATAGAAGTGCCTCGCGTTTATTCTACCTTCGCGGTTAATCTCCTCTCGCAAATCCCACGCTGGAACTTTGTAAAATTTTGATCCTATAAAAGCAGTAAATGACAATAGCTAAACAGATTTGGAAACCGGAAATATAATAGCGTACGATAAATTTATTTATAATGATATAATAGTGCAAGTCATCCCATCCGGTTTTTCTATTTTTCGCATGCTTATCCGAGAATTATACATTTTTTAAATATTTAATATAATATAATTATACATTTTTATTTTTTATTAATATCAAAGAAATAGAATTAATTCTCAGTGATTTTGAATTATTGAGAATGCAGTATATTTAAATATTTTAACTGACCTTA
Source organism: Crematogaster levior (assembly GCA_901521435.1). Taxonomy (NCBI): domain Eukaryota; kingdom Metazoa; phylum Arthropoda; class Insecta; order Hymenoptera; family Formicidae; genus Crematogaster; species Crematogaster levior. The sequence goes on from CABEGB010000795.1 coordinate 109,437, forward strand.
CCAATCTGCATTTAATCATTATAATTATTTTTATTTATTTGCTTCTTTTGTTTTTTGTTTTTCATATCATACTTCTCTCTCCATCTGCGTTATATCTCTGTGTGTGCTGTGGTGTCTGTACAGAGCAAGATTATTACTCTTCGTTCCAAGACAGTGTGAAGAAGACTCTAGTCTCTAGTCTCTAGTGATCTTTAATCTCTCTTTTTTATTGTTTAACCGGTTGATTTCTTAATTCTGTAAGATTATTTATATACAGTGTGTATGATCTATACATTAACTTTCTATTATAATTTCATTAATAATTTTAACTTCGGTACAGAGTTTTTGACCATATGACTTTTTTGATTTCATCGGACATGACTCCACGGACTTTTCAATCTGGAGGAATGACTTTACTTACGACTATTACATTCTCGACCACCGAAGGATCTGATTACATCATTTTATTGTAATTTTGACTTATAACCTTGAAATTCGAACAGTAATCTTTTTATATATATGATTCCATCCAATATTATTATAATAATTTTATTTATTCTGTTGTTATGTTATTAAAAAAAGCTTTATAAACTGAAACGCATACAACAGTCATGTTTGTATATGTTAATTCGACCGCTATTCTTACATATGCTCGTTCTTTTGGCCTTTATTTTGTTTTGTTTTATATATTAGCTTCTCCACTGATATTATTGTTAATTTTTTTAATTTTATTTTAAAACTGTTCTTCAATGTAAATTTGAAAGAAAATTTTTTCACAGCTAAGACTTCGTTAAATAGGAAGAATTTTTATTTGGATTTATTTCGGCGACGTATATAAATCCGTACTTCCATTAAACAAATCGATATCTGGACATATAACAATAGCAGCGATTTTTAAAGTGCTCGCTAGGTGTAACGGAAAAACGGTGTTCGATGTCGCGCACTGTTATTTATAGGCAGCGTGCATAATAGAGTAAATGAGAAGATCCTGTTTCTGCCGCATTGCTCGTGAACGAAAAAGATATCGAGTCTTGCCAGAAACGGTACGCTTAGTGTAGTTTTTGCCGGTGGAAAATCCCGCGCGCCTGGAGAAACGCCGCGAGACGAAATTTGGCCGAACAGTAAATCAGAAAGATATGATTTTTTTTCCTCCCACCGGAAAACGAGTATCCGACCGGAAAAGGCGGCAAAGTCGACGCTTACTCAGCGTCGTTCCGCGTCTCTGGTTCATGTGCCTCCCTAAAAACGTGCCAGGACTATGCTCTACGTAAAAATTGGGACGAAGAACCTGTTTAATCGTAAGGAAGGAAGACTCGCGCTCTTGTGGTCAGGCCTAAAACATTATCTCGGTCTTGCGCACGATTAATCATTCTCTCTAGAATTTATTATTCAGTTAAGTGTCATTTATAAGAGGAAGGCTTCTTTTTTACGTGTTACGAGGTAATCATGAGGCATGACTGTCGTTTATCACTGTCGTTTTGCCCGGTTGCGACAAACCTGGCATTCAAATTTCGTATAATGACATTAAATTTTGATCGTTATCCAACAAAATTTAGATATATTAAAATAACATTGAGTTGGGCATATTAAATGATCAATAACAAAAAAAAAGATGAATACACCTGATTGTTTCAGTAATGTAATTTAATTACTGTATGAAATATTATTACGTATTTATTGCGCGAAACCTTCCGTATGACGAAATGGAAAAATAAATGAAAAATATCGAACATTAAAAGTTATTAAAAATTGAAAAATTATTTTATATATCACTGCTGAATAGTTGTGATTTAAGATAATAACAAGCATTAAGGTAGTTGTTCCATCAAACGCGTTTTCTTAGAATTTTTTTGAAACTTTGACAGATTATTATTTAAGTGATTCTGCATCGACTGGTGCAAAATGAAATTTATGGACTACACAGTTTTGGAGATATTTAATTTCAAAGTTCGAGTTTTTGAGAGTCTTATACATTGTACTATACGGGATACTGAAAATTTTCGTTATAAATATCGTTCTAACTTAGAAACTTTTCTTACGATTTTTATAAAAAACTAAAGTAATATTAAACAACAACTAATTTATTATTTAAAGATAGTTTTATTATAGCTTACTACACAGTTTCCGAAATATTATTAAAGAAATAATGAAAAAATTATTGCGTCTATTATTGCGTCTATTATTCTTTCTTCTTTTTGCGTCTATTATTGCGTCTGTTGCCCGATTTTTCAAACGGGCAGTTAGTCGTACGGGATTGGCTAGAAATAGTACATAAACAGCAAAAAGTTTTGGATTTAGGAATTACGACTACTAACTGACTGTACGATGTACTCTAGCATAAATTTTTTGTTTTGACTGTCGTGAAACAACTACCTTAAGTCATTGAACAGTTTTATATAATTATTAAAATATATAATTAATGCATAATTTTAATAAAACTTGAAATAATTTACATTTTCTAGATATTTATTTGACACTTTCCGGCACACTTTGACACATTCCATAACGAATGTTACGTGGTGATATTATATTACATTCGCGGCAAGGGATTAACGGTAATCATATGACAGAATTATGTTTTCATTTAATGCGATTATTTATAATGTGCAGTAGGCGTATGTACACTTCTCCTCATTAATTAATAATTTTTGTTAATTGATAATCTTTTAATCTGTTAAATAAATAATTCTTAAAAATTATTGTAAAAAATTCTTGCTTATGTTTAAAAAATTTAAAGATCAAATCTGTCTCTCTCTCTATTTTGATGCGAGTTCATTGCTATTTGACTTTCGTAATGTGGGTTTGCAAATATCCAAAATTGATTGACGTAAAATAACTAATTAATGTACGTGCTGTCAAAAGCGTATTTGCAATCAAATGGACTATCCCTATTTCTGCGATACACCCTTTCACGTGTATGCTGTTTTCGTCAAAGTGCTGGCTTCAAAAACGGCGACGCATTACCGCAAATCCGGGATATAGGCAATCCCGGCGCGAGAAGGGTAGTTTTATCGCGGACGCGTGAGCAGTTTAACGTCGCGCGCCGACGTGATTCATCCAGGGCCGATCCTAGTCCGCGTACGTCATTCGAATTAATCCAAGAAAAAAAAATTCCTTTTAAAAACGTGAAGTTTTTATTACGTAAAAAATCCAAGTTGTCAAACCGCGTCATTTTCAAAACAAAAGGATTAAGCACCACTGCGCCTCGTTCTTGCGATTATTACGGTGCGATAAATTGGAATAATGCGTTCACAGTTTTGTTTCGTTCTTTAAACTTATACGCGTTTGGAATTTGTAAAAGTTGGCGCAGAATTTCGTTAAACCAAACTATTCGTTTTATCCCTTAGCTTAAGCGCGATGCAAATTTTTTCGTCTCTGTCGAGCCTGTCGAATGTGTGTCTCTCGCAAAGACAAAGACGTCGAAAAGTGCAGGATCGACCCTGATTTTCCTCTCATATCGTGTTCCACACATGTGTTAAACAAGCGCGTGCTCGCATCGACATCGTGCCGCTGCTGGAATGAATGACGTTAAATTTAACGCTGCCAATTTATCGAGGCGCACACCCTCGCTCTCGTCACATGCGCGAATGCTCAAGCTTAATTCACATTTGCGCTTATACGATGACGGTTTTATGGTCACCGGTGATATCACGGCATGACACGGTGAAATTTTGATTAAAGGAAAGCTCGATGTCATGACAGCACGAAGAACGTAATTATGAGTTTGTACAACACGATATATCATTGCTGTTATTTTTTTCCATTTTATATAATTTATCACATTAAAACACATATTACAGATATAATACAAAAAAAATAATATGACACATGTACACGTAAATATATTGCACGATATACATATATTATATACAATATAATGTGAAATGATCTTCTGTTCAAGAAAATTCCTCGGAGAAGTCCGCTTCTATAAAATATCACTAGTATGGATGAACCTTCAAATGGTTCAAATATTCGCACGAGTAGCACGAAGCCTGATTGCGAACCTATAGGTATTATTTGACAGTACATCGACATGCTGCATAATATATGGAGTGTGACATGACGCCGTAATTGATTGTAACGCTATGCGGTTTGACACCCGGAAGTGTTCGCAATTACTACAATGGAATTGTGCAAAGTTAATAACAAAATATTCATTTCCGGAATGGTAATTCGCGACCACGCAGCGGGAATCCATTTTCGGCAAGGCCCCCACAAGCGGAAACCACCTCAAAAATCTGCCTGGAAACGGACGCACGTGCGCTGCAACTGAGTATTTTGATCGTGCTCAGTTGCGGCACGGTAATCGTCCTTTATCACATCGTGATTTTAGTATAATGACGATAAATCCATAGCGAACGTGGAGCTTTTTACTAAAATATACATACCCGCACGTCATGTATACCTGTAAATTCTAATAAATCATGTATATGCATAACAAGCAATTTAAATAAAAACACAATTTAAATAAAAAATAATAAATACGCGAGAATAACATTTTTCCTATCCTGCACTTATCAAATGGCGATTGTGAAATATTCTACACGTTATTGCACCACGAAAGAAATTAACGCAGTTCCTTCTTAGTTGGCTTCATTTACACAATTTCCTTTATCCTGGCAAGCGACGTCTCTTTTTCTGACAGCGAGAAACGGTATTCTCTCGAGCGTAAGTCCCGCCTCGTAAACTTTTATGTAGCTCGACACACCCTAAGTAAATTTCTTGAAAATAATTCATTAACGGGGGTGACGAGTGAAAATTGCTCTCATAGAGTAAAAAAAAATTCCGCGCACCCGGACAGATTTAACGAACCTGCTTGTTAATTACTTGTTACTTTTAGCCCGTCGAAAACTTTCCCAGAACTCGTTAAAACGGTCGGCCGGTATGCCGCGTTTGACACACCGAATTTCAGGTGTAATCGACGTCAGTGGAGCCCCGCGCGAGATACCGCAACAAAAATCGGGGATGGTAGTAATAAATCGCGCAGGGGATTCGCCGCACGAACAAACACTAAAGAGGACGTGTTTGGTCAGGTGTACATTGCCGGAAGCGAAAATATTTTTTCCGTGCTGCTCTCTCGACTTTAAAGCCGCTCGCGCGCGGCCGCGTGTGACGGAAACCGAAACGCGGATCGGAGTTTAAAATTTAAGCTCGGCTTGGATTTCGAGCCGACCAATTAGCGGCGCCGAATTGGCGCTAATACCGGGATTAATGCACTGATCAATTTTCGCGCGACAGCTGTGAAAGCGAAACGAGCGCTCTGGAACAACGTATTCCTGTAACGCATAATGTTGATTTTCGATATTGCAAACGAGCCTCTTTCAATGTTATCGATAGGAATGAAAAGGCGTGTGCACACGCAGCGTATTTCTCGGCGCTTATAATAGCATCAGAATAAACAAAAGTCCAGCAAATTAGCGCATTGGCAACGTGGATAAGCCGTGTGAAGAGCCGTGAATGAGCTCTTTAGGAAAATGATTTTAATGAATCGAACTACGTTATAGCAAAAATACCGTCTGTTATAACACACGACAAAATTGCGCAGTGTTCTTTCTCCTCACAATAAAGATTATTTCGTATTGTCTAGAATGATTGGTTACAGTTTTATTGGATGATTCTCATCTCCAATAAAACTGTAACGCAACGTTAAAGGCTCACATTTAATATTAAACCCAACCTCAAGTAAATGCTCGCGCTATTGCACGGAGGGAATCATAATTTAAAAACGCACCATATTTCTTCGGCTTAAGAAAGAATGTTTCCTCGTTACTAAATAACTTCGAGGCATACTCGGTTAAAAATTTTTCCACTGTGCTCCAATGGACGGAGTGTTGCGAGTTTCGCTTGTTGATCGCAAGCGGGATTTCGTCAAATTGAAAAGTCGTTAGGAAGAGGAGAGGAGCAAAGAGACGTAATACAATTTCTCTCCAGCTTCAGCGGGTATCTCTCGCCGGGGAAGGAGACGCAACTATTTCGATTCACATTAATCAAGATTCGGAAGGCCCATTCTCGCGTGCAGCCTCGCAGAGACGCACGCCGTTCGCGCACGTGAGCATAACGCTTCGACTGGAAACTTCGGTGCCAACTATTCATTCGACTACGGATTAAAGAGGGGAACGGCAGAGGGACGGGGGAGGAACGGGGTTTCGCAGAGGCGTTTAAACTTACGTCGGAATCCTTCGCGTTACCTCGTCGGCGCTCATAAATCAGGCAACTTTACAGAATGCCCTTAGCCGACGACATCGTCGCTTTCGTCGGGTACACAGGCTCTCGCGGAGAACTAGAGTGTTACCAGCCGACTTTGCAGTTTTCAAGTTTCGCTAATAAGACGACGGGTGGAAGGAGCCTCTTTTGCGCGCAACGCTATCGGCTCTTTACGCCGACGTTTCCCCGTCAAACTTATCATGTCCTCTAGATAGCTCAATACGACGAAAATATGTATCTGATAAATTAAGTTAATTACCTGTTCCTTCTGTGTGCGTGAAAGAAACGTTCCTCATTATCATCGTCACGATATCATTTGTATCACGACTTCATTTTATACGCGAAGTGTGTTCACTAACTATGAGCGCGTATAATTTCTGTTCTCTTTTAAAATATTACGTTTTTATTAGCAGGAAATTTCATTCCGCAACAATATTCTGAATTACAACAGTAACGATCGATGATCGTATTGAAATATGATTCTAGCTCATTACTACGAACGTTTGCTCGCTCAAAGAGATTCAATCATCCAGCATGGAGAGAGGAATCGGAAGATATTCGAAAGTGCAAATGAAGTTGATACGAGAGAGAGCCAATAAAAGAAAAACTCGATACGGGACGTAGTCGGTACATTTATATACCATAATTGCGGGTAAAATGACGAACGTTGTACGACCTCGACGTTACGACTGGCAGGGAGCTATGGTTTAATGAATACAAGAGTTATTTCAGGCTAGCCAGCAGCTTTCGATCACGCGGCGTTAGCTAAATAAAAGTTTCACGTTTATATTGTTGGCTAAAAGCTCGGCTGTCGTAGTTTTGTGTCTCATTTACAATTCTGTTTACCTTTCTTCCCTTGATTTCGCTCGGCCTGTCAAGCGATATACCGAATAGCCCATCCATGCAACGTTCCTCGTGCAGGAGAAACAATGGAAAATCTATCAAACTGAAATTTGGTATCAGAGACGTTTAGTCGATTGGCATTTCCAATGCATATAATATTGAACCAATAATATAACATAACTGTACAGTTATGTGTTATATTATTGGCATAACCAGGACAGAGAGAAGAATAGTGATTATAATATTCAAAGAACTCGCGACGTCGTGCGAAAATACGACATTGTTCATTTTATATGAAATAAACTTTTTATCTTTTAATTATCGTAATTCTTTCAAGATCTATTTCGATGCCGAATTACAATCCCATGCACTATGAAATAATAATGTCGGTTTTTTTTTCTCTCTTAATGAAAGGGAGTAAAGCAAATAATTCAATAATAGCTCTGTTTATATTTTTGTATGTCGATACTTTTTGTAAAACTACAATGGGAATGTTTTCGAGCGATATTACGAGCAAAGTCGAACAATATTCCATCCAATAAATCCAACTTATACATTATTATTTATCCCAAGCATATCCCAAAAAATATCATAAATGAAAAGGTCAAGCCATGTTCAAAAATAGAAAACCCTCAAGAATTTGAATTTTTACAAATTTAAATAATTATTTAATAATATATTACCATGAAAAGTAACTGATATATTATACCAGGTGCCAATTCAAAGTGAACATACATAAAGTGTATATTATTTAAATAAATTAATAAAATAAATAATATAATAAATTTAATAACATATTACCACGAAAAATAACTGATATGTTATTCAAGGTGCAAATTCAAAATGAACATACATACATAAGGTGTATATAAGTAAAATTGATTAAAATTTGACTCTAAGTGAAAGTACATAAGTGATATGTTATTCTTAGTGCACAAAATATAAAAGTCGTTTATTGAAGTTTGATTTGAAATTTATACAAACCTGGACAATGAAAAATAGTTGCTTGTAATTCCAGAGTACTAATTTGTTAATTACTCGGAAAAAGAACATGGCGGCCTGCTCTCAAAAAACTTTCGATGGATGGAATAAATAATTAAAATGAAAAAGTTATGAAAATGGTTTAGATTAAAAATCTCCAACTTTTCTGTAGTAAAATTTCGAATTTTCGTATCAATTTCCGATTTTGAATTTGTTATGCCATATTTTCAGCGAGTAATTTATCGATCAAAAAGTGTTGTATTGTTTGAAACGGGTAAATATTAAATAAACCCAAAATTCATAAGTAAAAAAGTTCTCATGTCAAGTACAAAGAAGCTACACGCTTAAAAAGATTAGTGATTATCTGACGTAACATACAACTATAAAAAATCAGATATTAATTATTCAAGATACAAGTGCGAAATAAATATCGTTAAAATATAGATACAAAATTTACCACAATTTGACTCTGAAAAGTAAGTGACATGCTTCTTAAAGTGCATATATAAAATTTAACAGTGTTTTGATAATGATTAATTTAAATATTTGCATTATCTCTCTTTCTCTCTCTCTGGGCAGGGTGACATATGTGATTGATATTTAACAGTACTACTAACTTATTGAATAGTCAGAGACAAGTTGTGTCGGATGAATCGGAATGTAAGTATTATTATTCTTAAGTGGATACTGAGAAACGCATCGAAGTTTTTTGAGAGCAGGCCGCCATGTTCTTTTTCCGAGTAATTAACAAATTAGTACTCTGGAATTACAAGCAACTATTTTTCATTGTCCAGGTTTGTATAAATTTCAAATCAAACTTCAATAAACGACTTTTATATTTTGTGCACTAAGAATAACATATCACTTATGTACTTTCACTTAGAGTCAAATTTTAATCAATTTTACTTATATACACCTTATGTATGTATGTTCATTTTGAATTTGCACCTTGAATAACATATCAGTTATTTTTCGTGGTAATATGTTATTAAATTTATTATATTATTTATTTTATTAATTTATTTAAATAATATACACTTTATGTATGTTCACTTTGAATTGGCACCTGGTATAATATATCAGTTACTTTTCATGGTAATATATTATTAAATAATTATTTAAATTTGTAAAAATTCAAATTCTTGAGGGTTTTCTATTTTTGAACATGGCTTGACCTTTTCATTTATGATATTTTTTGGGATATCACCTACTTTTTAGAGTACAGATATATGAATCAATTGGTGCAAAAAAAACGCAAAGTTTAAAAAAAGTTATGCTATTTGCAATATGCAATTACGTATTTTTCTTTAAAGATAACTATAAATCTATCTCATAAAAAACCTTAATTAACGACACAGGTTCCGTATTTTTGCGATGCACCGTTTACAAGACATTAAATTTCACCTTCAAGGGGTGGTTTTTGAAAATTTTTAATAAATGATGAATTGACCCCATAAAAAACCTTAATTAACGGCACAAGTCTCATATTTTTGCAACGCAAAACACTGTTTCCGAGACATTAAATTTCACCCCCAAGAGGTGGTTTTTGAAAATTTTTTATGAATGGTAAATTAACCCCAGAAGAAACCTTAATTAATAACACAGGCCCCGTATTTTTGCGATGTACCGTTTTTGAGATATTAAATTTCACCATCAAGGGGTGGTTTTTGAAAATTTTTAATAAATGGTAAATACACCAGAAAGGGTGTGAAAGAGTGAGAGGGGGTGAAAGATGATGAAAAAGTGTAAGAAAAGCGAAAAAAATGAAAAAATAGAGAGGGGGAGGGGAGGGGAGGAAGGGGGGCGTGGTGAGAAAGGGAAATGAGGGGAGGGGAGGGTGAGTGGAAGTTGGGGGAGGTGTGAGTGAAAGGTAAGAGAGAAGAGAAGTACATACATGACTGCGGACAGAGAACAATTTTTCATGAAAAACATCACTTTTTGACTGTTTGTATATCCAGAACGGCTTGACCAATTTTTTTTTTTTTGGCTTAACTTACTCGTGGCGATGCCACCTTTCAGAATATGCTACATGCACTTCAAAATTTTTTATATTTTAATAGTTCTGTACCCCAAAAAATCGATTCTAAACTTTCTGGATAAGAGACTAGTAGCGTCCAAAATTTTGAACATGGCCGGAGACGCTACCGCGTCTCCTGATTATAACAAGTATATGTTAGATTCCTTGGATTCTGACAATAATAAGAATATAAAATACTAGCGTTCCCCGTCTTGGCTTTGCTCGAGATAATAGTGTGACTGAATCATTCGTATTGGAAGTAATATTTTTCGAAAATCATTTATTTTTTTATTTATTTTGATAACATTTATATTTCTTTATGTTTCTCAATAATATCATGATGCAATTTGCTTGCGAGTGGATAAAGCCGCGCGCCGCCTAGCGGTGACATCATTGTACTACACAGGTTAATACAGCCATAAATGATAAAAAATGAAAACATCAATTTCTGGATAATGAAAATATTTTTAGACATGCTATATAGCCTATGTCCGTCCTAGCGTATATGAGAATATGGTGTCAAAATTCGAAGGAAATCGGGTCAGTAGTTTTTGAGTTATGTGGTAACAAAGAACAGGCTTTCTCTTTATATATTAGTATAGAGTATAGAGATATATCGAGCAATCGATATCGTAAGTGTATCAAATCATGCAAGCATTGTTAAGATCGGCAGATATCCGGGAATTCAGGTAATTCGAAGATACGATATGGGAAACGGGAGGACTAACGGCCCAGCTGCGAATGGATCATCCCCGAAGTAGGTATAATTCAAGCACCCTCGTCCAAGAGTAACGGGTGTGTATGCTCAAGGTATTAGCTTCCGAGCCGGGTATTGACTTGATATCGCTGCACATACGTTCGCCAATGCGCAGCAGTGGAATCAATTTTCTGCTACGGACCAATAGACTGCATAGCGCGCGATGCATTGTTATTACGGTTGAATTATTGATGCTTAAGTAACGTAGGTATCATTAGCTCGCATCGTGTGTCTCAATAGTGGACAACGTTGTCATCCCGACTACTCTTTCGAGCAGGCGTTCCGATATTTCGCAGCGGTTATTTCTAATATCTTGTATACACACGATATACAAACGCGGAAGTTGAAGCGAAACGCTGCTGTCGAAGTGGAAACAGACAAGTCGAAACAGCCGAATGTCATAGATATTCCATTTCGCAGAATTCGAACCGCGTATGGTAACGGCGCCGGGAGGCATGTCTGTGAGAGATAATGTCATTTAATAATGTAAGAGCGAGAGTCTCGACGAATTAATCGGTTGCGGTTTATCGAAGTGGTAAAACTTTGTTGCGCTTAAATCCTCCCTGAAACTGATCACATTTCCGTTTCAATTTCGATCGCATGTACCGCGCAGAAAAATGTACTCCACAACATGATTAACCAGCATGACATGAATAACCGGTTACAAATAAAGGAAAATAACGGAAGTAAATAAAAAAAAAAGAGCGTCAACGACAATTCGTCCACGACGACGAGGGGGATGGATCGCGGAACAGCGCGCGCGGCCAATATTGTTTCGCCGTCGAGGAATTTTAACGCACCGCGGAACCCGCATTAACGTTGACATGGATTTCGCCGGACGGGTTGCTCTCTTTGTAACGCAACAGGGGGAAACGTGCGCGCTTGTTTTCCCGTCCCCCCACCCTTCTTGCCCATTTTCCCGGTTTGGTTTCCCCCGTATTTCTACCCCGGCGTCATCGTTCCGAAGCTGCCCGCTCTTTGTTTGGGGATTTAACGCGATGCGCTGTCGCGCTCTCTTTCTCCCTCTTTCATCTTCCGAAATGATGCTCGGCAACGCGACGCCAAAACGTCGAGTCCGGCGAAAAGCACCATCTGCGTATTTCGTAGAAAAATGTATCACTTTTTAACCGTTTGTCACTTCAGAGTTTCAACATGATTTACAATATTTCTAAGTCGTTGGCAGGGCTAAAAAATCACGCGTCTTGGAACGGAAATGTGCAGAATCTGAGAAATTGGCTGCATGAAAAAGTGGAAATGTCAAACTTGTCATTGAACGCGAAAGGACGGCGTGCCAGTGTAAAGAAAGGGTTGTGACAAAGAGGCTCGGCGGGCCTGAGATAAGAGAAAAAGGATGACCGAGTTTACCGCTAAGAGTAATTTGCGGTGAAGCATCTAGAATAAATCGTAGGCGAGGACAGGTGTGTACACAGGACTCCGTGGCTCTCGATCATTCGATTGTTCTCTTCTTTTCAGATTTGAGAAATCTGTAAACAACACACGTGGACGCTGCAAACTATGCGTCAAGTGAATACACATTACTACATGTCAAACAATAAAAAATTAAGCTTCACGTTATATAAAAAATTCGCTTTTCATGAAATACGCACTCATTTGGTTTATTACGATTTGATGACTTAACTAAAACGACATCGAGTTAGAAAACAAATACAACATTTTTTTATTGTGATGATTAACGAAGAAAGGCTTCTCCTTGTCGATCCAACTGACAAATTTGATTAGATTACAATTATTTATTAGGTTACAATTAGATTAAAAGGTTACAACATGTTTCTCGATCTTACATTCAGGTTCTTTTTAAGTAACAATGCGAATTTGAAATGGTTATTGCAGAAAACATTGTAAGCCAGTGAAACAACAATTCTATTCAAACAATGTTTCGTATGTCAAAATAAATTCCTGTCTAATTGTTATATATTAAAATTGCAGATCAAAGGCATTAGAAATAAACCTTGTAAAAATTACATAGCAAACACAGTAGTACCTGATTTTGTCTCAATTGAAAAATAAAAGTGAAAATCGCATTTTGTGGAGGATATTTTCAGTACAACTGAAATACTAATTTTTTGCATTAGCAAAACTTCGCGTGACCGATAATTGACGTCACACCATCTTAATTTGATATCATATCGATATATGTTAATTTTTAACAACTCAACGGCGAACAAATCATATTTCGAATGATAATACACTAAATAACCGATAACCGAGGAAATTGATGTGTAGCGTACCAATTTAGCCAACTTTAGTTTCGAATTTGAGATAACTGCTCGTATATTACGTACACTAACTACCCCTATAATTCCATCATTTGCTATCTTGTAACTTCATCCTGCGCAGAGTTTACGTGGTGGAGACAATAAAATACCCTTACATAGTCCAAAAACGATGTTATACGCAAGGGGAAACTTAATCGCATATACCGTGTATGCAGCCAAACAGCCAAAATTCCGCTTGTGCACACGCAACACACGCGCGTGCATCTATATACTCACGAGTAGAGTAGTTTAACACCTGTCTACCTGGAACGCGGGATGAAAGGCGCACGAGAGGAATAAAAAAGGGACCACGTAACTAGGGTAACTCGGTGTGTGATGCTGGGTATAAAACTCCCATATAAGCCGCGTGCGCGACGAGTTCCTGGCGCGGATCGATGAATAGAAATCACCCGCCGGGTTTCCGCGCGCACATGCTGCAAGGATGATAGCGGGCGACACGCGTGCGGAATATGGGGACTCATAAAGTGCCGCGCTGCAGCAGAGTAAGACCTCGGTGCGATATGTGTTCTCGCGTGATAAGTGTGTCGACCCGGATATGATTTACTGGGTGTCGTTGCTCGTGAAAAAGGAGCAGCGCGACCGCACGAAGGACGATAAATGCGCCGTCCGCAGGATACGCGCGGCTTGATGCGGGTGCGAAGTGTGTCAAACGTGGCCAGATTGGCCGGTCTCGAGGCAGTCATGATCAAGCAGCCATTTGTTACAATGGAGTTTCATGTCGCGGGAATGCGAGCCTAATAAATCGTTACTGTACACCCCATACGTCGTTACGTGCCAACGTTATGAACGGCGCAGCAGCCTTGAAGCTAACGCTGGCGCACCTGCAAAATTTTCAGCTTATAATAAATACTTTTTTTACTTATATGCTAGGTGTGGCAAAAGTGATATAGAACTGGGAGATATTAAAACAATTATAGAATTCATTTTATTGAGAATTGGCCGTCAAATCATTTAATGTACAGCGTAAAGAAGCGTGAACAATAGCAGAATCAGCAAGCAGCTGTAGTATTATAAAATGGATAAAGTATCTTTATTGTTCTTCTTTGAGGCGTAAAGCTGTCCACTTAGGAGCAATAAGCAAGAAATCCCGACGCGGATGAAGAAGAGAAAATGTTCGACTTATAACCAACAGCGTTGAGAATCCTCCTTTCTCTCCGTCCGTCTTTTTGCTCGAGCGCTTTCAGTTTCCTCGTTTCCCCGCGTTTGTTTCGATTCTTCCTTCATTTCTTCGTTCCTTCAGTGGCAGCTCGTTAACTATCGCCAGTTGGTTGCTATTTTTCAGCCATCATCGGCGATACTATCTCTTCCTTTTTAACGTAGTCTCAGCAAGAAACTCTCTATACTTCACCAGAGTAGTACGAAAGAAACAACGTAAACGAAGTGTCGTAAATGCAATCGGAAGAAGCCATTGTATTTTATGTGCTTATTGAATGATTTTATAATATCCTGGCTAAGATAATATTTTTTCGCAATAAATTTCTTATTTAATTTACCAACATTAAAACGATTAAAAAATCGAAAGATGATTAATTCGTTGTTTGATTGCGACAACCCATTAGGCTGACAATCCATATCGGTGTGCAGATCATTCATTGATTGACTGAAAAGCCATCATGTTGCCAGTTTGTCGTCAAATAATACCTTCTCATGTTTGATTTTGTAATATATCTAAAACTGAAAAAAACGAGATTAGAAGTAACATCGGAGATTGATATTAAATATTAGGGACATTATTTTCTCCTTAATAATTAATTAAAAATGAGAAAAATAATCGATTTTATATGATAAAATGAATTTAGAACATGAATTTAGACCATTTAATAGCAATTTTCATAACTTGAACAAATATAATATCTAATTTGAGTAATGATCTATATGTAAATTACATTCCTAAATTAATTAATAGTAATAATTTGCTGGCGTAATATTTGTTCTACATTTGTCCGAAAATTCCGCGATATATCGAAGGGATTTAATATGATTGCCACGATCATTCTGTAATGCTCTACGCGCCCTTTGACATAGGGACAATCGAAGCTTCATTGGTCATGCCGGAAATGATCGTGTGGATGAATTTGAGAGAAAATGGTAAACCGCGTAACTACACGCCAGAGCTACGACGAATTGCTATTTCAATACCGGCTCGATTACTCTTCTGGATCGAGCCGCTGGAATTCGATTCTTTGGCGTGTGGTGGTGTACCGCTGCTGTGTGTACCGCCCGTAACATTATTGGGTATGCGGCCGTGGTCGTATGTCTTTTTGCGGCGTACCTCCGTGCGCCGACAATAAAAAGCAACCGGAAGACGTGGATGGAGTGCAGAAAGGACGAACGACAATGCATCTAGCCACACAGCGGCCGGCGCTTCATCTCTCCTTCTCCGACACTCGGGCGAAGTCGTAGAAACTTTTTTCTTCACACAAGCAACATAGAGGTGATCGAAGCAACAGTGGTCGAAACTTACTTATTTCCTGCAGGGTTGCAAGAGCTCCGTAAATAGTTCGTCCTAGCGCTCAGGGAGCAGACTTCTTTTCCTTCGTGGGCGATAAACAAAGTGTCGGTACGAGATAAGTATCTGATATATTGGGTCTGTTTGAGTAAATAAATAAAATGAAAGGTGGTACCTCCTAAGAGTTGCATTATACGATGGATGGATAATTGCGACTGCAATGAATAAAGATTGTAATATTACTTTTAATGTCTAAGGAAATAATTTCCTACCTCTGAATTCAATTTCGCTATCAATTTTTCACATTGATAATTGTATTATTTTGTAATTGTATTATTGTAATAATTATATTTTCTTTGCTGTCATTGTATAACTCAATTGTGTGATCAATTTTGATAATAGATATAATTGAATTATACGAATTAATTTTTCGCAATGTTAAATCATGCAATTTTGTTAATGTAATAGCAGGAAAACAAATGCGAATAATAGTATAATTATAAATCCAACGTCATAAATTTGTTCTGCTCTTCGTGCAAAATTTATCGTGTTACACTTCAATCGCTTCTTTGTTTCCAAAATTGTGGTTGATATGATAAAATATTTATTTCAATTTATTAACGTATCACCGATATGTAATCACACATTGATGAATCTTGCAAGTACTCTCCCGATAATAATGCTCGTTCATGTTCAATGCATCACGCATTTCATTAGCGAAACTGTTATCGGCCGATGAAGTGTTCTGCGATTTTAGTATCCGAAACCGGATGACCTTATCGCGGTATCTCAAGTGAGGCAGGGGTTTTGTCGATGCGCGAACGGAAGTTACGTACGATATCGGCGCGAAACCGCCACCCAACGCATGTGTCGCTGTGTTCGGGGGGTTTTATCTTGGCGAGAGGACGCTGGACGCTCTCCGGCGATAAATACCCGTTTGATATAATGGATGGTGTATGTATTCAGCCGCAACGCAACGCGTGGAACAAATCCTATTTCGTTTCGCGAGCGATTCCGGCGCACACGGCGCACGCGTAACATCGATTGCAAATCCGTATCCATCGAAATTGATATTAGCGATAAATTTATACTCTTTATGGCGACGCGCCGGTGTCGTCTACATGCATACGTAACGTACATCACATTTGCGGGCTACGACATTTATTTTCCAATCCGCAAATAGAACTTCGCAAAGTATAATTTATTTTAGTATAATTTTAGTATAATTCATTTAACTCGAATGACGGATCTGCCTACGTGATGCCAGATGATTATTGCAATTATTAATTGTAATTATTATCATACATTATTCATTATTCATTATTATTATATTTATCATTTGCTTTTATATTAACAAATTGGTGTTTTGCCCCGAAACGCATTAATGTAAATCAAATTCAGTCTCTTTAATGAAGATTTATTGTTGATAGAATTTACTAAGAATTTACTTGCAGCGCTCTTTCTTCGTTATTTATTTTCACACTTTATTTTCTGTTCTCTCTCTCTCTTTCTCTCGCGAATATACCTTTCGTTAATAGTGTTTCGGAGTACCGAGTTGAACAGCTCGCAGCTTCAATCGTTCGCGATTCCTCGAGCAGCCAGCCTTTCGACGAAGTCCTTGCGAAATCGCGCAATAAGTGATCCGCTGATCCGTCGCGCACCAGACTCATAACTCTCCTGACACGATTTGGCTGGCTTCCATCCGCGGAAACACCACTGTATAGCAGGGAGAATTGCGTGTACCATCCGGAGGGGGGGGTAACGTGGGGTGCGTCACGGGGCACGGCAATGTTATGCCTTGACTAGACGGCGCGCTTATGATTCCTCTCCACCCCCATAGTACGCCGTTACGCGTGATGTAGCAGCCAGCTTTGCACTATAAATAGCACTGTAATCGATGCGACCTCCTCGAATGCATTTAAAGCTGAATCAAAGTCTATTAGGGATGTTATCGGTGATTTGATTCCCGCGCACAAATGATATTCAGACATTAATTGAAATTAGTTAGTTGCCATACTTGGAGCTGGCAGACGACCAATTGACGCTAATCAATTTCGAATTTTTAAATAGATCGTTACAGCATTTCTATTTTAATTACTATTATTATTATTATTATTATTGCATATTATTATTATTGTTATTATCAGACATCAGACATCATCATCATCATCATCATCGACATCATTATCTTATTTATTATTAGACATTATCATTATTAGACAATTATTATTATTATTATTATTATTATTATTACATCATTATTATTATTAATTATTATTATTATCACGTCATCATCATCATCATGGTCCATCATAAATCATCATCATCATCATCATCATCATTATTATTATTTTTGTCATTTGTCACTATTATTATTATTATTATTTATTATTTATTATTATTATTATTATTATTATTATTATTGCACGTTATACGTTCATATGGTATTGTACCATTAATGTTATTTAATAAAATAACTTTTTCGATTGCTTTTCGACCTGTCTGACAAATCATCTGTGGCCATCGACAGATTTGTTGCTCATTGAAATCACCAACTTTAAAATCGATATCGATTTTAATTTTTTTACTCTAAATTAGATGAAAAATTTATTGCGAAAAATATTACCTCAGATGATTTGCCAGAGGGGTCGAAAAGCAATCGAAATTCGTTTAATATTGTTATTTGTTTAATATTGTTGTTTAATATTGTTGTATTTAACATTCACTGGCGAAGAAAAAGAGTTGAATATGTTTGAAATAACTTTTGTGTTATGACTCTTTTCATCTTTTTTTCTTTCTAAATTTGTCTATCCTTGCTGAGTTAACAACATAGTATTCATCGATCCTGTACTTAACAACGGTTTCGAGCAACGATGAAACCATAAGTTAGGGTGAGAATTACGGAACTCCGTGCAAAGGGGGTGTGATGCAAGTCTGGTAACACCTAGCCGTGTTACATCTCGACTAGACATGGCGGCTTATGATTTTGGCCAGCGGCATCGTTCGTCATGTGGTAACCACCCAAATCCTACTGCAGATTGCATCACGACCACGACCACGATATTTCCATTCATCTGATTGCATGACGTCGGTGGAAAATATCGCGGACTAATAACGCTATGCATGGTTGACATATATTTGCTATGAAATACGTGCCGTGCCGTAACAAATACATCCACAATCGGCGGACAAACAAATGCGCTTTACACTGCAAGGTAAATACTTAATGTAAATGACGGAATTACAACGCTTACTGACCGGATGTGGCGACAATAATTACATCGATAAAGCGTGTTCTACGAATCGTGAACATGTTTGGGCTTTTCACATTGGCGACTGTTTGGTCTCGATAGGTTCGATCGATATCACTGACGCTTAATTTATATATTTTCACGGTAATCTTTTCGCACTTATTTTGTGAACGACGATAAGGGTATAAGTAAATGATTTCCCCTCTATATCTCCGTAATTTATCATCTATATTTACCTTACTTCAGCCTATACAATAGAAATGTATAACGGTAAGTGTAGAAATAACTGAGTTATAGACATTCTATTACGAAACACTTTGTACAGACAAGCACACGGCCGATGAACGAATGTGGCGAGCGTCACGTAACTATGTTTAGCAATACGAAGACCTGTATATTCCAAAGAGAGAAATATAACGTAGCAATTGTGCACGTCAACAATACAATGTGATTGTTACGTCTGAGTTAGACGAGTAGCTTATGATTCCGATTAGTTACATCCTGACACGTAACAGCCATTCGCTCAGCACACCGCTAAATCCACATTGGATTGCATCACGCGAATTACAGTATTACGACTTTTCAATCGCGCCAACATATCGATACAAATTATTTCACATTTATAATTCGTGACGTTGCACAGTACTAGCTGAATTAATGCGATCGACGCAAGCAACGTTTAATCCTATGATTCTGATTATTAAACAAAATCTATCGAAATCTACTTACTGAGACATGAAAATATAGCAATAATTTTCAAATAAAAAATTAATAAACACATATTGATTATTCAGAATTGTCAATTTTTTTAGGAAATATGGAATTATTTATTTGGTCTTTTCAAATTACAATAAATACGGTTAATGTGCGTCGACGCATCATAGAATTTATTCATTTTGACTTTCATTGCTTGTGCATATTTAAAAATGAGATGCTAAGGAATTAATTAAACTTCAGGTTCAATCTACACTTTGATTATACATAATTAAGTGAATTATAAGGATTGCATATAAGATCGTAAAATTAATTTCTGTAGTACATGAAACTAACTTTGTTCGTTTACCGGTGTGTCTAATAATTTTTAAATATTCAAAATGATATCTCATATTTATATTATAATATTTGCCGATAATTCTAATTCTTATTGTCTAAATCTTATTGTAAAATTTGGTGCAATATATCTCAAACGGTTTCTATTATGTTCTCGTTGTTTTATCATAAAAATAAGAAAAGCCATTTTTCATGGAAGGATGAAGGAAACGTAAAAAGAGATTTTAAATCTCACTCGTGTTCAGTTCCGACGGCGATAGTAATAATAAATATTTTATTCCCGTTAAGACGTTATTCCTGTACGAGGTATTGATTTCATCGATATTTCTTTCCGGTTTATGTCAGATCGTAAAATATTATATTTCAATTTGTGGGACTAAAATCGAAAATCGTGGAGCACGAATTACGTCACACAATCGTGAGTAAAATAAAAATTAATTCAAATTTTCGATGGAAACTTAATAGCGATAAAACTGATTGAATAAATCTAATTATTTGTATGCATTTTTAACTTCTATAGAAATGATTTACTTTTATTTAATTCCACAATTTAACAAAATGATTTAAAATAATTGCAGAGAGAGAGAGAGAGAATATGTGATAATGTATACATAGATTCATTCATTGAAAATTGTAAAATTGATTTAATATTTTAATACATCCATCACAAAACCATCAAACACACGCGTGCGCGCGCGCGCACACACACACACACACACACACAGAGTATCTCTCTTTTTTCTCTTTTTTGATGACAAATAATGTAAAATCATCATTCAAAAATTTCCTCTGAAATTTTTCTTCAGAATACGTTTATAAAAACATATGTCGTTTATATATGTCGTGTAATAAAATTCGCTTTAATTAATTTTCAGCGCATCCAATTTCTATCAAATATATATCAAATGCATAATAATGTATTCGTTACGCGGAGATATTCAGAAAGCCGGTCGGCCGCATTGGAATTCGTGGTGATACATTATTAATAATAATCCCGACCCGGGCGGTACAACCACGAATTTCAGGCAGGTGGCGGGCGTCAGGACGACGATCGGGCCGCATTACAATTTGCTCTTTGATGCCGCCGGCGGGGAGATCCGGAAAGCGTGTCGGGCGAAATTTTCGAGGTGATGAGAGCGCGACACGACGTGCAAATAATACGCATGTCGTCCGCGTGTCACGATCGAGCGAGATCGGCGTGCAGTGTCGCGCTTTGATGATGCAAAATCGATACCGCGGACATCATTATCGGGGCTTAACGACGTTCGGGCGTCGCTGTGCAGCGCGGATCAGTTTTGTCGGGAGTCGCGTCGTCAGCCAATTAACGTAACGACGGCGCGACGATTAACGCTTGCTGCGTGCAATTTATATGTATATACATATATATATGAGCGCGTTTATATGTATGTATATTTGTTTATGTCTACATCCGTACATTCGTTTCCAATTCGCATTATTTCGATCGACACCGTGTTGAAACGATATGTATTTTACGATGGTACTCGGCTCGTCCTGCTGCCATCTTGTACGTTCACCCGTCTCCCGGTTATACATATTTTATGGCTATCGTCTTTATGAGTCCACCATCTGGATCACTGTGATATTTCGCTGAGTATTAAATCAATGTCTCATATGAGAAATTCTTTCGAGACGCCAATCAAGCGCTTACCCGTGAATATGTCTGCATTTCGTTTCATACAAGAATAAGAATGACAAAGAGCAATATTTCGTTATTTCTCATTCATGATTTTTATCATATTTATTTTCTTTTGTTATGATAAAAGAAAATAAATTTAACAATACTAACTAAAGAAAAGAAATTACTTTCTTGCATCACGATGGGAAATAAAACAATAGACATAATGGGTATAATATATTAGTTAGTAAAAATATATAAAGATTTATAACACAATATATTGGACTTGCAAAGTTAACATTCGATCGAATTAGTGCCAGACCAAGAAAACTTTCACTAATTTATTGCTGAGTAATTTCAGCAAGAGTGATTTCATTGTTTGCATAATAAAAAAAAAAGGAATTCCAGAAACATAACTAAATATGATTGTATATATTATATATATATATCTATATATATATATATATATATATATATCTTAAGAATCTTTTGGTATATATTTATGAGATATTTCGAAGTGTACCACAGGCTCCTTTGTTTAGTCGCAAATCACAATCACTTTTGCTCATCGAAATTCCTCTTACGTGTCTTCTGACTATTCAAAGGTCTCAGTGTCTTAAATAGGAAATAGCTGAGATTCAATGGACCGATCAATTGATATATACATAAAGTTTGCATTAAATAATTCTAACATTGTTATCTGCAATGTGAACACATATGCATGACGCAATCATAAATAAATAATGTCCTGTGAGCGCGAGTGATAATTCACGAAATTACTTAATTACCCTTAACAAGAATACAAAGGATCGTTTGTTTCTAGCGTTGCGTTGTCGAGAAATTTTGCGATTAATCCACCAGTTAGGAAATATTGATCATCCTGCCACGGTAATTATCGGCGTTCTGTACTCGACGTGTCAAAGAGTTAATCACAGTTTGTGCCATACACGATGAGACAGTAAAGCGACGATATGAAATTTTGTATTACTGTTTATGGCCGATTTGCAGAATTCCACCAATCGTATTCGTATTTCAATAAATGGATTGATTATACGCTTCGATCGTTAACTATATCTCCATCGAATTTAACAAAGCAGAGGATTGTTTGTGTGTAATCCAGCTTTAGTGGACTATTTAGAGAGCTCCAAACTAGAGTTATTTAATATCAAATTCTGGATTATTCACAATCTATGTATTATTAACTATGTATTATTATTATACCATCATAATTTCTTAACTGTTTAACTGCGTCGTTTGATTAACCCTTTGCCCTACAACCACCAGTGAAACTCGTGGTCAGGTATTCGGGCCAAAACTGATTATCACGAGCCTGGCCGTAGTACATCGGGCCAAATGTAAACATCACGGGCAGTCTTGTTTTCGTTTCGGGCCTACACTGTTGGAACTTATATCGTAGGGCAAGGGTTTAAACAATACCGAATTTGCGATAAAATAAAATGATATGCGCGATCTTTTTATTTATACATAAATATATAAACATTATATATAAACATGATAAACAATTTTCTTATTTTATCTTATTAGAGATTGTATAGTATATGTACCAAGAATTTAATACTTTTTCTAAAATAATATTTCTTTATACAATGTAAGAGTTTAGCACTATACTATCAAATTAAAAACTATAATATTTTCTTCTAATAATTCAAAGTTCTTTGTTTATTCAGGTAAACATAAAGCATTTTATCTAATGCATTAACATTTCTCATAAATTTGTTATAATTGCTGATTTTGTGAACTACATAAATATTGCGTTTCTTCAAAGTTGTTACGTTTTCTACTCTCCCCTTCCTTGAAATTAGTAGGCACATTTTTTATTTTATCCCGAAATATGCACAAAAGAACTTTTTCGTTTTTGAAATATTTCAGAGTTATGCTAACGTTACTTTATTTAACGCGTCTTTTTTATTTCTTCGAATAGTTCTAGTTATATGTCTCATTCGCAAATAAATATCGTGCGAGTGTATGTTGATAAAAAAAATTGTCCAGAAAAAAAGGGTATTCTTTATTCAAATAGTTTTCCATATGTAGCAATTTCATTTTTTTCTTTCTGTTTTTCTACTACACGTTTAGTTCCTCTGTAGCAAAAGAATCTCAAGCAATAATGAACAATATAATTACACATCAGAAATTTTAAACCTCATTTATAGTGTTTTTATCTGGTAAATACTGCTTCAAAATTGTATTGCAATTTGTTCCAACAAAAGACTACTCAGTGTTCAATTATTCCAGTGGAGTATAATAACAGTGGATAATAACAGTATATAACAATGTTATAAAAGCATAGTTGCGTGCTTAACTAAAAGTTTAAATTTTGCACAAGGATCGTATTGATACTCTGAGGGAAAGAATTGTATATTATCAATTAAATAAAAAATTGTTAAAATAATAAAAAAACGATCTCTCGGAAACATTTTTGAAAACCATGGAATGGATCTTGATTTTTCAACCAGTAGAGCGTTGGATTTTCAGGCTATTCCTATTTCCAACAAAACAACTACAAATACTTTCATTTTGGCTAATAGGATTGGATTATTTTTTACTCTACTATTTTATTCTTGACTTCTTCACTACATATATGGTTCAAAAGAAATTGAGAAGCACATCGGTTTATTTCAGTATCATAATTTCCCGGAAAGATTCCGTAAAAAACAGATTAAAATATTGAAACAGCATCACTTTGAGGTGCGTGTTTTGGGTCAGGTTATTCACATAAAGTAGGTTAATTAAATACATATGTACATCGTTATGATTTTGAATTCAATAAATCCAGATATCTTATTCGCACTTTTTGTTTTCCAATTGGTTTTACTTACTATATTCTTCTCTAAACTGTCACTCAGAATACATCTGTATCATTCATTTGCATGAATCACAATATCATTATTGTTACTTTCAAATCCATCCGATTCAACATAATTATTGTTATAAACAAATATTACAATATTTATGACCAATATTCGTGATAATATTATTGTTATAACCAATATCAATTTCAAATAATTTTAAATTAAAGAATGTGGTTCCATCGTAATAAGTATTTTCTTTTTTTCCAATAATAATATTTATGATAATGGAACAAGAGCAGTAAATGCAGTATAATACATAATGAAATAATAATAAAATACAATATATAATACACACATACGCGCGCGCGCGTATGTGTGATCTGATTTTCTTAACTTCGCGTCAGTAATTAAATTGTCAAGTAGCAATATGATATAATAATAATATATGTAAAATAATGTATTTTTAAGTGATTTATTTTTAAATTTTTTAAGTGAAGAGAGCGTTCGCGTTCGTCCGCAATCAAACGGTTAGTAATATAATTCTCTCTTTTTACTGTCCAATATTAAGAGAGACATACATACAGAATGCTATGTATGATAAATTCATTTACATGTTATTGATGTAGGTGCTAATTAAATTATTTTAATTAAATACTTAAATGATATGAGATAATTGATGTGATAGTGTACAGCTATAAATTTTTATACGTAATATAATCATTCAAAAAACAAATTAATTTAATAATGCAATTAAATGCATAATAATTATCATTATAATGTTATTTAATAATTACGTAATGTAATACGATATAAAATGTATTCTTTAGTTTAGAGATTACAACCAGCAAGTTTCTGGAAATTGATACATCGCGATAAAGCGCGTGTACAGTACATCGTTGCGTATCTTTCCACGCGCCTATCGCATGGCAATCCTCGTTCTTCTTCCAGAACAATCGATCCATCGTACCAAGAAGCAGAGGGTATTTTACAGTAACTACTGGGTGACAAATTATTCAGTACACGACGATGTCTCCGCGTTAACGATGAATGCAGGCCGTTAGATGTTCGCGTGATAGAACTCAAGCCGAGACAACTGTAAGAATTTTCGATGAGGGCCGTAATCGCCATCCGTGATTTTCGCCACTCGATAAGCGGCGGATCTGATAACGGCGTTCTAGAAATTGCGGATGTTATTTGTATCTAGGAATCTGTCGTAAATTTATGCTGTTGACTTTCAAACGAGAGAATTTATTCCAATGTGAACGCAAATCGCGCAATTAGAAATGGCATATTGAAAATTAATTAATTCAGCAGCTTGATAAAGAACTAGAATTACAAATACAAAAACTCAATGTTAATTACTTTATGCTTCGTTAATCTTTTCCATTTTATTTCGGTTGTTATTATCTTACCATTGAAATATTCAACCTGTACATTTTATTTACAAAATAATTTGGTTTTTTATTACATTTAATGCATTTACTTCTCATAACTTCGTAAATTGGATCAAGTATTGAGATTTCTTTATACAATTCCTAGAAAAGCACGGTGATGGTTACGCGATCGAAGGCTTCACAGAAAGAGCTCCACTTTCTCAGTAGTTACGATGCGACTTTAGTCAGCCGCTCGACTTAGCTACGACGTCTATACTGCAAATTCGCTCGCGGCGACCTTGACAACCGAAATCGATCTCACTGGCGAAATTCACGAGAAAAAGATTCTTACCCCTAGAGCTGCTCATCAAGTATCCTCAAAAGGATAGCGATTCACTGTTCGAAAACGGATGAAAGCGGTCGACCCGCTAGATTTTCTGTCTCGACAACGACGCTCTCTTTTTTCATCGTTCCTACCTTACTGTCTCTCCCACCCCCCAAGTTGAGCCCGTGGGAATTGAGGATTTGCGGTTTACCGGGAGTGCCAGACGCAAAAAACAAATGAACGGATGAGTAGGACCGGGTGAGTAGGACATGGAATCCGGCGGCTACCATCGTCTTTTTTTACAACTACCGTTTCTTCTTCCTCGCTGCCTCTGGTTCACCTTTTTCAAAGTTTGATACCCGTGGCAGTACACCTATTATTCGGTTATTTCTTCCTACACTTCCGTACTGTTCTATCCCTCGGATACACGCAGCACGATGAATTTCACAAGCAAATGAAAAGAAAACAATTGTAAACGTTAAAGATATATCTAACTCTTTATCTTTTTACGGTGTTCTGTCAATCTTTCTGCTTTGTATGGAAAAACACATGCTACGCTTAAGCAACGCTAGCAGTTGCTCTTTATTTCATCCGCTTGCCTCGCAATTTAGTGATCGACAAGGGAAAAGGCGAAATCTCCTCAGGGAATGGAGTGAATCTTTTATTTTATTTCTACAGTTTTTAAATTATAAAATTAAATTCAATATAAAATATATCAACCGTTATATTTTTCGCTACAAATACGTTCACGGAAAGCGAGGAACACACAAGATACAATCATCAATCGTGCATGCCACACTCTCAAAAATCCCGCGTGTGTACGATCACATCTATTGCGGAAGGAAGGCCCATCAAGACCGCGACGATGGAACGGAAAAGGAATATTGCTGGCTGGTACGCATTTATGTTATTTAAGCCAGGTAGCTTGCCATCCGAGGGAAGGAATCGCTCTCAGTTTTTCTTAAAGGAGGGGGCACGTCGTAAAACAGTGCCGCTCGTAAAATCGACCGACTCTATCGCTAAGGTTCCCTTGACTGCGGTCGTCCGCGCGGAAGGGTCAGCGGAGCATCGGAAATAAGGACGAATTCGTTTACCGATGCAGACTACGCGGTGGAGTCGCGTCCCAAATGATCGCGGACTGAATTCGTAAGAGTACAGGCGGGTCATCAGGCGGATTGAAGTGTTGCGGCTCTAATTCGGAGTATTCCCATTATGCTACAGTGGTACGTGACTTGCCAGAGTGCACAATAAGACCTTGGTAGCCCTCGCGATAAATATACGATGATGCTGCGATAAAAGTAGTACATGTACGCTTTTCTATTTAGCAAATGGCAAGCCTGATAATTATCGATTCTCGCTTATCAAAGGCGATTGGATCTCTCGTTACATATGAGATGGACCAGTTTAAACCAACGTGAATTTTCACGTCATTAGCACGTCGATGTAATTATGAAATTCAAATTTGAATCAATGTGCGCGTGGGTCGATCGAAGCGAACCGCGTGTAAGGTGAAAGCACTCACTCGCGGCAGGACTGGTAGTGGTAATGACGGCTGTTGCAAACAAAATGAATTTACAAATAAAATGAGTTCCCACAAAATAATTCTGCCTTGCGTACACTTATATATTTGACAGCTGGGAAAATTATATTTCTCAACCGCCGTTTAAGTTTGTACGTTGTTTCCCGTTTATCAGCCCGAAATAGGAAACCTACTACTCCTATTTCATCCGATGAACCCTACTATGTGTCTTTTGCTCTCGCCAAGCCTGATCCTTGCTTCTTCCCGGCTGGCCGTCTAAGCTCGAATCTCAAGAGGAACAGAAGGAAGGGGGCGAAAATCACTCGTCCGTCCTTCTCTTATCCTTCGGTGATCCCTCGCAATTCCAGTCTGGTTTAATCCCTTGATGGTAACACGATCCCGATCTCATGTACGAAATGCTTGCTGACACTCGACCACGGCACCGCTGACAATGGCACGACGTGCTATGATATTACTTCGGCGAAGGGATGATACGCTGTCGGGAGGGTTCTTCTTGCTGGCGTTCAAAGATCTTAATAAGATTGCCTTGCTAATGCCATTACATCGTATTTTGAGCAAAGCGTATGACAAGGAAATATCACTTAAATTCTGTAGAAACTATTTATATTATATTCTATTAGTTATCTGTGTTTCGTAAATTGTGTGATGACTAATGCGAAAATATATAATATCCATAAACTCTGTAATAGTGTAACCGAAAGAAGCTAATAATTTATATGGATATAATTAACACGCAACCTGCTGTGTAATACAATAGTAATACAATGTCTATCGATTATGAACACAACACATAATCAGAAGAGGATACGTGAGCTAATGATACGCCTACTTGCTACTCGATCACATTACAGTCGAGAGTTTAATAGAGCCACTCGACATGATGATCCATACGCCGGGGGTTGAAGCGTATCGCGGCGACCCGATTCTGACTTCGGGCTTGAAATGTCGCGGTCGTAATCCCATCTCTTAAGGGGAATAAAACGAATTGGCATTCGAAGTGTCGCCGGATTTAAACGCGGTCACCGTCGAATTACCACAACGAAAATATGCCATCGTCGTACCGTACTGCATGAACGAGTCGGAAGGTAAAACATCCGAGAACCGACGCAATGAAGGAGTTTAACGAACTTACTGAAGCACATCGTAAAGCTTTGCTTTTCCGCGATTGTCCCTAGCTCGTTTCTGCGAATCGGAATGCAAGAGAGGTAGTTTTAAAAGAGAAGCAAAGGGCAGAACAACGATAAAGAAATAAAGAGAGGTACAAGCTAGTTTCTACTGATCGTAATTGGATTGAGGAACACCGGAGTTCAACATTCTCTGATTTTCGTTTTATGACGATATCCTATAGCCAAGCTTCGTGAAAGTACAGAAATTAAGAGTTTCTTCCAAGTTTAACACACAGACAATACACACATACATATTAAGATATAATAAAATGAATCTAATAACATTGTGTGAGGGAGAAATATGTATATACACGATAAAAAGTATCTATTGCATATATATATATATATCAAAACATGAACATAATGAACGTAATTAATTAAAATTTTAGATTAATAATTGAGGAGTTAAAATGCGACTTCTTATTAATTAAGGCGTTAAGTAAATAAAGACCTAGTCACATATTTAGACATTAAACCTCTTATCAAGTACAATTCGTAACAAATAGCATTAAAACGCACTGACAAGCGATTGTAAGAAAACCTAATTGACATACATAATTGTCAATGAAAAAAATTATTCCAAGGCTTAAACGCGTATTAAACCGCGTTAAATTTCCGGATGATAGTTAATTTTATGGAGATTACACACGTATCGCCACAGGCATGTGAACCAGAAATTTTGGCCGTTGCTGTACGCGGAATAGATGCGTGTTCGTCCGTGAAATGACCATTAGATCCAGCTGGACCGATACATCTACGCAGAATTCCAGAACAGGAGCCGTGGTAGACGGCAAGCTAAGCTCCCGTCACACATGTGCGAAACAGACACGTGTGTATACCGCGCGTATATACCGTTCTCAAACGAACCGGCACCACGCCATTGGTGTAAATAACTTTTCGCCCACCTAGGATATGCGACAAATACCATGTTACGTGAGCATATAGAATGAATAGGGATCTAACGGACCGTAGGATATGAGTAAGCCGTTAATGATTTAATGTGTTGGTAAGAGCCAATGACCGATGATAAATTCATAGTTAGTAAAGATTAAGTAATAAAAGTGATTAATTTTAATTGTAAATAAAAAAATATATCAATCACAATATGAAAGCGTATTCTCAATAATAAGATTATATAGTGTCGGGATAAATTGCTGCTAAAATAATTTATGAAGATGAGATGAAAATTAGGTGAAAATAGAAGCTAATTAGGTGAAAATAGAAGCTTCATTATTTTCAGTTTTATTGATAATAAGATTAGATAAGAGAGATTTTTATCGCTATAATAAGTTAAAAATATCTTTTTGTTAACTTCGCGTATTGTAATAAATATATTCTAATATATTTGCATTATGTAGACATGTTTTTCTTAAAATAAAGTATACCTTCCCCTCTTCGTGAAATCGAGAAATAATGATATAAAATGACATTTATATTAAGTTGGGGACTCGTAAATATTTACTGAACTTCACAGACTAGATAGAAATCATCGAGGGATTATTCGTCTGGTAACAACATTTATATTCCACATTAGCTAATAAACTTGCTGGATTTGCTATATAAATGCATATGCAAATTTACATTCATTAAATTATCCCTCTTCAAAATTCTATCAACGTTTATTCACGGTAAAGCGGCAGGTATAATTGGGCTAACCGACGATAGTTTATTTCTCGTCTGACTGTATGGCTCGAACATGTCCGCAATGTAATTTCAGATAACCAACACGCGCGCGCGAAAGCGCGATCTGAAACGCGGCTGTTCCAGAAATACATAATTTACTGGCCGACGATGCATTCTGCGCGACCAGATTCGTTACAGACGCATCCGTCATCGTTCGTTTAACCGATCGACCGACGCCGGCACGCGACGCACGGTGATTAATCATGCAAATTCGCCGGCGCACAATTGGTGCGCCGGACAGTGACACCGATAAAACCCGGATGGCGATTGTAAAAAATTCATAAAATACTCTTCCGTACCAAGCCGTAGCGCGACGCCGACGGTTTCGTCGATCGATATCGGAATGTCGCACGCGGGTCTACTTCGACTCGGGAGAGAGGGTCGCGGCGTCCCGACGCTCACGCGACACAAACCGTCCACCGCCCTTGTGCATGCGTCTCTGTCACGGGGTGTCTCCGCCATTTCCATGCGCCGCTTCAATTTCGTCGGTCTCGTATACCGGGGCTTGCTTAAATTTCAGAGCACTATCCCGAACCGGCGTGACGTGTACGTATGTACGTCTCGCACCTCTTTCGCGCCCCGCGAAATCAGCGCGACATCCGATATACATCGTGTACGCGAGAAGTACGTCATCCATCTTCCCAGACATGTTGCGATACGAGAGAGAAACTGGGATGAATGTCAAAGCGATGATGTTAGCTAATAATCGTATTTACAAAGCGAATGAAATATGGTAAAATGGTTCTAACGTGAAATGTGAAGGGTGTCTTGCGGAATAGTATTTTTTTGTCGACGGCTAATTAAAAATTGTATCGAGAAATTAGAAGGATGTTGAGAAATACGATACATAAATGTGAAATATATTTTTCCAGTAATGCACCGATTGTGAGTTACCAAGCTTCCTTCGAGCGTCTTGCAATGTATGTAGCCGTAGAGGGGCTCGAAAGTTCCACGGCGCCGTCGGTAAGAATCCGGAGAATCGCGAGAGGCTTTTCACAACGAAAGATTTCCACTTGCTGGTCGGTGTAATAGCTTTTTAGTTACCTCGCACAGCGTATTCGAGGTCTGACGGTACGGAGTAGCAATTACTCCGCGAAAACTTGCGCCGCTGGGATGGGCAAACAAGTGGGCATTCAACCACGGGTGCGCAGCCAAAACAATTCCCGCGTTCTTGAAACGCTTTTCGCAATGTGCCGCGGAAAGAGTTATGGGAAAATTTTCTGTATCCCGACTCGGTCGCGCGCTTACCTTCCCTAACTTTCGTGGAGCTTTGATTCATTTCCACACTTCCTGTAGCGAAATGTATCGGACGCAGAAGGAGAAATACATCAGACGCAAAACGAGTCTTATTACAGTGTAATTAATGGAATCAAATAGTTTACGTATGTAAACTATTTATCCTAGCCGAATTTCGAATTTCGTTGACCGGGATTCGTTAAGGTGGATTCACCTACTTAGCCCTTATGAAAGATTCATTTGAAACTTTGATAGGATGCAGAGATAAGCGATACAAATGAATGCTCAAAATTTCAGGGTAGGTCATCGACCTAAATAAAGAGTAATCAATCAATGAAAATCAACATTTAACGCGAGATTACATAGGGGTTATGTTCATGATGGTGGTTATTAGTGAATATTATTGGTTATAAGCAACAGATATCATCGGAAAAAGATTATGATATAGAATTTGATCTGCTGAACATATTATTTCATCGAGAAAATCACATGTTATCGACCTTACAAAAAAGATATTCAGTGCAAATAAATGTGACCATATTACATAACACAAGATGCTGAGTGTGCAACTTGGCAACGTTGCACTCCTCTACGATTTTCATTATTCCGTCAGATTTACAATCTATATCCGGATAAATAAAAATAAAAAAATAAATAATTTAAAAAAAAAATTTTTGTAGCGTTTTTTGCTATAATCGGATATTGAGTCTTTTATTATTTAAATAACATGAATGCAATAGTTTTCCGACTAAGATTCTCTTTCTATGACCAAAAAACTGAGAACCCTGTGAGGTACGGCTCGCCACGGTGAATCCACCTTAACTGTTAGAAAAATCTCGGAGTCTCTCTTCCGATTCGCACGTTTATTCGCGCAAGGGGCTGTTAGTTCGTAACACGTTGGAGATCTCGTGCGACCTCAATGACGCACTTATATTACCCTCTAGCACGTGAAACCGTGAACAAGATATTACTGGCGGAGTAAGTAGCATGCCAGACACGTTACATTTCCGGCGTATTATCGCCGACGAGGAATTCAGAGTTTAATGCGTTTTCCGACTTCTGCCGTCTGCTAACGCACTTCTTGTCGCGAGTCTCGCGCTTTACCCCGAGATATCTAATTATGAGTCGCATTTTTCAACGCTGAGACCTATTTCATGACTTATCTAATTGCGAGAGTACCTGCCAAGAGGGTACGAAGAAGAGTCACGTGTAATGCGGTTTGTAGCCTGGCAAGTTAATTTCACCCGACGATTCCACGCGCGCACATGTTATATTTTAACAGGACAACGATGCAGCGTAAACAAGTTTTCCAGCGTCAAAACTGCCCCGCGGGCGCTGACCGACTTCGGATATACCTTGAATGTAATAAGAGTATCACACTGGGATCGTCGACTTAACGACCAGTCGTTAAAAAGCTTATTGCAACTGCCCCATGAGAAATGAGTATCATGGAAATTATTAACTTTGGCATAGAATAAATATGTGTAACACTGCAGGATGATTAAATTTTTTTCATTTAACTTCACATTTACGTGACATCAGCTGTAAAATTATAATATTCATCGAGAGAGGACGTTTTTCATTTTAAAAAAATTTCAGATTTACTCAATCTCTAAAATACATACAGACTATTGTAAGCTTTGTAAGTGTTTTAAGCATTCATAATCTCTGTGACGTACTCTACATTCACTGCAAAAAAAAAAGAATTATTATTAACATGGAGAATAACTTGAATGGCATTCGAATAAAAAACACTAGAATTAACATACTGTTTGTTGATGTAATAAAAAATGCTGTCATGAATGTCGTTTTTCTTCGTGTAGTTTGATAGAGTTGAATGTTTTTGTTTCATTGGGTAAAAGCTTTTGTAATTCAATGTTTAATGCACTAAGTCACAGTGACTTAAACAAACACACGATTCATACATTGAAATATGAAATTCACCGCTAGAAATTATGAAATATATTTTAAAGCTTTTATACTATGAATACATATATTCTCTTTCCCTCTATTTCTCATAGTAAAAAAATTATATTAACAGTTATAAAAATACTTTTAAGTTTAACTAAATATTTTTTTTTTTCTAATGCTTATCGAGTAATCTACGAAATTATTATTGCACTAATTTTATTGTATAATTTTTTTATTAATTTTCACATAAAGAGCTCATACGTTTGTCGTTTCAGAAACTGAAACGCCAGAAAATGAAAATTATCTCGATTGTAGCTGTATCGTATTAAAGTATTAAAAAGAAAATACTTGAAGTTACTGGTACTGGCACTGCTAAGACCGCCATGCATATATGTGTGAGAATTTAGTTTAAAATTGAAAAAACTTTGATTTGTTAAATTCATGTTTTCAATGCCTTAGTAAAAATATCGACTTAACGATCTTCTTTAAAGAGTCGCATTCACTATACTTTCATATGTACTTACTTCAAAGTTCGTACCATATTAAAAATATAAGTAAGCTCACGTTGTTTTATTTTACATTACTTATTTATTATTAAATTATCTTTGTACTTTATAGAAAAAAATTTATACTTATAGGTATAAAAAATATAATACCTATTCAAGTTTTTGCTGAGATGGAACTAACTCTAAACAATCGATAAAATAGAATCAAATACCCTCTATATATATAATTTGTTGAAGAATATACAAATCATATTTCTAATAATTCATAATTTATATATTATTGGATTATTTACTGTTTCAAGAAAAAATTGTTTTGAGACTGACAAATAAGCGGCACATACTTTTGAAAATATTGAGTTGGAAAAAGTATACAAAATTCAGAGACACATTAGTATTTCAACATTATTATTTCTGGCTCAAGATCTATAAGTCCGACGAAAAATTGTATCTTCTCTAATTAATTGTCATAAATTATTGCTTATTATAAATAAAATATTCGTTATAATATTCTGTATAACTCGTTAGTTAAAATCCTATATTTTGAACGTATTTTAAATTAAATTTAAAACTTTTATCTTATAAAAGAATAATGATTTTTTTGGCTTTGTTTCTTTTTATCATACGTTATACTTATTAAAAGAGTTAATAAATCAAACGTTTGTTACATATGTAATAACGTAGAATGTAGAAGACTCAATAGAATAAACGAGCAAAGAGTATCATCATTAAAACAATTCTATAGTTTATTGTCCCATGATAACTAAACATAGTGTATATTTCGGACTTCACTGAGTTTTTTTCAGCACAATACAAAAATAGGAGGATTAAAAATACATCTTATATGTATTAAAAAATTGTAAACAAATCAACTTAATGTGACATGGAATAAAGTCAATGGGGTTATAAAAAGAATTAATCACAAAATCATGAAAGATAGATAAAAGTAGAGCAAAAGTCAGAGACATTGTCAATAAAATAAAATTATTTCGAAAACTTAACGGAAGACTCGAAAATTAAAGCTAATTAAAGAAAATATTAAAAATTATTCATCGGCGAAAATATATTGGTCAATGTGAATTCCATGAGGCTGTCAGTTCTGATATATCTTTATCGACTATTTTACAATCTTGTAAAATTGATTTTTTTTATCTTTATCATTATTAATGTTCAATAAAAATATATTAGAACTGAAAGCCTCATGGAACTCACGTTAACTTATTCTTGTTTAATGAATGAATTTTTTTTTTTTTTATTTGCTGACAGTGGATCTGACTTGCTACGGTTTATCTATCTTTAGTATGATTCTTTATACTCTTATTAATTTATTTTACTCAATGTCACTTTAAAAGGACACGTTTAAATAATAATTTTCTCGTATTATATATTTGTAATGTATTTCTAATCCTCCTATTTTTGTATTAGTTATTATGCTAAAGAAGACTCATTGTCAGTTAAATTAGAAATGCTATGTTCAGTTTACCATCAGACAGTGAACTATAGATATATAGATGGAATTGTTTTAATAATAACATCCTTAATTCGTTTATTCTTTATCGATCCTTGACTATTCTATTTATTATAATTTACATTTATTTTTATAATCCAAATTACATTACAATCCAAATAGATCTTATTTAATATTTTCTGTCAGCGAATATGTGTACATATACAATACAAATACAATCAAGCGTACATGATCGAAACGTAGATAAATGTATATATTATACATACATGTATGTATACATGTGTGCGTATAAATTTTTTTCTTGATGAAGATGTATTTTGCAATATATAGACATAAACGTCCATTCACATCTTTTATGGTTTATTACCCGTCGTGAGTTGATCCTGCGTTGTAACCCTCTCCATAATAATCTGGATGACTCTTTTTACGGCTTTTCGTAATATCATCACGCGAGGATACTAGGTTTTGTGATTTCTACCTTTTCATTTGCAGTTTATCCCTGGATTTCCGTAGGATTCTACTATTCTATAAATTAAAGCGTGCTACTACGCGGAAACATTTTAATAGCTCATACAAGTTATGAATCGTATTTTAAATGCAACTCTTCCTATGTCAAACTGTTGGAAATTATATCGCAAGACAATTTTCGAATATCTTTTTAAAAAAAGATGGATCTCTAGAAATACTTTTTATTTTTTTAAAAGAGTATGTTAAAATCTGTTTCTCCATATCATATTATTATACGCAAATCGCAATACGATATTTAAGAAAAATTATTTTTAACTTTAATATCATGGTAATTTTTCACTAACTCGTGATATATATTTTTTAATTTTCACAAATACATAATCAATTATATAATTAGTTTATATCATATTACAGTTTACACGATCAATATGCCTAAGGACATATAGTTCGTTGGTTTATATTATTAAATACAAATATGTACAATAAACTATGGTAAATCTAGTGTACAAAATAGAGAAAGATTTGCCAGAGTATGTATGTACACTCCTGAATTGTTTACACAATACAGTGTAAAGCGTAGTAATGTTACAAAGTGTGAGTTGGATGCACAAAACACCAAGGGGAAAATTTCCGATTGGCGAAAATGCGCCGGTGCGCGTTTCCGCACCATGAAAGTCATAAAATATTCTATTGCTGGGAGAACGTTGACTCTCCTGATGTAGTAACATATTTCCCACGTTTGATCGATAAGGGAGACTATACAGGAGGTAACATGGTTACAAAGGTTTATGAAGTAGCTGCAACCGAGAAACTGAATAATTGCCTATCAACCATTGAGAATGTTTTTTGAATGAACGCGGAATAAATCTTCGAATATATACATCGCGAATATGCTGGCAGCTGCGGATTGTTTTGAAAAACATTACCGGTGTTGAATTTCAACTACAGTATACTGTAATTATGCATATGTAAATGTAAACGTACAAATGCACATGTAAAATCAAAGTTCTTAAGTAACAACAAGCGTATTATTACCATATTTCAAATCTCGTGTTATTGCAAACTCAGAAAAATCTACGAATTAAATTATAACAAAAAGATACCAAGCTTGCAGAGAATCAACTTATATTAAATAGATTTGAAAAGAATTATGTACTAAAAATATATCTCAATTCGACACAACTTGTTAAATTATTGATGGAACTGCTAATTTCCGTAACGTATTAATCGTTAATAAAGCTGATAAAACTTTCAATAGCGATCACTCCGGTTATAATATTATTAATATCGTTTAAATTAATTCCGTTACAAATGAACGTAACATGGCAAAAGTGGGCGATGCTCCAAAAATGCGTGTCAATATTTAATTCATTGGTATTTTAACGTAAAATTTTCGCTAGGGCTTTGTTTGCAGCATATTTTATCGGCCAAAGCTGGTTGCGTACGATTATTAAATTAAATCGACTTGGCTCTGATGTACAAACGGCGCATTGTTATCGGCGCAATCGACGGTGGAGAAAGTTTTATCGGATACCGTATTTATACACAGCGCACAAAAGCGTCGCGCGAGCAAGCACTCCTGTTGCCAATGCAACGATACGAATGAATTTATTCGTTGATTCACGAGCGATCGAAGAGAGTACGGTAATGCACGCGTCGCGCCGCACGCGATGTACTGACGTTATTTTACGACACGGGGAAAATGTGAACCCGAAGGTTGTGAAACATTCGAGATGTAAAAAAAAACGTGGTTGCATTTGACGCGTCGACATATTTTGGCCGGCTTGATCGATCGCGGTTTATCGCAACATGGTTACGTGTTACACGGTTATGGCGCAACAAGAATGCGCGGATAGGTCGAATAAAGCTAGCGAAGGGTGCGCGGGGGGTAACCGTGGCACCGTGAATATACTGAGTAGTTCCCCGTGCCGATCGAGCGTGAAAAACGCATCGGCGCGCAATAAAAGCCGCGATCCGAAAGCGCGATGCGCTAAAAGGCGAGGCCGACGCGACTGTATTTTCTGCGGCAGCTTTTATCACCTAGCCGGGCGTGAGAGCTGCATTGATCGCATATCAGTTGGTATCACGTTCGACATTTTTATGGAAAGTAATGCGTGGCTTGGAAAAAAAATAGAGGTGCAACGTCGAATTTTTCTTCACGGTATTTATCCGTTAAACGATTGGGATTCTTCTTTTTTTTTTTGCAGGGAACGTTGGTTCCGAAAGTGGCACAGATGCCAGTAAAAATTCCCATCACACAATTCCCGTAACACAAATTTTACTGGTCCTTTTTAGAAACAGAATACTGGCAGGTAAGAAAAATATCACGCTACAGGATATACAAGACAGAATAAGATGAATGTTAAGGTTTGCTGATAAATCAAATAAAAAAAAAAAGTAACATGTACATACCTCATTTTGCTGGGACACGGATTTACCTGGAATATTAATTCGCCGATATTTTACCTTTCTATTCTATTAGATTTAGTGTCTACACTCGTGAAATTGAAACAGTAATGAAATAGACATTATGTTATGTGATATTTTTATTCGAACATGGTTTATCATGTTAAGTACATAGTTCCCCAAGCTTATTGTGTTTGACCATCTCGCACGATTTCACGATTCGCCCCGACAAGTTGATCCACGTAGGCGAATGTATCTCGGAGGAGAAATTCTCACGAAATAGGTAGTTGATGCGTCACGATCGCTGGTGCTTAGGAGCGAGCAAAGAACGGCGGACACGCAGTGCAAATTCGGCACAATAATTAATTGATAAATTGAGACTATCTCTGGATTATGAAAAAAAAAAGAAATCTGTTTTACGTTGAACAATCCCGCACGATGTAAATATAGTCAAATAAGATCGATTATCAATTTTCATCACGGAAGAATATAAATCACAGAGCAATCGCAATTACAATAAAAACAACTAAATTAGCTATCGCAAATAGAATCCCTCTGAACGAAAACTTCCGGCGAGTCGTTCGAAAAACACTCTTGCGATAACCAGTTTCCACCGAAGAGGAGCGTCGAAGGAACCCCCGAACTTTCGACTTTACGTTCGTTCACGCCGCTCATGCGGAGGAGGGAGAAGAGTCCGAGAAGGCGAGGGTGTAACAGGTGGCACGTTCTCCCCCATGCCTCCGCGCGGTTCGCCCCGCGCTCTTCTTCTCGACGACTACGCGCGATTCAACTGCGAGCCGAGTCGAGCGAGCTGCTACGTCGTCATTATTGACCCGTTCCTTCTAACGGCGAAGGGGTTTACTAACCCCGGTTGTCTCTTGGCGCCGAATGAATTCCCGTTCACGGTCGATCAAGAGCGAGTCTCTGTGACTTGCTCGCGCACCGCTCCTACGTAATAAAGTTCGACCCGCCTCTTGTACACACGACGCGCCCGCGGAATAGAGATTGCGTTTCTTCCGATGTCGAGAGCTCCGAGAGAGAAAATTCAAAGACTCGGCATCGTGAAACAATTTTATACTTGAAAATGTAATACGCCGTGCGTATGCGGTCGGCGGTACGCTCCATACGTTTCCATTATACTTCGAAATGTAATATGCGTTGTAATCCTGCAATGGATATGATCATTTCCCGGATCGTACGTTTGCGAAAAGGGGTGGTTTTTAGAAAGTTCGCCTCGGGAATAATATTACTGTATTATTTAAACGACAGAAAACTCCGGAAACGTTAACGGAACTTCTCGCGATGGTTACGATGGAAATATTCCCTCGTCGAGAATATTCTCCTTATTCCAAATAGGAGTACCCGCACAAACCTCTAGTAATTTCTATGATTTTAGCATATTTATATCTACGGTCTAAGACAACGTTCACCAAGGTAAATTTCTCCCCTGTCATTCACCATTCGACGCCGTCACCATAATATTCTTCGCGGGAAACCTCTTGTCGAGTGGAAGGCGTATTTGGGTCGACTGGCTCGCGCACAACATAATTTCACGACGCTCGGTATTTACTGTCGTCGACGGATGTTGAAATATTCATGAAACGAACATCACCGTCCCACGCCGTCGCTCTCGCTCGCTCCCAGTAGCAGTCTCCCTCTCGATGGTCCCTATTGTCTACCCTGTGTTACACGCGCACATCTTCTCTTACCTCTTCATCATCTACGTCATCACGCACGCCTGGACTAGCCCGGAAAGTATTTCCCGCGATCGCGAGTGCTTCGTTCTTCCTGGACATTATGCTTGCTCATTTATAGTATCATCCCCCTTTACCACACTTACACTTGAACAGAGGCGCACACATACGTACACACATGCGAAATGAAGCTAAGCTCACGCGACCTTCGTCGTCCCTCTGTGAAAGAGATTGGCAGCACAATTATCGCGCGGCTTTCTTCGTCGACACATTTCCTTTGCGGAAAAATGAGAAGGAGCAAAGCATTTTTTCGGACTTGTTTTTTTTTTCCCCCGAATCGGCACTACACTCTCGCTGCACTTACACGTATTTACAAAATTACATATGCTGTGTCGCGCTCGTGAATATGGTAGTGTGTCGGTGTGTTTGTAACTTAACGATTAAATTTCGACATCTCGCTCGCGTGCCACCTATGTAGGAAACTTTCTATCTTAAGAATTAAATGTGTCTCGTTTATCTATCGTAAATCTAGACTGCAACACCTGTGTTTCTCTCTCTCATTCTCTCTAGCAGCGTATCTTTTGTGCCTTTATCGAACGAATCCACGGACGTCTGATGTGCATACACACCTTCGAGAATCCGCTTGTCGACTGAGGAGGAAAGCGTTTTTGTACATGTCGATGAAAAAATCGCAGCATCTCACGTAATACTACAATTAGCGTCCTTGTACAAATTTTTTTTTATGTAAACGGTAAAAGTAACAACGAACGCAATCACACCTATCACACAAGTATACACACATAAAAAGCGTTGCACCGCTCCCTACTTAGGCCAACGATATTTGTTTATGTCGTTTATCGACAAGCGCTATTAATTTATAAAATGCTATTTCGGGTTTCTTAATAAGTGGCTTATCTCGATTAATATCTAGTGCACTTTCACATTTGTTGTTCACCTCGCTATATTTTATACAAAAGCTCCATGATAAGATGACTGATGCAACGTTTTCCCTGGTGTGTATAACATGACGTACATGCGATCAGTTTCAATCCTGTTCATCATGTAACGCGGCAATATGAAATAGATCGTATATCTGATATCATGATTAAACGAATTTTACATTATTTAAATAACTCAGCGAACCGAACGTTCGGATCTGTGAATTTACTCCTGTGAAAGATTAAATCAATATAATTGTTCTCGATCTGCAAATTTCATTCTATTAATCGTCCCAATAATATTTGAGATTTGAAAATGAGAGACGAATAATGTAAGATAAATATTAAACAACGGAGTAACGATTTAAAAATACACCAGTCGCGCATCATTTGCAATTAATAGAACTATAAATCTCGTTTAAATAATAACTAAATTATATTGATGGATCGAGGGAATCTGTGTGTGCGCCAACAGATGAATATTTTTCAAGAATTCAAGCAATGTTTTCGAGGAATTCAATTTCCGTGGTTCCGTGATTTCTCGATCCTGAATTGGAATCCACTCGATCATCGGACGAGCGTCTAATTAGTGCGTCCACCATGCTTGATGATTAGGCGGTTTATCCGGGGCGGTAATTAACGTTGCCATTATTAGCATGTTAGTCTCGTTAACCTCCCACCCACATTATACTCCAGTTAAAAGCCGCGCAGACGGATGCCTGCATAAAAATGGCAACTGAAATCTCACGTGACAAAAATAACAATTAATGAATCAAGAATAATTAAATTGGGATTTGGTGAAATTAATTTTGAGGTCAGTCGAGATAATCAATAAATACCGCATCGATAGCTTCACTCAAAGCTCCCATAAATTAAAATTAGCACGGAGAGTCACCGTCCGAAGTTACTTTCTATTAACGCTGGAGGAAAATTGATTAAAGCACTTCCGTTTGCGAAACTTTTACGTGCTATTCCCGGCGATTTTTGCACATATTCAATTCTCGACGAGGACGGAGATAATTCGTCGGACGATGCATACCACGACGAATAAATCAGCCATAGCGGAGTCAGGGATCGCTAATTTGTTCGGAACACGCGATGACGCGTGTCCGAGTTGTCGAGAAATCGACTTTTTCTACTTTGTTGGACGGCTTCCCCCCGGTTCGCTTTTTCCTTTCCTCCCGTTAACGTTTCTGTCATATCTCCAATGAATTTATACGCTTGCTTTATTTCTGCCTCAGAAACAAAGGATTTTAAAAATCAGAAAACGACATTTGGCTGAAATATTCATCAGGTATATATTATAATTATCGTTAAGATTATGGTAATGAAGTAAAATTTTTTAAATTGGAATTGTTATATCAAGATTATGGTAATGAAGTAAAATTTTCTTGATTTGAATCGTTACATTCAGAGTAATTTGATGAAAGAAAAGCATATCACTTTTTTTTGCGATATCAAAATTTATGAACAGGAAAATGAGATATAACTCGATACGCATACGTCCGTTTCGCATGAAATATTATCTTGATTAAAAAATGTAAAATATGGGAATATAAAATATGTTTCTAATTAGGATTTATTTACGAGAGAGACTAGGAACTCATAATTTATGCAAATTAATGCATGTGGCTGGAGTGAGAGGGGCAGTGAACATCTCCGCGCATTCTTTTCACCGAGCGTTATGTCCGCTATGTTTCCCGAAATTGCTTGAGTGTTCGCCATTATGCGGTGTAGAATGGATTCGCGGAGGGAATTGCGATAATTTGTGTGATTTGTGTGATGATCGCGGAAACAAAACGTCAAGAGAGACAAATATAAATACGTAAGAGTTTCTTCGTAATTTGTTCAGGGCACGCGAAAACGTGTGCGTGACCGACAGAAGTTCGCAAAGTTTTAGTTTTCTCGTTTGCTTCGTAGTTTTCCTTAATTTCACGTTTCGCAATGTTCACTCGCCATAACGTACCAGCTCGGTTCGATTTTCAAGGTTCGCTTTCGAAAATGCTTCGTGTTCTTCCGTGTAATTGTATCGTAGTTTCTTCGTATAGACATTCGTGAAAAAGTCTTTGAAGAAGATGTAAGCGAAGGGTTAATTTCCTGAACATGACGTAAAATACACCCGTCCATGTCATACGTAACAAGATCAGAATTTCTTTATTTACGATGTAAATAAAAAAATTCTGATAAAGTTAAAATTTCCTCTTTCGTATGAAATGATTTCTTTGTTCCTCTCAAAAAGCGTTTGGTGTAATGTGATTTGTTCACAGACAAATTTTGTTAAAATTATAAGAATGTGAAATTTGTGAAATATAAATCATGAGAATGAAGACAAGGAAAAAAATCCAATTTTGTCGTCGTAAGATTTTTCAGTACTTTCGGATAAACGCATAACAATCTAATCTTTCGAAACACAGGTAAAGTCTTGACTTAGTCTTCTCTCGATCCACAATATGAATTGCCCTCGTTACACCGCTCATTACTTGTCGCAGCATTTCGAATCGAAGTCACACAGTTCTATCCTCGTACGATTGTACTTATAAAAAAACTCAGTGCCATATCACTATCCTTAACGAACGCATTTTATCATTCGATCGCGGCCGCAGACACTCAACATGCTCTCAGTATAGTCACTCCACTCTTGTTCTCCAGCACGACATCGCCGAGTGACGACGAGTCACACCATCGGACGCACCTGAGCGTGATGTTTCGACGTCTTGAAGTGGTTTCGGGACTGTCTGAATAATTCGCATCGAGATCGTTGTTCGGCCAGCTGCCTCCGCATTGGCACGTGGTGGATTTCTTGTTCGGACGATTCCTCATCGCTGCCACCGTTGTCACCGTCATCGTTGCCGTTAACGTCACTGTCAGTCCCCGGAAAATGATGAGCCGCAACGGCTAGGTCGCCAGACTCTGCAACATGCAAAAAATAATTAGAAGTGTCTCTCGTTATAATAATGTTTGGCGGAGCAGCAAAATGATTCATTTGGGCGCATCACACGCGGATAACAAATTTAATCCATTTAAGAGACAATGAACGTTAACGAGAGAAGGTCGTCGTTAGTGCCTTTCAGACGGCGCAATACCACTTTCGGCATTTTAATCTTCTTCTCTCCCTTCATTGGATTATTAATCCATTTTTTTTTTTGCTTGATGCGACTAACGGCGCCCCTTTGAATGTTTCGCATAAAGTGCCGACGTTGAGTCGCCTCGACGTGGCTATTAGGGCACGTCTCTTCTTCTCCTCCAATACAGCAAATGCGTAAACTTCCGCGTTCATGAAGTGATTGTTTATTCATATAATAGCAAAATTCGCTATTGCAAAATTAATAAGAATATTAATACGTATTATATTTATTAAAAAGAGTATACATTTATCATAAAATACTATTTCTAGAGAGGTATTTTTGGGAAATATAGGCAATTTAATGCATCGATGGATCAAAATTGTTATATAAATGGTTTCGCCCCCTTCTTGTTTTCTCACTGTGATACAGTGAATTAATTGAGTTTTCCTCCATTTTCTGCTATTTTTTAAGCAATGTATATTTTTGACAAAATTTGATTTGCAATTCTGTCTGGCGTCGATTGGGGAAAAAAAAGATTAAACCGACGAGATCGCCGCTAACAAGAAATTCAAGATTAATCAAATCGTCGAAACTGATGTTTGCAGAGACCCCTCGTCATTTAT
Organism: Crematogaster levior; assembly: GCA_901521435.1. Taxonomy (NCBI): domain Eukaryota; kingdom Metazoa; phylum Arthropoda; class Insecta; order Hymenoptera; family Formicidae; genus Crematogaster; species Crematogaster levior. Next base: position 154,110 of record CABEGB010000795.1, read on the forward strand.
TTTTCTAACACGATAGCATTTGTCTTCATGTGGAAGGATTCAGGCTTAATTGAATTTGCTAGAAATGAAAACAGTTTTCGATAACCATAACTATATGAAGTGCGCTAGAACGTGACTACGATACGTTCAACTTCACGATCGAAAAGTACACATAAATGATAGCTATAAAAAAATAATGTATCATCATAGTATTATTTTCAGACATTCTATTGCATTTGTTATTCCAGCGCTCTGTTAGTATTAACTACAATGAATTTCTGAAGTTAATAAACGATTTTTTATTTAAAAGGAACAAAAATAAGCTAATTTTAAAACTAGATTAATTACATTTTTTCCCCTTTCAATAAAATCTTTCGAGTTCAAACAATATAATCAGCTGTATCTACCAAAATAAAAATCTCCACAGAATCCGTCATCTACTGGTATAAAGACGGAGATCGAACGGCAGACTATAAAAATGAGACTTAACTCCCGAAGGACGGCGACGTCGGACGATTTTCCAATAACAATACGACCGTAGAATAGTGGCGCTATCTTTAATGATACCATTATATTATCCCTCGCACGAGTCCGTGTATAAAGATCGCCATTGCCGATCGCAATTTGCGCGATCACCGATATTGCACCCGAGCCATTTCGCATCGTTGGATATTAACGTTGCAAATCGTTCCCTCCTCTACCCGTATACTCATACTTCCCTATCTTCCTTTCCACTCTATAGAACTCCACACAAATATAAATACACACACACATACGCACGCACGCAGACTCTCTTTCGCTCTCTCTCTCCCCCTCTGCCTCTTCACAGGATTCTCAGTTAACTGAAGCTATAGCTGTTCGAAGTTCTATCGGGGACTGTACGCAATCAGCTGCTAATTGGGGAATGATTGGAGGCGCCTCCGCTGATAGTATCGCACCCCTAACTACCCCTGCTATACCGTTATATAACCAGTCAGTATAAATGTTCCATGAATGCCAAAGCAGGCACATATGCAGCTTAAATTGTTTTGTACTATACGAAATAAGAGAGCAACAATCACTTCATTTATTTATCGCCGTCTTATGCTCGATAAGACTAAACACAACATCAATATATTTTATTAGGAAATAATGTTGATAATGACAGAAGGCCTCGCTACAAATAATTTTATATTATATTTTAAAATATTTTTAAAAAAATCTTAAAAATCTTAAATTCTGCAATTTATGTAAATAAATTTGTTTAATAGTAAATATGTACATATTTTATATTTTACATATGAGACTAAAACATAATCCAGTTTTATAAATAGCTTATAAATAGCTTAAATTTACATTTAACAGTGCATATATTTATATGTTTTCAATAATTAAAGAAATATTAATAAAAGAAATATTCGTATCACATCTCATAAAACACGGTTTTTTTCAGCAGTTTTAGAACGATCTCTGAATGAAGAGACAAAAGCACGCGAATGGATGTTATTGGTAAATCGTTTATGATGTCTATCGAGTTACATTGTTTTATCTTATTTATTTATGAGACTTCTCTTTCGTGCTTTCGTGCTATGATGCTCTTATTTTAACGCGAAATGCGGGTCAGCCGGCGATCGTGAGTTTTTGCGTTGCTTCGCAAAAGAGAGAGAAAAATCCAATTATTACGTTTCAGCATACGAGCTGGTTATTAAAGGAATACGTTTAAAAACAGAAATGTTATCAAAATAAGAAATCAAGATGCAAAATAATGGTAATATGTTTTTAATATTTTGTGTCGCAACAATATGAAACGTGCATCAAAAGGAAGAATGTTATCTTTTTATGTTTTTGTGAATATTAAAAAGTAAGAATTGCAAGCTCATTCTCAAACATGATTAGGTAGATTATGTCCTTTCTAGATCTACGTTCTTTCGACTTTAAATTTTCGAGCATCCGTACTGTTTGCGATGAGTAATTGTTATTAATATTTACAAATCAATAGTGGAAGTTTTCTCGAAAATAATACGCGTTCAACTGTTGATAACTGTAATTTTGTTCATATATCTTGGACAAAGTTTATACATTTCATATTGGCTGCAATTTTTTATTCGAAATATTGTCCTTAGGACAATTTTTTGTGTGCACGCAAAATATACAGTTAAATAACTTTATAAGAGATAAAAGAGACTTTCTTAAGTGCGTTATTTCGTTATTACAACTTGTGGTATCTTCAAACAAATTTTCCCCTATTGCGGAAGAACAAAGATGAAAGAAAAAGAGGGCGACATTACATTAATCTTCGTTATGCGTGTTCGAACTTCAACACGCTAATGTCAAAAATACAAGGAGGGTTAATAGCTGATCAGTCTCACTTTCTGGCAACGAGGGGCTCGTAAAACTAATTTCCGCATTTTCACGAATACATCTGCAAACGAACATCAACATCGATTACTACGGTCGACGAAGGAAGGGTCGCACTCTTGACGAAATCGCTTTGTTCGATAAAATGCTTAAGGCCAGAATATTAAGTAGATAAATAGATCTCGTGTCCATAATTTAACAGTACGTTTATTTTAAAAAGTACATATTTTGGGGTTAATGACCATTTTGTTAGTACTAATGTAGTATGTAATTATCATTAAACCTACCTAAGAATCCATTAAAACTACTGCTATGTGTATTTAATTAATTATAAATAATATTTCTTTTTTATACAGTTAGTGTATCTTTAAATACAGAAAAATATATATGCAAAAATATATATGTGTTACAGTAATTATAGACAATATAACATGTATAAACTTTAAGATATACAAAAAAGGTATTCTTTCTGTTAAGTGGTAGAAAAAAAAGAGCGAGAGAAATATAATGAAAAACCTACTCGTTAGCCTAGTAACGTCTTGCAGTTTCTTTTTCTAACACAATTAACTAAACATAGCTATAGTAGCGAGAACACGCAACTGCTAACGAAGTTATTTCTTTTCATCATTCTTTCAACACTTGCATTTTTTGAGTGCACTCGCGTTATGAATGGACTTTACCGACAGAAATTTTGCAACTCGGTGAAACTTCTGCTTTCGGACAATGACTTTCGGTGGCTCGATTGTAAAAAAAATCATAAATTTAATAATAATAAATAATTTTAATAATTTAATAAAATAAAGAGTCAAAAGAATATTCTAGATTTTTAAATAAACATAACTTTGGTAGTTTCAACCGCGACATTAAAATGCAATAATTACTTCAGAGATTGTAGTCTCTCAAACTCGTAGCAAGTTTCTTGCCTTCGCTACTCATTAAAAAATGACAGTAAATCTATCGAAATATTTTTAGTTGAGGCAATATTTTTTGTGTGCTGTAGTTATTATAAGAGAAGAAATAATTGATTTTGCTTTATAAAATTATTTATATGAAATGTTTATTTATTCTTTTGATTTATCATCATTCAACATTTCTTTAAATCATAATACGAAATAGATTGTAAAATAAAAAATGTTTTACATAATTATATTTATTGTAATGTTAATTAATATAATTTTATTTATATTAATTAATATTTATCAATGTTTATATCAATGTTCATGTATTTTAGAAAATTATTTTTATTTTTAATTAAGACATTATATATAATTATCATGATATTTACGAAGTAGATAATATTTACAGATTTGATACATTCGATGGTCAAAAAAGAGTAAATCTCTGATAGAGTAATATATGCAATACGTCGTGATCGATATATTGAAAGTTGTTCAACTTTACTAAGTCGAAACTGGATAGGAAAGTTCAAGGGAAAAGGTACCTTCAGTGAGGAATGTCATCTGCATCTTCCGTGGTCGCACAGAATGTCGAATACCTAGTTAAAATTTGTTCGAATTCGTTAGGCGAAGTTGAAAGTTCCGGCGGTGACTTGGTAAATTGCAACGTCAGAACGAGCTCCGATTTCGGTTTCGTCTACTTCGTAAGATAAGTATTTCCTACGCGAGTTTCGCGTTTCCTCATAACATTACACCAGAAGAATTCGGATCAGTAGACATCATTCCTATCAAAATAAGTTTGATTAATATACACGATATATAAAATCAAGAATAAAGAGACAAACATAGAAGATTAAATCAAATAAATAATCTTCTCTTCGCCAGTGATGATAAAATCAAGAAAAAGAGGAGGCAGTAAATGACGTGCAAACTGGCAATCGATACATTTATTGAAGGCACAACGTTTCGACCATGGAATTTGGTCCTTATCAAGTGTATAATTCATCACTCATATTTTGCTTTTTAACAGTCATGAACTATTGACTCTCTTGTTTAAACTCGACAATTTTGTAACACCGTCGTTTTATTTTATTATAATATGTAATTCCTGCGGCACTATTCTGAATTATACACTTGATAAGGACCAAATTCCATGGTCGAAACGTTGTGCCTTCAATAAATGTATCGATTGCCAGTTTGCACGTCATTTACTGCCTCCTCTTTTTCTTGATAGAAGATTAAATTTAAAAATTTAAGGAATTAATATGCAAAAATTGACGGTTGCTTTATTATGCAAATCATTGCGGTGATTATTTCAAAACTTATTTAGAATTAGCAATCGACAAATAAAAAGGATAATAAGGGTGAAATGAGGGTAATAAAAATGGGCAATTTGAATTTAAATTATAAATCGATTTGTAATCATGTGGTTTACTAGTCATTAGAGATCGAAAGAACGTCAAATTACGGATTGTTAACAGCGTTGAACTCTCAGAGCCCTTCTTGCTTGCTGATGCTTATTTATCATGTTTCATTATCGAGAGTGCCTTTATTTATTTAAAATTATTGGCAATCTACCCTAATGATCCTCTTATTACGCGCACGTATTATCGAACATTTGCGGAAACGTTTCGAGGTCTCATTCGATATGGAAGGTGTCCTCAGAGAGACCACAAAACATCACCCTGGAAAATCACCGATAGTGACGATATGAGAATACGGCGCCAACTGCGAGTATGTGTAACAAGGTTTCACAAGGCCAATAGATATGGTGTCGGGGAGCCATTCCCCAGGATTTCGGCAGAGTGGAGTCGTGGCAGGATAACGAGAGGGGTAAGAGGACAGCGCGATACGACGAGGAGGAGGCTGCGGCTACGGATATAACCGAGCAGATAACACGTTTAACCCCCTGCAGATGGGGATCGTTTAATTGCCCAAATTGGTATCGCGTCGCGCTTAGAAGCCCGCTCTCAATTCGAAACCTCGTGCACAGAATGCCGACCCCTTTAAGGTGTGTAATTTCTCGCCATGCAGCGAAGCAAGCCACGAAATTTGCAATTTCCAACGTGTTTTCTCCTTCTAAAGAAAAAAAAATGTCGAAAGAATCGGAAGAAATATCTAACCTAGATTCTTTATATATACATAATTACGCAAATTATATTTTGATCGATAATTTGCGCTTGTGCACCAAGTGTATAATATAATTCAGCTGCGAAATCGAATTGTAAATTAAATTGCGTCTAGATTCTTTACGGCAGCTTTCATTCCTAAGCACTCCGTAAAATATTCTCTCGCCTCTTCGGAGCACCGAGTCACCATGAAAGTGCCAAGCTGCGGGGCAAAAAATTGCAAAGTATGCAAAAACGTAACCTGTCCTTCGGCACTTTTCTTTTTTATTGGAATGAGATCTCCGGGCACACCATTTGTTATTCTAATATCTATGTATCAGAGACTGGACCAAGCCGAGGCTCGGTGGGTTGGTTTAAGGTCCGATTTCGCATCCATCAATGTCGGCGGCGATTTTATACACGCTTCGCGGCACGGCTCGCGTGTCAGTGCTTTACGTGTGCACGTCTCGCGCGCAGGACATTCCGCTCGTTTTGTGGTTTTACCGGACTCCACACGCGGAACAATAATTAGCAATAAATCGCTGACGGTTGACGTGCTGTCGGCTGTTCTTGCCGCTTTCCAGAGAAAGCGCGACGTTCGCGACCGGTGGTTTCGTTGCTATTTGAACGAAAAAACACATAGCACATAACCCAACGAGGTTCGTGCATGAACGTGAAAATAATATTTGCACAGATCTATTTGCATCACGATGCATCTCCCCTACAGTGATATATTTAATTAACCACTATAATATTGCTATATCATTATTGTTTATAATGTAATCTAATTTAACGTAACGACAATAATAATAATAATTGCTATTACATTGCTGCATAAAAATAGTAACGTGATCGTGCCAACGTTATCGTCAAGCTATTAAAGGTATAAAATAATTACTGTATCGGAATTATAATATATCTAAATGACTTTATTAAAATATCTGTCCTCAATCTTTGCCTCGCCATTTTTCATTATTACGTGTAAGTATTTTTTTATTTGTTTAATCTCCATTTTCCAAACTATGGTGTAACTGTAAACTGCTCGCAAGTAAACAGAAGACGATGGCATCGATGGAATTACCAAGATATATGGCAATATCAATATTTTAATTCGATAAAACCTAGTTCTCTTTTGGAATATTTTTGTATTGATGAAAAATCTTTTCATTATTACGTGTATAGCATTTTCTTAATATCGTTTTTTTCTTTTTTTTTCATCAATACAAATATATTCTGAAAGAAAACTAGGTTCTATTGAATTAAAATATTGCCATATATCTCGATTGTAATTCCATCGATGCCATCGCCTTTTGTTTACTTGCGAGCAGTTTACAGTTATACCATAACTTCGAAAATTCAGAGATTAAATATTTACATTCTCGCAAATAAATATTTACAATTCTCGTTTTAGGACCATTAAAAAGGTTTCATCGTTTTAAATTGTCGCAACGATAAAACCTCGCACCACGCAATCCGTCCTTTCGATTTTATCTCGCAACTTATTCATAACATTTTATTTTAATACAACAAGACCTTCTCTGCTGTATGCATCGATAAATCCGAGCACAATAAATAAAATTGTTCTTTATTTAATAATAAAAATCAATATACATGCCTCTCTAAATTATTTAACGTGTCAGTTTATTAACGTCAGGGGAAACAAACAGATCAACCTGTAAATTTCCATGTTTGCAGGCTGAAACAACAATAGGTACAATTCGGAGCAACGCGATTTATCACAGTTGTAACATACCTCTTCGAACTCTGTTTGATAAATGGACGAGTGTACCATTTATTTCTCGCAAGAAGCAAAATTCTATCTATCAATAACAAATGACCGAGATTAACAGTACGTTTGGATTAAATGTCACTAGAGGTATTTTTATCGGTAAATTAAAATGCAGAATTGCGTATTATAATATCGACGGTACGGCGATAAAAAAAAATTAATATGCGAGAGCGCTATGTGATGCAGTTCCACATGGGGCAGAGCTCATAAAAAATTTTACATAACGCCACGTGACATTTTAATCTAGACGTTGTACAGGGAGCATTGCAAAAAAAGATTTAATAATAAACTAGCTCTCATCGATCCCGGAAGCAGAATTCCTGTGTTATGCTTCGTGACGCGTGCCTCGATATCTTTGGACTGACCGCTCGGACGCTTTGATCGGAGCTCTCGAGTAAACGACTCGTGTTACGGCAGCCTTTGTACCATGGCGTTCACCACGGCGCGAGTTTACCAACTATGCTCGATCCCGCATCGACGCCGCCCATCCTCGTGTCTATAAACCTAGCCTCTCTCACCCCTAAATGTCGAACGCAACGAAATATATTGCACGCGCAATCTGTGTTTCGGTTTCGCAACTATCAAACATTCATGTCATAATGCTCGCGGAGGAATATTCGCAATCCTATTTACTCATTCACACAACCACAGTGCACTTATGAACTATCACTTAAAATCGATTACAAATGAGAACTTAAATAAAAACAGGATTTCCGGAACATACGAATCACAAGGGAAAAAAGAATTATCGCAATTGTAAAATGTACACATATTTTATAATATTCAAATAATATTAAAAAGCGTTAGCATCGCCAAGATTTGAAACATTGTTTTCAAAAATATTTTTAATTTTATTATTTGTTCCGCCTTCCGTGAAGAAAGAAAATATTTTCCCCCTCGCGTCGTACAACGAAGTCTCATGCATTAGCCAAGTCGCGCAAATCGATAAAATATGATCCACGAAAGGGTAAAAGTACGCGTTTCAATTTAACAAGCCTTTTATGTTTCATCTCACGAAATGTGTTCTGCCGCGCGCACAGCAACGCGGTGTCTTTCTCCCTTAAAGATCAATGATCAAAGCAACAACTTCAGCAAAGCGTCCGTGGGGCATCGAGGCACACGAGGCACATGGAACGTAATTTCGCTTCCGGCTAGAGGCGTGCGTGAAACGCGGCGACGACGTGCAAAAAAAGCGGCACTATTGCCAACATTGGTCGCGCGTTGGAATTGTCATCAAGGGATTCGTCCCGCGGCGCTAAAATATTTCCATCGGCTGATTCCTACCCCAGCATTATCTATTGCGCTCAACCCCCTCTCTACTCTCTCTCTCTCTATCTCTCTCTTTCTAGCATACCCTTCCTTTGTCTTCGTAGCCATGGATTGTTGCCATACCCATTTCTCTCCGAGACTCTCCCCCTCTTTCTCTCTCTGCAAGGCACGTTCCCGACAACCTTCCAAGCAGCCACTGACTCTACAGTTGCAACCCTTCGTGTCGTATTTCCCGATCGTGCTAAGCATCCACGTGAGCATCTTCAAGTTATTTCCTAAAGTCGCCATTTACTTCGAAACACCGTCCGCAACTTCGAGATGAGTTTGATCCTTTTTTGTATTTTTTCCGGTCTAATTTAATCCTTTAGCGATCGGTATTTCGGAAAATTTTGTCGACAAAATTCATAACGTTTCGGATCCTATTATGTCTCTCTCATTTTACTTTTCTCTTTGTAACATATTATTATACGATGTAATTTATATTAAAATAAAAATTATTTAATATAAATTACATTGTATAATAATCGCGTTTAACAAATTGGTCGGTTTACTTGTGTGAAGTTTCCGTAGAAATGGTTTCGACATCCAAATTTTAATTGTTAATTTTAATTTTAATTACGGAATTCAATGCAATTGAAGACTAAACATATCTTCACGTCAGATTAAATTCAATAAATAACATATGTAATTAAATTAATTACAGGTTAATTTTTAATGAGAGGCGTGGACAGGAATATTTAATGGAAATCAAACGCTGTACCCAATTAACGCTTTCAACTATCGATGTAATCTACAAACGCGACCTCACAGTAAATTCGCGTACCAATTTCCATGCATACTAAATCGCGCTTCAAAGTTTACGGATAAGTTCGTCGCCTCGCCTCCGACATTCCGTCCTAGATCCGCCAAATTATTGGTCGCATAACATATAGCACGATATAAGCGCATTCTCGTTTCGATGTGTATTGATACATCGCGAATTTTCGGCCGACTACACACACCAAAACCAACACCGCTGGCGTTTGTGCGAGGGACAGACGCGGAGGAGGAGAAAACGGAAGGGTGATGTCGCGCTCGTAATTACACTTTGTTCAACTAGTTTCACAGTCCGTCGCAATTTCGCCGATCGGCTGTCGTATTCCGTGTTCCGTGCAAACAACAGACATTCACGACGCGTAGGCCCGCTCGTGCGATATTCGTTTCTCGATTTTCGTGCTCAAATCAAGGACAGATGGAAGTATTCATCGGTATCCATGGAAGAGAAAGTGTCGGTTTTGAAAGGATCGATTCTAAATTGGTCAAAAAATCAGCAAAAAAAACGGAGCGGTAGATCAGCAATACTTCATTTACCGAGGAAAAACGCTGAACCACCCCCCCAGACTTTCGGTTTGCGTGATAGAGCAAATTGAATCCTCACGTGTTCCAAAATTACGGAATTAAATTTAGGCAGGTGTAGCACGTGCGCCAAGGTAGGCGGTGCCTCTTTTCTGACTAGATTTCTTTCAGTCTGTCCATGTCTGTTGTTTTGCAATACGTGCACGGCCCTCTATGTCAGCATTCGCACCCTACCGGAAGCACGGACCCGACTGTCCTCCCTTTCATCGTCTCCCAATACTGCTGCAGTCATCGTAGTCGGAGGGGCAGAAAATCGCTGCCAGGAACGCTGGGATACGTTGGCCGGCAGCTCGTTCGAAACACTCATCAAGCGAGAACGAAATTGTCCACTGGCCCCAATCTCGTCATTTTATCGTTTACGCTCGCACCTGCAGAGCAACTTCAGCCCTAGCGAAGGACATTAAAAGTATGATAGCTGCAACTACAGTTTTATAAGATTTTAAAGTACTGATTGTCACATTCCAACGATATTATTTTATTAACCCTTAATAATCACATGGGGTCAAATTGACCCCAGTGACTTTGAACGCTTACTGCATCAAGACCACGCAACCTATTGACACCAAAAAAATTCCCAGATATAATTTGAACATTGGAGAATATGTCCTCATAGTTTAAATAATGAATTTTCATGTTTTAATTATTAAGAAAAATTATTGAAGAAATTGAAAAAATATCTTTTTTTTACTTAAAAATTCATAACTCTCTTAATTTTTACGTAAAAATTTAGAGTATTACTCTTGAAATATAGTAGTTTGAGAAAAAAAAATAATTTGATACAGGGTGTTTAAAAAAGTATATTTATTCTGAAGATTGAATTCGAGGATTTTGGGGTAAGAAGAACGCAGTGATTTATTAGTGAAAAGCGTTTATTCAAATTGGTATGAAAATTTAATAATAATAATATACATGTGAAAATTCGTTGGGGCAGCCTGATCCCGAGTGATTATTAAGGGTGTAAATTTTTTTGTGCACATGTTCATTTTTCAATATAACAAAATTCCAAAGTGTAAATATAAAATTTATTGCTTATGAATTGCAATCAATATTCAAGCACCTCACAAATAGCTTTGCGCATCGAATCCCGATGTGAATCGACAATAATGCGATTAGCAGTAACGGCGATAATTCGCGCGGAATTTTTACGAGGACGAAGGACACTTAACGAGGAGTTTCTTGCACGGCGGCAATTAACGAATGGATGTGCCACGCGGATCAACGGAGTTCTTGCACGTGTCGAGGTGCAATTTTTGCGAGCGGCTATCCAACTTCGGTCGTATCCACTTAAATCTGAGGTGCTGGGATAGAAACTCGCGTGAATTCGGGCAGCTTTAATGAGACACTAATGTTTTACCAAAGCAATTAATGTCGCTGACGAGAATGCCGCATACATGCGCAAATTAGTGCGCGCCAATCTCACGAAAGTACATTAATTATACACTTTGTAATATGTCGACATTGAAATGATGTTATGAATAAAAAAGAAGATAAATTAATATTTTTTGTCCCCTAATGAAAGAGCGATTAAGAATGATTGAAAATCCGGGATGTTGAAGCTCGTAACGTAACACTGCGTCGTAAACCGCGACGCCATTTGGACATTCTTATCTTGACGTAGAAAATGAAGCTGTCACGATAAACAAAAACTGCGTTACCACCGTACACACAATATGTTATTTAGAGTACTCGTATTACTCTAAGAGAGCGTAAATAACACGCAATTTTCACGTAACGATAGTCACGGTAGGGTGTGGTCGAACACGGTCAAACGCGTATCAAAGTAATTAGTCGAGCTCGGGTCGATACTAACTTCATCTCGAGCGATATTTTCTACGGCAGCCCGGGGCAAGGAAATTCGATGAAGATCAAGAAATCACGAGAGATTTTCACGGAGAACATACGGCTAATTCATCGCGGTGTTTTCGACGTGGATCCGTCGTCTAATCGAGGTCACTTCGATTTCTGCAGAGGATACAAAAGGACATCATATCGCGCCGAAAGCTGGCGAATACCGGAAAACATGCACGGCCGTCGCACCCGTGCCGTTGCATCTCGTCTGTTTGCAAATTTCGTAATTTCGTTGGTACGTGTCCGGGATGCGGGATGGTCGCAATATTGGGACGGGCAATGTAGGCACGTCTAAATATCGCACGCAATGCATTTGTCGACGGAATTTATTACAAACCGTATCGGAATATCGTGACGTCCTGGCGGTGCATCCAACACGCGTTGGATGTTTCGTCGTGCATTGAGCAACTTCGAGTCAATCGTTCCTCCTATCTTGCACATGGACAGTTGAATGAAAGGCATCTCGAATATCGACATCGCTAAAATCTCTCGCGGTGCTGTGACATCGCGGGTAATATTTGCGGACAACAAATCAATGAATGCAATCGCAGATTTATGACACTATTATCGTGACTTTTACATAGCTCGAGATGACGATCTTTACGAAGGACGTGAATTGGCGTTAAACGCGAAAAACTCGTTCGACAATAATAAGTCCGCTTCCCAAAGCGTAGAAAGTGAAAAAAAGAGAATCGTGGGATACTAGAATCTAATCAAGTTCAAGGCCATTTCCCGCAAGGCGCATTCTCGAGGAGTTTCCTGAAGGATCTCGGTCAATGGGGTGGCTCCCGTTTTCGGGAATGCTCGTGGCGCGTCGCGGAGCTAATGGAGTTCTCGAGTTCTCGCAAACGACGGGACAAAGCCGTCTCGGAAACTTTGGTGAACGCGAATTGCGTCAAAGCCGCCGTTACGATGGAGAAGTAAGAACTACCGCTATGAACCGAACCACCGCTAATTGGCTCTTACGTCTTACATATTAATGTTACGGAGATGTGATCTGTTCCAATTCGAATGTCGAACTTGCAGGCTTAAGTTTAATGCTACCGTCGCCGAATCGAATTTCAACTTTGACGTTCGCTTCACCGATCATTATACACGCGAAGTTAGGATCACGTATGTGTTCTGACTCAGCATTCTCGAACGTTTCGCGGGCGATGTTGCGCAATCTTTTATTTGTTCTATCGAACTTTAATGTACGATTCCATCGAAGTTACAACATAAAAAAATTGATAAATGCATCTTCTCCTCGCACCTGAATTTCATTTTTGGGATAAAATGAGGATTGTTTCGATAGAAATTTCAAGCTTCAGAAACATAGCACGCATCGAACAAGTTCTCATCTCGGAAGGGCTTCGGGTGCTTCCGTGCGTGCGGGACAAAATTCGAAGTCAAAGTGCACAAACATCGATTTCGCGTTATCGAATCGAACCGGGAAAGCGGATCTCTTTCCTTAGTTTTCCGCTGACATCGGTCTCGAATCTACCTCGGTGCCGCCTCCGTCTAAGCTCAAGGTCGATGCACCAGGACCGTCTCTCGAGGAATATCGAGCAGTTGGCCCCTATCAGTGCCAGCGACAGTGTAACAGCTGCAGTATTCCAAGATCGCGGAATAAAACGCTGAAGGCGCGTGAAAGGAGGAGCGCGATATGCGGGAAACAGGACACGACGATCGGGGGGAAGGGGGAGAACCGGGCACGGAGGATGCCATCGAGAGGCCTTCGTAACTGAGAAAACATCGATGCTGCATTTACGTGGAGAATATTCCTGGGTAACCCTGCATCCGTAGCGAACGGGCCAGCGAGGGTGGCGCACAGGGATGGGATAGTGGAGGAAACGGAAGGTGGGAAAGGGGGACGCGATACCGGCAGCTTGCTGGCAGCTATATCGAGTTACGCTCCGGCGCCTATCTATCCACCAGCCCTTCGAATCTCTCACCACGGCTCTCTCCAGCTTTCTCGTCCGTCCATCCTCCGCCCTCCTTTTTCCCGCTATCCTCTCGCGTATTTTACATCGAACGAGCGACAACGCGTTTTCGAAATACACCGACAACAGCCACTGATGTCACACTGCCGCTCGTACGTTCTGGATGGTACATTTGCACTCGATCATGTTGAAAGTAAAATAGGTAGTTTAAAGAAGAACTTGTTTCCCGCAAGTATGAAAAATATTCGTGTATATTGTTGTTATAGAAATAATGGCAAGACGTTTTGTGTATTATCAGTGTAGAATCGACAAATCACACTTTTCTTATAAAATATTAATTGCACATAGATATGAAAATGAAAAAAAGTGAAAATAAGCTCAACTAAATAATTTTACTTAGTGATTGAACATGTTTTGATTGAAACATTAATATAGTTGTATTTAATATTTCTAAATTTTTTAAAAAGTTTTTGAAATTTTATCAAAAGATATGCCAATTAAAAATATTATTTAATGAGCGTACAGTCACTGCGAGTTATTCGGTAATTAGGACATGATTCGTTTTCAGTTCAATAACTGAATCGGCATTATTTAATTAAAATTTTAATTGATATTTATTGATTATTTTATTTCCTATTATTTTTCGATGGTTGACGAACAAAAACTTTATATAAACATTAGTTTTTTGTTAATAATCACACTAACTATTTATTAATAAAAATGTAAAACAGATCGTGCTTTCTATTAGTTCACTGGGACATTTACCTCACAGCTTGACAACATCTTAAGCAGTCTAGATGCGTTCGATAACACGATAAAAAATAAGAGAAATGTCTTTCAATGAATGGAACCCCTTTCGTCGGGTTGACTATCGGACGATCGCGGGAAGAATGCACAAATGGAAAATCCGAGAAATTCCCTCACGGTGGCTATCGATGTAAGTCAGGACGGCACGTAGCCGTAAATGTAGGGAATTCAGCATCGACGGTCGAAATTGACATTCGGAAGCCGACTTTCTGGAAAGGGATCTGATCTAAAACGCCCGCCAGCTGCCGCAGATCCGTGCTTTCCCTTCAATACCTCTACCTCTTCTCGTCCTCGTCTCCGTCTCGTTTCCGCCGCGGTAATCACGGAAACTGGATTTGAAATTCGAGGCCTCGTTAATGGCCGGTGGCACTCATTTGTCGTTCGTGCGGTAATCCGACCGACATTCGAAGGTAACCTACCTATTTCGCTCATTTTTCTTACGAGAACGAAAAAATCGTTCCGTCAATGTCAAATTGGTTTCATCTATATCTCGACAATCAGGAATAACGATCCTTTTGCACAGCACAAAATGTCTTGTAATCGACCGAGGTATCCATTGAAAACACAGAGGGCAGAAATTGACAGCAATGATACTATGCCAATGTATTGAAATCCAGAAAAATTAAGGCTCATTGAGCTCCATCAGCGGGATACTCCACGGGAGCAAACAAGCGCGGCAAACAGGATCTTGATGACACGAGTCAATATCGATTCGAGTTCGGTTTACATCCTGTTGACCCTTGTTCCACGAAGCGCGCCGACGCCGACGCCGAGTTTCATCCGATCGTAGAACGAAAGCTGATAAATTAATGCATTAATTAATCGGCAAACCGGTGTAGGGGAAGGGGACGCGACACTCAATGTGACGCGAACCGACGGAGATCGTATCCCTGATACGGCTGACGGGTATCATACGCAGCTGTCCGAGTTATCCCGGAATTATGCTGGCCTGCGTTAACCTGTCCGCGAATAACGGCCTGCAGTCGGTTCGCGTGCGTGGCACGTCGGCGTAGATAGCAACTGTCTCGCGTCGCCGACGTGTCTCGCTCACTGACACGTGGTAGCCGTCGCACACGTGCGCCGGTGCGTGCTATTCCGAACGATTATGAATTCCGTCCGCCGCCGGCAATGAGCAACGGGCGGAATTATGAATGCCTGATTCGTGTGCTCGCAATGACGTGGCAGGCGGTAAAACGCCTGCCAAACACTACTCGGAAATTGGGAAGATACCCTTCGCGAAGGAAAATCACCCCCGATTTCGAATATAGGTCGTAGGTTAAATATAAGTTTGCCTCGAAAACACGATTGCAGCACCACTATCCAATCATCGGATTAAGAAAATAGTGACTGCTTTTTTGGACAAGAAAAACGACAAAAGTTAACTTTTTAAGAATTAAATTAAAATTAAAATTGTAACCAAAAGTGACATTTCGTCGACATCAAATTTTCAGAATAATTAAGGCAAAAGAATATTTACTCTTATTTTGTCAAATCTATCTTTGTATTATATTGTATTCTAACATGGGTAAGTTCTTTTTATAGCACAGTTGGAAAGTTTATAATAAAAGTAGGGGTTTAAACAATACAAGTACAGCTCTGCAGTTTTATTAAATCAAATAAATAGTATGTGCATTTTTAATTAAATTATTATATATAATAAAATGAAGACTCAATGACCAAACAAAATTTTAAAAAATTTAATTATTATTATTTAGATAAAGCAAAAGAATGTATTTCTCAAATAGTAAAAACAGAATAAATTTTAAATTTATAAAAATGTAATTGCGTGTTTGTTTTCGACAGCGTAACAGATTTTATAAAAAGACTAAATGATCCACGATTTTGAGCGATAGTGACTTTTTAATGATCTGTTAAAAAAAAAGATGACGAAAAGTAACTCAAGTGACTGGATGTCAGCGCTGCGATTGACTCGTACTACTGTGAGAGAAAATAGTAAAGTTCAGTATGTGAATTCAGATTTGAATAATCACAGAAATATTGTCAAATAGTGAACGTTTCTGTTTGCAGTAACAACAACAATTCAAAGACAAATGAAATTTTAACGTTAATTTCTCAAAGGGCTGCAATTCCACTGTTACCTTTATCATCGCTTTTGCTTGTGAATTCGTTGTAAAGAAACTTTCTACATTCAAGTCTGACAATCCTGAGCTGATTCCATTGGATAAACATGACGTATTCTATCGACAATTGATCCTACTGCTATCGTTTATCTGCGTTACTTCAAAAAAATTTGCAAATTTCATTCGTAAAAATGCTCAGTATTCAGAGGCAATAGTCAATCTCGTCTCGTCGAGCAAACATTATTCCTGTCGGTTACGCTGCTCTGTCAGTTTCGGTCTCGGGGAACGATGTGCTCCCAACCAAATGATTTTTTTAGTTGCCTCAGGTATTAAGAATGTACCTAAATGGAATTCAGATTCCTGGTCGATTCACGAACGCATGCTCGTGTCGATAACGTATCTATACGCGCGTGTCCCCGTCGCACAGGTGGCTGTCACGCATGTATCTTCATGCTCCCTTCTGATCGCATATTGCGTGTAACCGGACTCGGGTGCGTTTGGACGGACGCATGAATGTCCGATACGCGCTTTGAGGGACCGCCGCGACCGCGGCAGGAACGCGTCGCAAGAAGGTAATCGCAGGTTGACGTCCCAGAGGTAAATAGAATGTAGTAGTGACAACGACGGGAGGTCGACGGCGAAATTCGCAACCCCGTCCCCGTGATGGGATTTGACGACGTTGCCATAGATTTTGTATGTCGCGGCTTGCTTCCTCCGGATAAACAGTGACATATTCTGCGCTGGTCGCCTTTTTAACGTATAAAGCCGTCGCGCTAACAGATTTTATCTTGACGGACGCGAACACTTTTGTCCCCGCGATTGCTATATAATTTCTTAATTTTTAATAATATAACGTCGAGCTTGAAAAAGACGGTAAATTCAAGAATATCCAAGTTCTATCGTTAAGTGTAAAATTGAATATTCGTGTCATATGAGGAGAAATGCAATTTCCTTTTTAATATTATACAGACTTGCTATTTCCATGCAAACGTTTTCGTTCGCGATTGTAATTTACAATAATATTGAGAAATGCTTGAAACTTAGCGAGAAAGAAACGGTATATCCTTATACTTATTATTATGCAAGTGATAGGGGATAAAAATGTATATTCTACCGTTAAGGTGTTTAGTATAAAATAGAATGCTCGCGTCATATGAAAAAAAATATAGTTTTCTTTTTGATTACAGATTTTACTATTTCCATGTTTTCTTCCCGTTTGTTTTCAACGGTCACATGAAATATTCCTTTTGGCTTTCGCCGTAATTGTTTTCATGTAATCGATTTTGGTTAGGTAAGATAATGTTAACAAGCTTTACATAAGCAACGATGCAAGCAACTACCAACCACGGCGACATCAAAGAGAATCCGTGTTCTCCATTCTGATCCATCGTTGGTAGAACCACCCGCGTATCGAACTAAACCAATAAAGCAACATCGAAGGACTATCCTAATACATCGTATGTCGACGTGAATAAATAATTTTTGCAAGTCGAAGGAAACACACAGTGTAATCAAAAAAATTAAGAACGTTTCGCAAAACTGTGCAAAAAGAATTCTTGATAAGATGTCTCTGACAATAGAGACAAAATTTTTGTTATTTTGAAAATTTCTGAATGTCATATTTGTTGTGTGTGTGTGTGTGTGTGTGTGTGTGTGTGTGTGTGTGTGTGTGGTGGTGTGGTGGGTGGGTGTGTGTCCCCGTTAGAATGTATTCTTTTTGCAGGTATTATAATTTACATTGATTAATTTATCGTGTAATGATATTGTAAAAATTTATTATCGTTTAATTAATTAAATTTATAAACGAATATCTTTTTTAAATAATAAGACTACATAAACAGTCAATAAACAGTTAAGTAAATACACTGCCGTTTCTATAGTTCGTCTTATGCATCTTGTACGATCGTCCTGCACTTAGCATAACGATACCTTTTAGGTTCCAGCAATTCTCATTAGCGAACATTGCATAAGCAATTCGCAACCAATTGACGGTGGCATCAAAGAGAATTCGTGATTTTCCAACGGACCCGCAATGACTCTCTGGAGTATTTCACTTAACATCCACGAAGCAATGCCTGAGGGACCATGGTCTCTTTCTCTCTCTCCCTCCCTCACTCTCTTTCTCTCACCCTCTCGGCCGTAAGGCAACACTAGTCCGTGAGAGCTTGGGGGATGTTTCTGACCGCCAATCAGCCGGCGGGCGATAATCGTGGCTCGGTCATGTCAGTTAAAATCGCTGTCAATCCTGACGGGTGACTCAAAGGCGAACTTTCTGCGTTGCGGTTGCTGCGTTCGATGTAATAGCAGCAGGGGGTGCGCGGAGGGCGAATACCCGCCAATCCTATACGCGTCTATGCCCGTGCCGCTTTGCTTGGGGGTACAATAGAGCGGTGCGCCCGTTTCCTGGGGGAGAGAGGGAATATCAGAGAAGAGGAGCGTGCACTCCTCTGCCGCCCAGTAACCTACGGCTGCCCATTGGCCGCCGGTGAGAGAGCACTTCCTGGTAGCCTCGGCCCTCGTCCGCAACCAGCCGCAGGCCACAAGCCTCGGTTTCTGCAAGCTCTCTCCGTAGCCTCTAACGTCATACTACTCCAGGCTTGACCTCCTGCCGACAGCGTAATTGTTTAGAAACCCCTTGATCTGTAATTTCGCAACCATCCTCCCTGAGCGCGTGAAATGTCGTTAACACGATCTCATCGCCGCACCAGGTGTCTTCTCTCGCTGCCTCTCCCTTTTCGCGCACTCTCGATAGCTTTCACGCGTGCATAACGCGTGTTTCGCACGTTCCAATCTGCGGCGATTCGTTTCGCGAGATTGAAGGAGGTATGCGACGGAGGAATCAATTGCGATGATCCGGAGACGCGGTTCACGATTCGTTTCGCGAGATTGAAGGAGGTATGCGACGGAGGAATCAATTGCGATGATCCGGAGACGCGGTTCACGATTGGAAATCTTGTACGAGTGACAACGGAGGAATGCGAAGAACGAAGAGTATGGCAAAGTAGATTTGTTGTTGATTATTACCTTATTAGGATTAAATATTCTAATCTATGCAATAAATTATTAATTCTTTTTTTAGTAATTTTGTATTTGTTTTCTTCAGAAAATTAAATTTTAAAATACGAAAATACAAACGTAAAATTATGGTACATACGTAGAATCTAATATCTATTGCGTAAAATAAAAACTTGAAAAAAATTGTGAAAACGTTATGTAAAATAATTTTTTGTATTTTTTTTTTATTAACATGGTGGCAATTGTTTAAAAAATTGGATATATTGCACAATGGTACAGAGGTTCAAAGTTTTACTTACTTAAAAATGAAATAAAATATGTATATGTAAATTATAAAAATTTTCTATTACCACACGTTCTCTCTGTTCTTTCTTTCTACCTCTTTCCTCTCTCTCTCTCTCTTTCTCTTTCTCGATTTTTGTAAAAATAAAACAGTGAAACTAAACGAGAGTACATTTCTGCAATGACAGATTTATTCTACAGGTGGTCTGAGAGAGAGGTGAATTTTGGTAAAATATATTTTCTGAGGGAAGGTCTGCGAGAGAGGGGAAAAGGGGAGGGAGAGAGGCGAAAGGGAGGTGGGGGGAGAGAGAAAAAGAAGAGAGTTTCTGTTCGACCAGAGCGTGACATCAAATTTTTTCTGACGGAAATAGTTTCTCGGAGTACATGAGAAACTTCACCTTCGTCCCTTTCACCGGAAAATGTGTACGACGTGTGACTTTTACTCAAGTCAACCGCATGTTACATATGACATATACTTCACGTCTACCGCTCTCTCAGGTTCATGAAATTCTTTAGAAAGTCATATATGCGCGGTCGTCGGAGCGAATTCACAGGAATGCGTCTGTTTAACTTTTAAACTTCTAAATTGTTCATAATTTAAGATTATGCTTCCCTAGTTTGTGACTTTCTGGAATTTTACAATAGCTAATATATATAAAGTACTAAGTTACACTGTATTGTATAAAATATTTGAGTAATTAATAAAGTTACTCTTAAATTTGATTAAATTTTTCTACTTCGTCCTATCTGTGCTATTTCTAAACACGTTTCGAAATTTAAGTGTTAATATTCATAAAATATTCATAAAAGATAAATGAAAAATCGACTTACGATATCCTCCAGTTTTGAGCATCCTTTCCTGGCGGTGCAGACCAGGGCGACGATGACCCCACCTCCAAACATGAGCAGGAGAAACACCGCTAATTTCCAACCGTGATCTCTTTGCGGGATAAGTTTCTTGGCCGCCGGTGACCTGGCGACTTCCGCCGCAGAGACGCCGATGCGAGACGCCCTCACGAGGATCGTCCTGAGGCGTCTCGACGCTTTTTCACAGGCCATCTTCGTCGGGTTGCTCTTCGAGGCCGATCTCGACTTCACGTGTACGTGATCCATATCTCTAGGATTCTCACCGTGTTCCAGCGTTTTCAGAGACAAATTACACGTATGGACTCGCCCAATCCTCTTGCGAAGGAGAGATCCCAAAGCTCTCCAATTGCTTGTAGTCTGTCCAAGTTTCGAGCAGTGCACGAACTGACATCGAAGTAACCGAGTATCGATGATGTTCGGAAATGGACTCTGTCAGCGCGCGACGACAACACAATATCTACTTGGAGATACGAAATCCACTGAACGCTCGCCGACGCTATAATCTACGTGAGTATTCAAATATCGCGTGGTCCATTTCGCAATTGAATTCCTTTCGTATCAAACGCGTCGGGCAACGTCTTCTTCGGAATTTTGTTTTGGACCAAGAGCTCCACGGTTCACCGTACTGCGTTTTATCACTCGCGTCACGCTCACTTTGAGTATAAAGATTGTAGAGCTACACAATATTTATCATTATCTGTTCGTCTCTTGTCGATCTGATTGTTCAGTCAACTCGGTTTAACATTTCATCCTCCCCCTGTTTCAGTTTTGCGATATTTTTTTATCCGAGAATGGCGACTTGGGTATTCATCGCATTTTCCCGACTATCAGACTATTCGGCAATTCGGAACGTCGTCGTCGGTCTTATGTGAACTCTCCGAGTTTTACGATGTTATACCGGACAATCCTGTGCTATCACGGGAACACCCTCACCCTGTAAACCGCGAACGTAACGTGTTCCAAGTCGTTATACTTTTATGTCCGCGACGTGGAAAGACGCGAAATGATAGCGAGGCTTGAATGAAAATCCGGAAGAGAGCGATGAGAATCGCCGGCAAAATAGAGAGGATTATCACCGAAAGGTGCTGTTACATCTTCCCGGATCTTTGCCGAATGATACTCGCGGCTTTCGACCACCATCGATTTCTCGCGCGTCAGAATTTTACGTTACGTTATTTAAAGAGCCACACTTTCGTTAGGACAGAGCGGGTAATATTTCAAACGGGGATTTCGGAAAGATTGATGCAGGGAATTTCAAAATTAGGTGGGCGAGTACTATCTACTTGTCTTCACCTTCGTCTTCTGGGTTGACCTGAGGAGAATTTCATCCGATGCAGCTTGCCTTCTTGCGTTGGCGAGTCTCTCGCACCCGTTCATGGATCGAGGAGGGACTTGTTGTACGCTGAGCTTCTTGTTCGAGCGACTAACGTGAGATCCGAGTTCTCATGAAGACACGATTAATCTCAGCAGCGCGATCATTTCGCCGCGACCCGATGACCGGAAGGGAAATTAATTCTCCTCGATCGAACAAGCGCTCACACGACGGCCTCATATTCTTCCAGCAGGGTGCTCATTCGTGGTGCCGTCAATTCTGCTTCGATTTTACCGTCCGACGTGCGCCAGCCCGTCCGTTTCTGTATAGCGTCGCATATGGTCGACGGTGCTTTTATTCGCGAGATATTGGCACTTTCACGGTTTATTCACCAGACTCCTTTTATGACCAAAGATGACTCCTCAACGGCCGAAAGACGCTGCGCCTTTTCCAGTTGCCCGACGTTTCCTTGCGCGTGATATCTGTGAATCAACAGATGCAATTCTGTAATGCCGTTCTGCCCTCTTCGCCTTTCTACGTGCAAGACTTGCGAATCGTGCTCCGTAAAATTTATTATTTCGATCAGCACCAAAGTGCTAAAATTATTGAAATAAAATGAGTTTCCCGTTGAGAAATATTTAAAAATTGTTACTTCACCTTTTTTTCTTACAGTAAAGATCACTTTCCAATCGCACGAGTATCAAAACAATGTCACTGATAGCGCAATAAATGTAACACGGAGCGCGATTCCGTCGCCGTAAAATTCAGTTTTAGAAAACAGAGACGAAAGTGGTGGTCCGAGCGAGTTCGGTAAGTTTCCCAAATTGCGATCGACGATCGACGATTCGATTCCGGTGTCTGCCGATCGACGTGTGGCTCCAAGTGGATGGATTTCGAGTGCATTAAAGATGGAAGCAATATCGGAGATGGGATTATCCGCGCGCGGCCGGTTATACCACGACGAAAATACTCGTCGCTGTCGCGGGACGTAACGAATGGTTCGTCACAAGGGCTGTGTCCGAGGATTAAGTGAGAATTATCTTGGATTCCGCTTCTCGAATTCCATCCGCTTCATCCCGTTCCCGTCAGCTCGCGTATACGCGTAACGGCCGAACGGCTCCTTCTTTCCCGTAACTTTTTCCCACTTAATCTCGAACCCGCTGGTAATTGCGTTATTATACGTCTGACGAAAAGCACGGTCCCTTTCACAGCAGTCACGTAATACGAATATATCGTTTTCTGCGGATCTCATTGTTCCCCCCCTCCCTCCTCTCCCCCATGCTTCAAACGCTATTACGAGGGGAAAATCGTTTTCTTGAGAGTGCGAAGATAGAAAAACATTAAAAAATTTTGTTTTCATGTATAATTTATGAGAGTCAGGGAGATAAATAAGTCTTAATTGAAAGACCTATTTGGCACTTTTCACACGAGAGAGTTTAGAAACAAACTAATTTTAAAGGATCTAATAGCAGTGTTTTTTATACCCGACACCTTTGTTTATAATTGAGAAAATAAGGTTTTATTTTATGATTGTGAGATCAAATCATAAAGTAATTATTGCAAAATATCACTGCATTATATATATCCAAGAAAAAGCAAACGTGATTATTTCATACGTTATTATTTCGTACTCTCAAAGCGGATCTGCGTGGATGACAGACAAGCCATTTATAAGATAACAGAATAGCATGGAGAGCGATTCCGAAATATTCCCGAGCACCGGAGCCATATCTATTGAAAATCCCAGCAGTGGATACAAACGAGCAGAATGGAGTTCTGCCGACGGAAATTACGTCGCGCGCGGTCCGCGAGCGTTCCTGGCTTACATGAGCGGTGATTAATTTCGGGAGATTAGCGGAGTGCCGGTCGTTAGAATTAAACCGGAGGAATATACCAGACGAAATCGCCTTGTCGGCTCTGCATTAGACCATCCAGCTAATTAGCTCGTCGCAATGGCCGATGGATGTAACTGCCGGATCCTGCTGCATTAGAACTTAACGGATCGTACATGACCTTAACATGACGTTCGTGCTCGCGTTACGTAAGTTCACAATTAAAAGCTAACACGTACTCTTAAGCTGGCCGGAAGCACATCGAGGAAAGACGGAAGGGAGGCAGGGGAGGCTGAGAACGAGTCCTCAAAATGGTGAGGTTCCTTGGCACGTTCTCATGTACGCGGCTTTCTCATGCGAATGTTACGACTATTGCAGTCTGGAGAGTTTCGAGTGGAAATTAGCGCGGTACGATTAAGCTTATGCCCTCTAAGGCCGAGATTATCGTTAGCGAGAAGTGATTTAGATACAGGCCGAGCCCTCGTGGAAAAGTTGCTAAGTGTGGGCGACCGTTCGCAAGGAGCAAGTTTCGCGGAATGGCTCGTGTGACGAACTCCCGCGGACTTGTTCCGCAAAGTCGTTCGCGATAATATCGCAACGGTGCGTGAATGTGTCGCGTGAAGCATTGCCGTCTGAGTTTGCACATGAAACTCGCTCTCCACGACCGAAGACTCGATGAACCTAGAAATTCGTGTGTAACACGACACATTGAATGGCGAATAAAAATTAAAGTCCAAACTGCTTTTTTTAAATTTCAACTGTCCTTTGTCATGCGAAAACAATTGTCTCGCATCCACGCGATTTCATAGATTTATAATTGTTAATCCAATTATAATTTCGCAGTTCTTCGCACTTTTAGAATTGTATCAATTCGTTCAGTCAATAGGTCGAATAAACTAACTAAATAATATTAAATTTAACTAATATTAAATATACCAATATACAATATCTAATCTCGCGATGATCAATTTGCTTAAGAATAATCTTCTCTCAAATTCGCGTCGATTAATTTCATGCTGCGATAATTTTTACGATTGACTTAAACGAGAAAACGACAACTGCATTGTTAGTAACGTCGTCGGGATCCAAACTTCGACGTCCACATTATTCTTTCGAACTTGTAGTTAGAGGTGCGTCGCGGGAGCGGACGAAGTTCCGAGTTTGTGCTCGATAGACTCCTTCAGGAGAGGGGAGTTAAATAAACCCGGAAAAGACGACATTTTTTTTTCTTTTTTTTCCTACTGCTGCGCGGTAATCGTCGACGTTGACCATCGGGCTTCCAGTCTTCCAGATCCTGCATCGCTCGCTCGCTATTCCGAGGTCGTCCCTCTCACGTATTTGCCGGCTCGTAGATCGCGTCGTCCTTTATTGGATAAAACTCAAGGAAGAAGCACGGCCGGCGAAGCCATCGAGCGGCCTGCTGCTCGCCGAAGAAAATGAGATAGCTTAATAAGGCGACGCGCGTCCTCCGGTGTAATTACGCGCCCCAAGTTCCTCGCTATTTTCGCGCTGCGAGTAATTAGAATACCGATAGCTTTAGCGCAGAGAGACAGACAGAGAGAGAGAGAGACGGAGAGAAAGAGAGAAAGCGGGAACTCGCGCCACCGTCTCAATGCGCCGTTTAAGGTCCCCATTTATTTCCGGCAGAGATGTCACACAGGATTCGCGTCGCGCGTTCTCCTCCAGAATTCCAGCCAGATAAACGTCGCAGATTCTCACTCGGATTCGCTGGTAATCGACACCGTTGTCGGCGACGTCGCGTCGAAACATTAAATGCCTCGAGACTATTTGTTCTGATCCGATTACGAGGCGTGTCAAGCCGCTGTAGTTGTCTAAATGATATGACGTTCAAAGAGATCTCACCTACGTAATTATACAAAGTACTGAGAGATCAACGCAAACGCAAAACACCATCCAACTAATATGTATGTATGTATACACATATGTACATGTATGTACATGAACATTTTATTTTTGTAATGTCCAATACGTTTCTTTCACACTTGTGAATAAATTAACAAGTAGACGTCAAATAGAAATTGAATACTAAAATACTAAAATGAAAATGACACGCATTATTTATGGAATTTGTTACTAAAATATTTCAACAGCATGTTCCGGTACATCATAGATAAGTCTCTGATTCATCCTATATTGGGGCTCTTATATTATTTTTGTCTAAAAATATAAAACTTTTTACTCAATTTGCATCTTAAATCTGAACTTGAATTATAAATTTGGCCTTCAAAATAGCACTAAAAATTTTATGATAATGTTATTAATTTATAAACAGGCAATATATTTAATATCTTCAAAGTGATACTGCTAAAGCGATTATATCTTCGCCGGGTCGACCTATTCCGAGTTACGCGTCTTGAAGGTAAGGCTTCAGGATCGCTCGGATGAATAAATAAAGCCTCGATGCGCTCTCCCTCAGTAATTTATCGGCGTGCTATCGAGCGTTCGATCTAAGATGCAGCGGTGGAGGCAAAATGGAAGATGCTGTATTGGGTCGTACCGAGAACGGTAATTTAAATGGCAGCGAATGATGGAAATATTTTCGGTTGGAATATCAGGTTGCGTCGTTGAATGATAAAAAGCGTAGAAATTGAGTTAAGCGCATTAACGAAACGTAGTGTGCATTAATAAAGTTAAAAAAAAAGAAAAATGGAGAATTTTAATTTGTAATTTGCCAGTGCAAACGAATGGAAACATAACAGTGGCCGCTGTTATTAATTATGAAATCGATGGAGCTTTGCCGCGATTTTTCTAATTTATTATTAGCGGACTTAACTTCATCAAATTTATAGCGAGCTTCCAACTGCATTTCCGATTCTACGTATTTTACGATCGAAGATTTATGTTCTCTCGTTTTCTGTCGGAGGCCGAACTCGTGCCCATTTAAGTATCAGCGATCAATCTTTTCATAACGTGAAAATTTTCGACGCAAAATTAAGCATATTCGACGGCAGGAAGAGAGAAGAGAGAAGGAGAGAGAGGAAAATATAACGGATCTCTCTCGGTTATGGCTTGATATATCGTCCAGTTACACGCACTCGGTGGACTTGCTGGGCTTAATGTGATTTACAGGAGGGACAGAAGTTTCAAGCGATGGACCGTATGTTTCGAAAGCCTCGGGAAATTATTGGATACGTGACAACTCGGGTTACTTTGGGCACGTTCAGAAGCGAAATTGACATCGGGTAGGGCGGGTAAAGATAAAGTCGTAAAACGATATGACTCGTTACCATCGCGTCTCTCCACTCTGCGCGACGCATAACAACTTACAAGCAATAAACACTTTGATCAATAAAATACTGCCACAAATACTTTTCCTTTTTCTGTTACCGTTATATCGCATATTTTTTATATATGTTCCAAATTCAACGAATTTTTTTAAATTTTTTAAAATTACACAACAGAAGAAATCCAATTTTGGACAAATTTTAAATATTGTGATACTATACGCGAAATTTATTATATTTCTTCATTATCAATAAGAAAATGAATAAATATGTATATAATCTTGTGCATAAGTTTCTAATTCTTCTCTCTTTCTCTCTCTCTCAAGACGTCTATTGACTGAAAATGGTATCCAATATTATCAGGATCACAAGATCAAACATGTCTTCGTCGTTGACGCAATCATCCGTGGAGCGTCCTTTTTCGCTTTCCCGCGTTTCCCTCGGAAAGTTTTCGATGCACCGCGCGAAATTACGTTCCTTACGCTACGTCGAGCGTTAGAAATTTGTCGGTGACACTGCTCGTTTATCGCATGAAATTACGTAGCGCCGTTTTCAACAAAAAGTAATAAAACAAACTCGCGGCATGCAGATGTATTATACATATACAAAACAAAGATTGGAGAGACCAGCTGTTACGCGTATTTGCATTTTTCGGAGATTTGTTTCCAAGAATTAAAATAAACTGATATTACAACAATCTCCCAGATATTTTCTTTTTTAAATTCCGTCAGAAATCCAATTTAAAATGCGGGCTGCGACATTCCATATCGTCATCTGTTTTCATCGTTGTTTATAATCGTGAGTATTTTCTCGTGAGAATTAAGCCAGACGTGAATCACGATTTTCCTCGTTGTAAATAATACAAACGTTTGTTATCCGCGGATCTGAAATATGCAGGCAAACTTTACTAATTCGAATGCGTGCCGTGAATAAAGATTAATGTATTCACGTCGCACGCAGGAAGAGTACATGAATAAATATCAGTTGAGAGAGGATAAATGAAAATCGAACGGTCGAATTTAAAAATCTCTCCAGCAAGGAAATCGCGTCTGTTGACCTGCTAAAAAAGCTTCGTTATTTTCTCGGCTTCATCAAATAGTAGTTCGCGAGCGTTCTTCAAAAGCATTCAAAAAGAGAATTCTGAAAGTTTAAGCGATCTGCCTCGAATAGAAGTTTGGCAATTGTTCCCATTGTTACCGAAATTGGTAAGGATTTGTCGTCAATGTTAACGGGAACTTTATGTAAATGCCGCACCTTTCGTTTGCAAAATCTCTTGGTGAATCGCGAAATTATCCTCGAAATTTTATCAGCAATCCCCAGCCGACTATTTCCTGCGGCGGCTTTAAAGTAACATCATGGAGGACTTTGGACATTTAAATTTATTATATTTTTTATCAAGTTTTATCAATTATCATGTACGGCTAACAAATAGATTTGCTAACAAATAGAACTTTACAGTATTATCTTTGTATCAATTTTAAAGTAAATACTTTCTTAGTCCAATTAAAAACTAGAGAATGTTCCGGACAGCACTTCAGTTATTTTACCCAAAATTTAAACTTCTATGCTACATCTCTCCGCTCTTGCCATATCTCATTAATCTCCAGTATTCCCTTGTTAACCCAGCCTCAAATTAAATTCGCGCCGAGAAGAGGTTCATTGTCAAAAGCACATGGTATTACTATTTTCACAAACAACTTTCTCGGCTCTCTGGCCGCTTGCGTATTCCATTCAACACGCGCAGATATTATATTCTACAAATAACTTTTACATTTTCGATAGGGAAGTTCCGTTTCCCGTAATAAACGCTGCGAAATACACATCGGTTACAACACAACTCGCGAAGAAATGCGAAAGTGGCGAGGCGTGGTTATATATCGCCGGCAAACGTGGAGGATGCGGGAACGAGAGTGAGAGCGAGCGAGTGAGCGAGCAAGGAGAGAAAGAGAGATCGAGGATATCCCTCAGAGGGTGAGAGAGCGTGCTCAACACGTGTTTCCCTTATCGCATTCATTTCGAACCGCAGAGTGCAGTCGCTCTAATGCCGGCGTGACGTTCGTCGTTACTACACGCTCGTCCTTTACCGCGTCGCCGAGCGTCCCGAGGGCGAAAGCGCAGGGAGGAGGGGCGTTGATTTATTTCGTTCCTCAATAATTCTCTTTTATTTTCCTCGTCGCTCTCGGTTGCGGCTACCTTTTGATCTATCGCTTTCGACACGTCGACGACGATTCATTTTTATTTACGATCCAACACCGTTGGACGATGAGATTCATCGCCTTTACCCTCTTCCTCCTGCCGTTCTCTTGTCCTTCTCTTGATTCGTCCAACTGTTTGCGATTTTATTTCCCTCGCCGAATCATTGCTGGTACCTTCCGCTGACGATCGGTGTGTATCAAGTAGCCGAGCCTCCGATGAAAACTCCCCGGCAAAGCTGTTTGACGAGCTTACGATTAAAAGAAGGATACAGGAATTCACAGATGAATCGCGGTATCGCGTTGATTTTATCGCAATTAAAATTTTATCACATTTGTTGACTTTACGTTCGGGCATTACAACACGAGTTTATTTTGACGGTATGTAAAAAATGTTTGTGTGCTGAAAATTAAAGCAATGAAAGGTAAAATTTTTCTGCAAAAAAGTAATAGGTAATAAAAAGGTAATAAAATAGGTAAAAAAAACGGTAATAAAAAATGGATAGAGACGTGACAATAAACGATGCGAAATAATATAACAAGCCTTAGAAAGGCTCAGGAAATGCTTATACTTATAGTAAAAGGAGAAAATTAGAAGAATCGTCAAATGTTGTTTTTTTTTTTTTTTTCGTAAGCACTCGTAATGTGTACAATAAAGTAAAGCTAAAAAGATGCTGAAAAGATATCGCGGATTGATCTTTGTGCCTCAAAATGTCAGATACTCCTTCGTTCATCTCACACCTTGGTGGTGAAACGATAAAGGAAACACGTATTGAGCACGCTCTCACTTCTCGCAGCCACTCGCTTCCAGCCTTCATCATTATCCTCTATCTTCTCTCGATATATATAAGCTCACACCCGTTCATATCGCTTTTTCACACCCTGCTCGCTTCCTCAATCTCATATCTCAAGCTCGTTCGACTTCCTCTCCCTAAGAATTTTTGACAACGTCGAAAAGTCACGAAGAAAAACGATAATTGAAAATATAGCTCTTAAAAATTGAATGCTTCCGTAAAAAATATCATTTTGACTACAAAAATTTTTAATAAACATAATATAATAGATAAATAATAAAATATAATATAAGAGCTGTAAAGAAATTGTGTAATTTAACAATGTTCGATTAATTAAAATAGGTCAAATAAGAATAGAATGTTGAAATTGAGGTAGATAAATCTTTATGTTATTATTTCAAACTTCAAAATTATTATATATTCCTAGCTCCTCGATTAATTGAACTCTTTGCTAAAATTAAATAATAATTGAATAATTGGAATATAAAGAAAAAAATTATAACAATAAAATTAGACCAGGCATATTTAGCATTTATAATATGAATATTTAGGAAAATATTCATATTATAAATTATTATTAAGTGCAAAATTAAATATTTTATTCTCCCACATTTTTAATTTAATTAAAAGTAAAATAAAGTGATCATATTTTTCAGTAAAAAAAAGTAAAAAGTTTTTAACTGGAATTGCGTTTTCATTTATTCTTTATGTATAAAGGCTATGATATTTCATAAAATATATACTAATTAATAATTTTTTATTATTCATTTATATATTTTCATTTAATTATTTTTAAAAGAAAAAGCTTTAAATAAATTATAATTTTTCTTAAATATCACATTCTAATTTCTGAAGATTATCGGAGGATAGGATTTTCAGATCAAGCGGATATTAAAATAAGAGATGCAATTGTCATTTTACGTCTTACCAGAACTGTCTGAAGTATTTTGCGTAATATCGCTTTTTGTTTCGTAAGCCGAACAGTGCCAGGTTTGATGGGCTATTAACGAGACTCTCTATACATCGGATAATCCTGAATCGGTAACGACCGCCGGGAATTGGGTCAAAAGCCTGGTCAAGCGATCATTCGGCAATCGAACGGCAAATAACTATTCCCACTTGCAACGTCGATTTTGTAATGATTCCGCGCACGGAAATGCAATCCACCGCACGCGTGAAATCGGTCTTTATTTTCGTGAGTGCAGCACGGAGGCCGAAAGTTATGGCAGTGTTAAACGCGTCGCATGGCCAACGCGATGCACAACCTACTTCATCGATTTTGTGATAACAGAGGATTGCAGGAGAGCCGATTAACAAAAAAAAAAAACAATTTTTTATAGCTTGCGCTTTAAAAAAATTTGTTTGCGTTGCAATAAGCACTTTGAAGTACGTAGATGTAACAGTACAACAGCTGTCAGCAATAGCGGAAGTAAGGCAAATTATACTCGTTATCTTAGCCGACTTGCGAATAACGAAGCGACAGTGTTCACGGAACACTGGAGAACGGGTTAATCGATTGAAATTTTGCATAATCTGACCCGTCATGACGTAGATGGTTTCAGGGCATTCACCGACCCAATATAGTTGAAGTTGCTTGCATTATAATCTCAAGAGACATTGCGAAGAAGCTAACATGAAGATATCGAATTTCTGGTTTGCACGGTGTTTTTCCTCCATAAAGATTAATTGAAAGTCCATAAAGATTAATTGAAAGTCTTAAACAATCTTATATAAATATAAATAATCTTTTTTCACGAACATGCACATACATGTATGTTAGCTCAATATGAAAATAAGAAAAAATCCATAATCTGGATAATCTCTCTCTCTCTCTCTCTCTCTCTCTCTTCCAGAAATTACACATCAACATGTTCAATTAGCTTTTATATGAACGACTGAGTCAAGTAAAGCTATACATTTTACAGTAGTCGCTACAAGGATTTTATTTTCTGCGGGAAATAATCGGTTCATCCCCATCTATCTAATTTATCGTTCATCATCTATCATTTATCATTTCTTTTTCTGCGGAAATCGTCGCGTCATGTTCACCGAAGTATCGTCGATCGCCGGATGATAATTCGGCCGATGATGATCGCTTCAATTTTCCATGTGTCGGTCGCGAACGTGAACACCGTTCCTCGGGCGTAGCGGTACCATTTTTCATGCACGTGAGATTGCTGCGCGTGGCTCTTAACAAACGTCAAGTCATTGTTATCGGACGTTCGGAATGAGGGGACGGGTTTCCGGCGCGAGAAAGAAACGGCAGAAGGAAAACCGATGAGTCGAGGCAACACTGATCGATCTCTTGGACTATTCTCGACGGGGTTTATAAACGAAGCGCATTAAGCGCAGACTAACCGCCGCTATTTAGTGCTGAAGGTAAGCTCAAGCGCTAAGTAATTAATTTTTAAGTAAACCTTATGTAGATTCTTCTGTAGAAAAATTGTCTTAAGAAAAGCACTTCAGTATTAATAGTGATATTAATAGTGGATTGCATATTCTCCAAAACTAGCACTCCAAATCGAATTAATAAAGAATATTAAACGTGAAATTGACGTGAAACTATTATGCAATCTCTATTTATATATCGCTTAAAATGAATGATAATTCCTGATAAAAATTTCACAGAAGTATTTTCATCTCGAAACATGACATGTGAAACTTTCAATTGTATTCTTGTGAAAAATTTACTGAATTCGATTTACTTGTATCTCATATCTAAATTGCGAGTCTTCAGATCGTATGTTAAGCAGACCAGGATAGATGAGATACTAAGCAACCGAATTAATTCTCTGCATTTAAAACTTATGAGGCAACTTGTGTAAAAAGCGTGCAAAATGTACAGCGTGAAAAGGATAAAACTCGCGACGTGTAATGCAACGCGGATATCTCAATGCGCATTTAATTAGCGGGGAATTTTTCTCTGCGCTTCTCTAACGAGTGTACCGCGATACGTTGTATTCGCGGCATGGTAATTGAAAACGGAAGAGAGAACGCGAGATAACGTCCTGTCTAAGAGTGAAGGCAAAAAGACCATATTATACGTCCGCTCATCGAGGACGGTCGCGAATATCCGGTTTTCGTTAACCGTTCGCGACTCGATTTGCTCGGATGCATGTCATTCGTACCGTGTAAATATCACAGGGAAATCGAATTTACCCGTCCGATGGCGTATGTTCATGGTAAAACGAGGACATTGCGAATTTCCGCTATTCATTAGGCAACTGTTCAACCTTATCTCCCGCTTACGTATTATCGTAATTATTGAATATTTCAATCTCATAAACCATGTATTCGCTCCTCATTAATTCATGCTCGCATATAATGAATAAAATTCGGTGATAATGACTGCAATCCTAAATTCATAATTACGTTTTTCTTATCTCTGATATTGATATATTCTCTGATACTGATATTCGTTCCAGTAACACACTTCATTTGGATATTGAAATAGCGCAGACAGACAGAACTAAGAGATCGAGAGATAAAATAGAACAAGGTCATCAGTGTCCGATATCATTAAGCAATCGTAGAAGAAAGATTTCTTATGACATTTTCACGAGAACAAGAAAATATGCGAATTATTTATTTTTACAAATACAAGCCTCTCCTTCGCCTATTCTTATTCCCGTTCTCAGTGCCACGTCTAAATTGAATGGAACGTAAATTACACTTGTCGCACTCATACCAGCAATTATTCAACGCGTCGCTGCGAAATTTCCTAACGGAACGTGTGTGTGTCGTTTTTTTCGAAGGACACACTCCGCTTCTTCTGTAAAACGCAACCTGACTCTAAGAACCGCGTCCCTGCATTTCCCCCACGTTTTTCGGAATCCAGTAAAAAACCAACCTGGTTGCTCCAGCACGGAGTTCGTCCTGGGTCATCCAGAGAGAGAGAGAGAGAGAAAGAGCTCTTCCGGACGGATCGAAACGCAGCTGCAGCTTCTATGGTGCGGGATACCGCCGACGCGCCGCCCTTCTTCTCTTCGGGGTGGCTCGCAGCTCGATAGAAGCGAAACAACTCCTTCGGCACTGCACACCGCCAGTGTAATACGCGACGAGAGCGGGACGCCTCGTGTACCGGCGATCAACGATCGTACGACCCATATGACACTCTCCGCGGAGGCGTCGCGACGCTCACTGCGGAGACTCCGCCGCGTACCCGCCCTTATAGCATCGTGTTGCGCTCGCACTGCGCCCCCTGTGCCCCCTAACCACCCTTCCACCTTCCTAGTCCGCCGCCACCCTCACCCGCGCTCCCCTCTCCGACGCCTCGCGCAACCCCCAACCTTCTCACGGCCCACCTTACGGGATAACGCGAGCGCTCGTTCGAGAGACCGTCCGATGCATTCTTCGGGGATGCTTCGTCGCTTCTGGCGCGGTGAGCTGCAGGTAGGAGCGAGGGAATGGGTTTTGTCGCACTCCTTCGGTTACTCAATCCTTTGTTTGCGATTGCATTAAAGCGGAAAAATACGCTTCACCGTATCCTGTGCTCGCAACGTGTCACTTTATCGTCGCTCTGTCGCTGTGCAGACGATACGTCTCAAGGATATGCGTATCAAAGGTCTGACGGGACACTTTGATGACTGATCCTTTTGCGTAAACTTTGCGTCGACATTGGCAAACAGACCAGGGAAACCATTGTAAAAGATGAACGTGACGAAAGGCGCTACAGCAAGACACGAAATATTTTCCCTTTTTATTATTTTATTTACGATACACTCGATACTAAATTAACATTAACACGGCAGCTTCGGTACTTGTGAATTTCATGCTCCGTCGCCGTGAGGTTCGTTCGCCATAAAGCCCGTCTAGAAATATTGTAACGCGATCCACGTCAGCCACGTGCCACAGAAATGGCCGAGATATTTGCCCGTTTTTTTCCTCCGCTTTTTTATATAGGATCAATTTAAACGCGTGCAACGCATTTTCGCCCCGTGGAGGCAATTAAATTAAAAGTCCCACGTATCAGGAGAAGTAATTCCTGCTTTTACGGCACATTCACGCGGACTCGCGTATCAGTTTACGGAACAATACAGCTGCTGAAGGGATAAAAGTGCCTCTACCTCAGAGTTTCGGCGCTAACAAAGTTATTTACCGCGTCAGGCGCAAATGCCAATTTAAGAGGTAACCGCTATAATGACGCTAAAGTCAAACCGGCGAGCTGATAAGATTTAACTTGTTGAGCGCCGCGACAGACATTGGGCGTACCTAGCGAGAAAATGCATCTCCGTGCAATAAGAAACTTTAACTCTGGAAATGGTTCGGAGCATTTCTAGATGTCAGCGAGTTAATTCCGACATTTACATTCGCGTCGCTCTCAATCGATAAAACGCTAATTTCTCGACAGCGACAAATGCGGAAACGCATTCTTCGCCGTGCGATATAAATTTTTGTTCTCGTGAATTAAAAATTGCGAAATAGAGTATAAAGATGACTTAGTTATCTCAATGTCGCAAAACAGACATTTCGCTGTCAAGAACTGTTATTTCTTTCAATAGTTCTCCAATTCCCGATTGAATATGTAACAGATAATGACTGAGTCTCTCGGTGCGCAATAGTAAATAATTAAATTATTTTATCAGGCCATGTAAACAGACGGAAATTATCGCACGCTTGCTAAATTTTTATTACATCTTTCTATTATTATATTTATTAAAAATTTTTCATACAAATAGAAACATTGAATATTTACGTAAAAAAATATAAGTCAATTAGCGTGTAAGTTGAATAACAATATAGTAGTATAGTATACGTACATAACAGTATAATATACGAGTTAATTTATATTATTAACATTTCAAAAATGTTGATGTGAAACATTAATGTAAAAGTTATTTAAAAAAAAAAACAGAACTAATAACAAAAAACAGAACTAATAACACAAGATATTATAGTAACAAATGTATTTTTTATCTTTAAAGAGTTTCCATTTGTTTACCATTAATTCTTGGAATCTTCTCCAGATAGTTTTCTAAAGAACCTTGAGGATTTCTCGGGTAAAATTATTTATAAGTCTTGACATATTTTTTGAAGCATCCAGTACATTATTTTTTAAGAAAAATAAACTCGTCGAAAATAGTCTTCTTTTTGAACTTCTTATATTTCTTTAGACTACCTTACATCTCCTGTGACGAAAGAACCATGTATAATAACATTATAAGACTGATGTTACATTCAACTTTCTTTTACGATGAGACATATACTTGCACGACACGTGCTGCCGCTCTAGAAAATTGCTGAATAAGGTTGACACGCATTCAACAGGATGCTCCTGTAAATTCCTTATCTCCCTAAGAGAAGATATGTATGTGTCACGGCGTTATGTTAAAAATAACAAAACACACATCCTTTATGACGTAATTTAGATAGAATATATCACTATTTTATTATATCCAAATATGTGTAAATTATACATATTCGTTATATAGAAATAATAAATTATACATAAAGTTATATAGAAATAAATTGGTTACAACTTACCTTAAAAACAGAATCCTGTCTGAATTTAATTTTATAAATATACTACATTCTGGCACAAATTGTATTTTCGACCATCAGTCTTCAGCATCATTTATCTATCGTAGGAGCACACATATTACAGTATCCAAACTGATCAGGGGGAAGAAAACCCAAGAGTCAGAACTCAAAAAAGTTTCTTTTGAGGGTTAGGCTTCTTCTTTCGTGACATATCTTAACTTTTATTGCTTTCAGACGACCAATTGGTTATCCACTTCACCTAGACATCTTTTTTATGCCTTCATCGATGAATTATGAAATATTCAATGTAAGATTCTTAAGCAAAAAGAAAGAAAATTCGATTGTTATTTAAAGAGATTACATTATAATTACATTATAATCAACACGTAATAGGTACTTAAGAAATTTCAAGAAATGCATGCAATTTAAAAAATTACAAGGAAATTTAAAAAATAAAATGCTTACAAAGATTAATCGAGTAATTCTTCCTAATTTGATCTTAAAATAAAATTCGTCGAAAGTTTCACTTAATAACTTACTTAATTACTTAATACTTTGTTTCCGTTTAGATTTTACAAAAGTACTTTTCAGTGGTACACAAAGTGATATGTAGAGAAAGAATAACCCCCCTCCCAACATATTTCCGCCTCATTGGTGAGGAAAGAAAATGTGTGGGTCATGCCCTTAAAAAACTGTCTTTTCAACGATCTATGGTACAGCTCCCCTTAGTTTCCAGTTGAGAAGATAATACCGGAGTGACCCTGCGGCTATTCTTGAGAGGACGAAAATCAACAAGACTAATGCGAAATATCTTGTTTATTTGACAACAGTTTCGCTTCCTCCGGCGTGGAAGTGCTACAAAGTTATTGTACAAAAATTATTAAGTTCCGCTGTACACATGTAAACTTTGGCAACTGAACGTAACTATTTACACAACTCTTTCGAAATAATATTATATACTAGAAAATTCTTATAAAACATAGTAGCATCTTCAAATAGTTCGCAAAACAAGTCCACTTTAACATTCATTCGCGACATGCCACTCATACGACGCAAAGTTACATATAAGGCACATTGGTATTATCAATTTTTCAGATATAAACAACAAGATGATTCGAGAAATTCCCCCTGCCCAAAATACAAGCCGGAAGTTACGTGAATCTGCGATCGATGAGAATGACAGTTTCACGGAGAAACGATAGGTTGATCACGAGCTCTTGTTCGAGAAGTTTCTTCTTCACTTTTCTTCTTGATTCTTTTCCCTTACACCTCGGAATAGTCCTCGAGTAGATTCTCGCCAAAATGAGTTACAACGTAATCGTGATAATACATCAGTATACAAAGTGGTTGCCCGATGATGAGGCTCGCCCATACGACGATATTGCCCCATCTAGTACCGCAGTATCGTTCCATCATCTTGCTCAACACCGATAGTGGTATCTAGAATAAAACAATTAGCATTGCACGACCGGAATTTCCGTTAGGATACAGATAGGGTAAATCTCGCACTCAAGATGTGGCGCGCCACATAATTTCATACAAAACATAGCAAATGATGTTGCAACATCTGAAACCCCAGAATACGACAAGATTTGTGTGATGAAAAGGCACATTAACTAATATCTATTAAGATAATTTAACCTCAGCGCTTTTTACACATATTTTTTTCGATTATGTTCAATTTGTTTAGAATTTTAAAGCTCAAAGTCTTTATTTCATTTTTTACGATCGTGAACAATCCAGAATATTATCGAAATTGTTTAAAGCCGCATAGTCTTTGAGAGATCAACAAGAATTTCTTGACACTAGGGTCAATATTTGCAGTAGAGTCAATAATACGCGAGCAACTTACCTGTCCCATCATACCCATAAACGCCCATATCTTGAACGTCTTCAAAGGTACACTGACAAGATACTCATGGAAGAAAGCACTAATAAAGAAAACAAGCATCGACGCCGTGTGTTTACCATAGCCCATCTCTATTACTGGAATGTAGAGATGTCTGCAATATAAATAAAATTCGTTGTACATATTCGAACGTAATATAATCAAATTTTGTAAATTTTATTAATAAAGCGCAAAAATATATTTTTTTTAAGGATCTTGTGAATATTTTTCTTATCCTATGATGTTTTTATAAAAAAGTCGGTCACGTTTCGGCAAAATTGCACATTCGACCTAATAGAAAACGCTCTAAACGACTCAATCGATTAAAGATTTCGGTTCGAATCGTGACGAGCCTGGAAGGAGTATATTTAGAATACGTTCACCTATTACGATGACAATATCATTATCGGTCACAAAGAAACATTCAGTATACATGTTTTCAGACGGTGATCATGGAGTACACACATGCGAAAGCCGTTAAGCCGATAAGATAAACAAAAAGTACGATGGTACGAAACGCTCGAAAAAATTAAAACAATTCAGGAAAGTTTCGTAACATTCCGGTTTGGCAATACTCTGCTATTGTCGTTTTCGTTTGTATGGCCGAACAAGCAGAACCGGCAACTTGGGAAAGAGTCGTTAGCCGCTTGGTTATCGGTGGAGATGCATCGGAAAGAGAGCAAGATGCGGAAGAATGTTCTGAGAGAGAGAGAGAGAGAGAGAGAGAGAAAGGATGGAGAAAATGGAAAAAGGAATATGAGAAGAAAGCAGCAGGAAGAAGAGAACATTTAAAGGGACGACGACAGTTCTAAGGATTTCGGGCCATGCACGTTTCCTCAAAACTCCTGCTCCCGCCAGATCCTTTCTCCGCATCCTATCGTGTTTTCTTTTTCTTCAACCAAAGGCGTCTCCTTCGCGCAAGACGCTCGAGGATATCTCCAGTTATAGAGGTATTATAAGTACCGCGGGGAATAAACAGCCTTAAGTGCGCATCGCGATGCGTATCGGCTTTTCCCATTACAAACCTGAAAAGGCGCTGACGGTGGCCTCAGCGTTTCTCGTCAACGGCGATACACCTCCATGTCGTCCCTCTCTCGTCGTCTAGGGAGCATTTCCATTTTCACCTCGACCGTCCCGCGCATCGCCGCGTGTACCATGGCTGCATGCCAGTCGCAGCTTGCAAATGCAGCTGCGTATCTCGGTCGTAGCGAAAAGAAGGAACGAGCAACCGTAAACGGGCAGGTGCATCGCCGAGGTAGAAAGAAGCGCCAACGCTGGGGTGAGACTTTGAAATTCACGTCGCGGAAACTCGCGCAGCGTCTCTTTAGCGAACCTTATTTTTCCTTCATTTTTTTGTGTCATTTAAAAAGGGAGCATGGCAAGTCATTCTCACGATACGTGTCGCATTTTATAAGGGTATGTTATAAGACAATCCCGCTCTGGTTGTGCTCCGGTGACTATACTATTCTACGTTACGTCACGTCTGTCACAGCTAATTCGAGTAACGTGATTCTCTTTAACGCGATAAAATTAGTTTCTTCTATACAGCAGTAGTATTATTTGGGCTTAATGTCGAAGCTCCGAGAAGAAACATGTGGAATACTTAATAAATAAATTTCAAAGTATCCTTAAGAATTATTTAATATCCCACGCGAGAAGCGGATAGAGATTGACTCTTTATACGACATTCATGGTAAACCTCGTGCAGTTTGTACGTGGCAATTCCGACGCGTAGCTTCCTTTTCTCTCGGTCACATAATAAGAACTTCGTACGGCCACTTTTACAGGGATTTAAACTTTCTTTTGGGCTACTTTCGAAGTACAAAGAACCGGCGCGAGCTCTTGAAAGGAGGTCGTCACTATGGGCTCGAGTTGTTAGGGTGCACGTGCGATGAGTAACCGTGGAAGATGGAGGGCCCACCAGAAAGGTCTTTCGGAAGTTCGCTGATTGTATTGAGCGGGGGATGTATAATCTAATGTGGCGGCGACAGCCGAGACGTATGGGTTGAAGGAGACATTTTAGGCGAAATAAAAGGTTTCCGCGAGAGAGCTCATTCTTATAAGACGAAAGACTGTCTCTCGTCACGTGTCACATAATAATATCTCCATAACTGTTTGAAAATGTATACACATATAAACTCGGGCTGCTTTCCCATTGACAAGTTTACTAAGTTAATAGAATTTTTGTTATTTTACGAAGAAGGTATTGCACGAAAGTATTAAAGGCAACACCGTGACATTTTTTCCTTATTTGTCTTATTTGTACGTAATTGGTACAAAACATGGTGTGTCATTACTGAGACGATACGCGAATGTTTTACATTGAAATGACGGTGATAGTTGCGAAATAACCTCAGCAAGGCGTGTATTGCATTATTATTATATAATCATGTTATTCCTGCAGTCGAGTCAAAGGCGTAAAGTAAAGCGCCGGAAGTTTTTCCTTCTATGACGCGGAAAGTACACGAGAAGCTCAGTATTACGGAACGGAGAGATGGCAAGGGTAAATAGCATAAAGGAACGGTGTGTAAGAAAAAGAGAGAGAGAGAGAGAGAGAGAGAGAGAGAGAGAGAGAGAGAGAGAGAGATAAAAACGAGCAACGAAGTGAAAGAGATGAGGCCGTCACTACAAGTCGGACCTTTGATCGACTTTCTCTGTTCAATCTAACCGAGGTTAAACTTCGTTAACAAGTATGCTTCTCTTTAAGAAGATTCAATTAAAATTTTCATGAATAACGATAATATGATCTAACGTTCCGTCTGCGTAAAAAAAAAGGAATTTCCATGCATCAGAGAAATATCTGACCACATGCATTTTATGCGCACCTGATCATTTCTCGATTAATTATGTTAAGTTTTCTTTTAGTGAATATTTCTCAGCTAATGTGATAATTAATAATGCTTCGAAAAAAGAACATATTTGTCATATTTTGTTAATTATCTATTTTAAAAAGTTTAAACTTTTTTTTATTTATATTATATTTCGAGTTGACTATTCTGAAAATTTCGATTACTGACATAATCTTAATTTTCTCAGAAAGCTAAATATATGTAATAATATTGTGCAATTGTAATTGGAAAATTATTTTTAACCGACTTTATAAAAATCAAAATAGAAAAGCTTCTGTTATCAAGTATTGCCATGAACAGAAATCGATTTACTTACCTCACAGCCCAGCGATGCACTGGCGTGTTCCAAGTTCTCCAGAACGTATCGATATTGTTGGCGTTCCACCAGTCGTTGTAAAAATTCCGATCTGCAAAATGTAGCAACTCGCCCAACAAATTGAGGAAGGAATGAAATACCAAGTAGAAGAAGCAAAGCCATACTAAATGATTTGGTATCTAAAACAGTAAAAATTCAACATAAAATATAAATGGTTAGAATATCATTAAAGTCTCACGATGTCATTTATAACGGAATTAAAAAAAGAAAAAACTTGCTATACAAAGAATCAATCTATGTCTCATCAATATGTTACAAGTTCGGAATTTTGATTACTCCTTTTCAAAAGTTCCAAATGTGGAATATATTAATAGTAGAAAATATCAATTTTTAATGTAGTAATATATTAAAAACGCGATTCCATTTCAGTAACAGGTTCATAAATATATGTATTCACACTTTTATTTCAGAGCACATTATAAATTGTTTTCAATGTCATTGATAAATTGGACACTGTTTATTTTTATTTTTTACAACACAGAGAAGTAACAACTAAATATACGTATAATATTATTATTTTATATACATTCTAGATTTATTTTAAATAATACATTTTCAATATTTTTTAAAATTCTTCTAATTAGGCATTACAAAATAAGACATTTTTTGTCTAAAAATACTCAAATACTCTGTGATATTTACTTAAAATTAAAAATATTTTTATTTAGGAAAAAAGTACAATTTCTGTATACTTTACCATTGTTGTAAAAAATTTGTGAAGAATTATAATATTTTCTGCAAAATTTGCGAATGAGAAACGTGTAAGAGCGATAAGATGCGTCCGACATGCAAACAGCAAGAAGAGACACGATTAAAAAATATAAAAAATTTATCAAAGCTTTCTCACAAACACATACACATATACATACGCAATGTATCATGTTCTTAACGGACTGAATAAAACGCGCCCCATAATGACTGCAAAAGAAAGGTTACTAAAACGCGGATAATCAGAGCGCGGAGAGCGTATTATAATATTATTTACGCATCTGCAGATGAAAATGAGGCGACTGTATAACGAACTTATAAATTATCCCATCTGTTCCTTTAATTACGCTTTAATGGAAGTAACTTAGAGACCGAGCCTTTGATCATTTATCGTATAATATGACGCTACGC
Source organism: Crematogaster levior (assembly GCA_901521435.1). Classification (NCBI taxonomy): domain Eukaryota; kingdom Metazoa; phylum Arthropoda; class Insecta; order Hymenoptera; family Formicidae; genus Crematogaster; species Crematogaster levior. The sequence goes on from CABEGB010000795.1 coordinate 196,792, forward strand.
TAAAAGTCTTTATCTACTTTATTGCAGCTATATTTTCTTAATATTCCTCCTTTTTTTAATACTATTAAAAAATTAAAGAGAAACAACAATGCCGCAATTTCGTCACTATACATAGGGATATTATTATCATTATTTCAATCTTCACGTTTTTGTATCTTTTACTTCCAACTTTAAGATTGATTGTTTTTCTTTGCCGCGACGTTCATGTCCCTCGTGGCATAACAACAATCGAAATAAATGTTTTCACATCAAAGAAGTAGCGACGAGAAGAAAAAGGAAGAAAAAAACGGAAACTTTAGAATCAAATACTTTCGCGAAAATTTCTCGACGGACCGCTCGCTTTCATGATGAAGAATTTCGAAGTTATTTCGTTTCGGATGCCATTTCGGGGCCGTCGAGTCGCGGTATCATCCGCGTGCTTCCACCGAGCTCTCTCACGCGAGGCAAAGGACTTAATAATGTTGCCAGGCACAAAGGTCAAGTCTCTTGCGCCGCGAGGCATTCGTGGCACTTTCGCGAAAAAAGGACAGAAGGACACCTCAGCACTTCTTCCCGGCTCCCAGCAGCCTCTTCTGGCGTCCACATAGTCCGGGAAAACTTATCTCAGCGTTTTAATTTCGTTTACTGGGATGCTACCGAAGAAGAACGAAGAAGATAGAGAATTGGAATCTACAAAGAGGGGAGAGGAGATAGTGGAACTGGAGCAGAAGTTGAAGTGAATCGTTTGAGACACGTCGACGATATCACAAAGGAAAAAGAGGTAAACTTTAAGCTGCTGTTTTGACCAGAGGCTTTCTAAAAAAGAAGTTTAAGCAGTTATATATGGCATGTAAAATCTTACCGACCACGTAAAGGATATGCATGGAGTTTTTTAAGCCGATAGCAAGAAGAAAAAAATGGTGATTTCCTGTTCAATCTTTTAAATTCTCGCTTGTACATCGTATCTAAATATCTTTAAATTCTGAGAACTTGAAATTCTCTTGAAATCCTTGAATTTACACACACACACGCGCGTATATTTAATAAATATTTAGATACATAGAATCTCTTTTTCTCTTTAGATTCTTATTGTTAGATCTTTTGGAATCGCAATTTAGCTATGCATTATCAAAAACACAAATGTACATACAGTAGTAATCTGTCTCTTTTCCCTTTAAAGATATGTTCTTTCTCGGGTTAATTGTATACAGATTATTGATCAATGTAGATATTCAAGCAAAAACTATGATATTTGTTGAAACCAGCAAAGAGTTGTATAAAGTATCATCCATGAGTCGGGCAAACAGCAAAGCGCTCATTCATATTGATGCGCGGCTCAAACATCGTTCCCCGCGCAAGAAACTAGCAATACCATTCGATTGATCCCATCGCTGGCCGCATAACATTAATGCGTGCTTGGCTTACTACATGCACCATCCACAGTCGATTTTCATCGATAATGCGAGAATCTTATTACGAGGCGTGGCGAATGAACCGCGAGATTTTCTACATGCCCGTAGTACGGATCGACGTATTCACGTCATTAATAGTCGTTGCGGGGAAAAAAATAGGAGGGTAAGACGACCTGCCTAAGCGCGTGCATCGCATTACGTTGGCAATCGATATTTTCCATTTTCTTCCCGATCGCTGACGTATCTTTTCTCCCCCAACTGCCATTCTCTCTCTCTCTTTCTCCGTGTCGCAAGGGTGCGCGACGTGTACCTGTCTATCGGAGACGTTTACACTTACCAGGTCTGGAAGGACATTAACATGTGAAAGGTGTAAGCCAGTAATAACGGTCGGGATAGAGAATGTAAATGAGGGCGGATTGAATTTTTTAACTTTATCGAGAGTCAGCTATTGGCTCGCGAGTAGGAGAGTGGGGCTATATTTCACAAAGTATGCAAATGTTTAATATAATCGAAGTTGCTGTTCAAGATTGTATGGAAAGACTCATATTGAGGGTAGATACTGATCAATTGCAAATATCTGGCTACTTATATCATTGCTAAAAACTAATTTAGAAATGTTAGAGACAATAACATTTGTGTTCTAGTATTTCTCGTTGCCCCTAGCACTTTAATTATTTCATTAATAGCACTCATTGCATTTACTGAGGCGTGAACATTTTTTACATCGTCGAGGATTACATGTCAAAAATTAGATTATGTCCATTACTACATGTTATAATCCTCGTGTTCGATAGATAAAAGCAACGGGATAATCGGCAATGACAGTGCCATTATAGTCGTTTTGCACTTCGGGTGATTTTCAAAGTCAAAGAGATTTCGAAACGAGACACTGACACGCGAGTGTGCAAAAGACGAGACCGAACCGAGAAAGAGAGGGAGCGAAAGAGAGAAAGGGCCTCATTGGAGAAGCGGACTGCGGGAAAATTGCGTTTCCCCATTACGACGAGATTAAAGTCCCGTCCCGCATTGCAGTTCCGCCCTGTTTCTTCCGGTGCCACCCTCGTACATAAGAACCGCAATTAACCCACCGACGGTCACACGATCCCGGAGTCTACAGTCCCTCACGGCTATTTGCGGTGTAAACGAAAAGTAAGGGTGCGCGAAAGATCGAGAGAAGAACTCGGTCCGGCGATCGGCAAACAATTATTTTTCCTTCGTGCAAGGACAAACAAAAATGTCGCGGCTGTCACAAATGCGCAACCCTTTGCCTTGCCGTGGTGGAAAGGAATCTTACTTTTACACACGAGGAAATTTATTTTGCCCCGAGGCTAGTATGTCTGTGCGCGCCCGCGCGCTTTCTCTCTCTCCACCGTATGTTATTAAAGAACATGCCGGAGGCTTCTTTTTCCTATTTCAACAGCCGATATTATAGTATTGTTTCGAAACATTGATTTCATCTAAAAAAGATCTACGATAATCTCCTTTTACTTATAACGTTCTTCTTTTACACTTAAATTTATTTTAATAGTGTATTTGACCTAGTAAATTCGTATTTTTATCGATGTTTAATGCTTGATGTTGATGCGGATCTCAGACAAAATGGATGAATCAACGAACGGAATCGAATTTTATTTTATATGCTAAAATAATTCATATATTAAATTATTTTATATGATATATATAATACACATATGATAAAGATCTCAAAAATGTTTATTTTACTTATCGTAATATATATATATATATATATATAATACACATATGATATGATATATATGTATACATATATAAAGTCGTATTTAAAACTTCCATAAATATAACAAACTTAAATCATCATTGTAGTTGAACGTCAAGGTGCCTCGCCGGAAAACATCAGGGAGTCGACGAGCGAGCCAATTAACAGTGGAGCACAGTCGGATCAATTAATGTGGAGTGAACGAAAGTTCCATAACAAAACTCGGTCATGCACTGTCCATCTGCTGTTTTAATCGCGAGTAATCGACGTCTACCAAACGACCGGACGCAACGGGCTAGTTCGCCGCCGTTATATACGCTCCCGAGGACAGTCGCTTTGGGACGAATTTATATAATTGAATTCGGTTCACTGGACTCCACCCAGTACTCGAAACAGCTACGACCGGCTAGTTCCGATCCGGAGCAACCAGGCTAACGAGAGAATAACAACCAATGGTGAACGAACGGACGCAGAATCGCTCGAACCAGTCTGAATGTCGAAGAGTAGCGGAGCGTGTCCGCGCGCGACGCAAGAAGAACATGAAAATAAAAAGACGATGAGCGCTATGACGCTCGTATGAACAAACTATTGCATCGCGCATACTGGTTTATTTTTTCATTTCACTTCTTTCTCTTTTTTTGCGTACATTCTCGATATCCGGAGAAAGGAATCGAATGTTCTCTCAACTGTAGAAATTAAAAATACAAAGAATAACTGTATATTGAATATGGAAAGAAATTAATCTTTTATAACGCCAAGGGCTAATTTCACGTAAGATTTATTTCTGATAAAAATTTTTCTCTCACATTATCAAATTATTTAGATTAAGACGGAAGAAAAAATCGATTTAAAATTCAACAGAAAGATTGTCGTTAAAAATAAAGTTCCCCTTATAAACTCTTTAAAAACGTTTAACCATGCAGTTATTCCAAAAAGTTTCTCTTAGACAGATTTATTGTTTCGATATTCACTTTCCAACTGCTTTTATAGCAGCAGGAAAAACAGGTGAATCGGAAGTATCGAAACAACATCTTCGGCATATCGTTGTGCATCGATCTCCCTGCGGACTTGGCGACAAACGACCTTTTTCCATCGTCGGACGTGCATATTTCACTTGGAACCGTCACGGGAATATAGCCGACGCACGACGAAACTTAAATCAGGAATTCATAGATTCCGGCGTACTTTCTGCAAGAGCCCCGAAGCTCTTACAGAATCTTCTCTGTACCCCTTCCAAACTCACTCTCCCTTCAAGAAACACAACATTCCTATTTCACGTTCCCGCGGATAACTTATTTTATTTTCCGACGTGCAACAGATCCAACTTATCGTAAAGTAAAGATCTCTAACCGGGAACATTAAAACCAACCGTTCCTCATGCAATCTTTTTTAGAAAAACACATCGGAAAAACAGTGAATAAACAGAGTGAATAAACTGACGGACTAAATTTGTGCATTACATCGAGGGACAAGTTTAAGATTAGACGCTAAATCCTAAGAATTTTGAATTATTCCCTACGTTATTCGTTTGGAAATTTTATCTTAAGCATTCCGAATTATGTTTCTAATGAATGTTCGCACAAGAAAGTTAGCGCCAGCTTGCAAACTTATGCACGGGAAAGATTTACAACGCGTTATATTAAGCGCAGCATTTATCGACGACACGTAGTTCGATACAAGTTTTCTCTAGCTCGCGTTCTGCCGAATGAGCTCGTAGTCATGGCAAAAACTCAAGCGGAAACTGCGTTTGGTTGCGGGAGAAAAGAGATTGAATTCGCAAATATTGCTTCGAGACTTTCTTCGTAAGACGCGTGCTGGAGAAAAAGAGCGAAAATCTAGCATGAAAAGTTGGAAGTATCTATGTACGCTGTTTTTCCCTTTTCTTGGCAAGTGAGATACAAATGGTATCGATATGTGTGTGACGATAGACCTAAATTATTACTAAAAAAAATTTCGAAAATTAAATCTTTATAGCAACTTGATGCAAAGAGGGATACTTAAACTACTCTAATAAAGTTTGGAAGTACAAAAAAAATCAATTTTGCATGTTTTTTGAATATTAAAAACTGTAAAATATTTAAATTGACTACACATCCTCTAACTTTGTTTCCTCTACGGGGTATATGTAAGAACTTATCTATATTATTACAAATTCAAGTATTCAAAATTAAAATTTTAATGAAGAAAATTTTATAAGAAAATGATGTATGAAATGTTAAAATTTGCAACTCAAAAGTTTTAGTCTATTAACATTAGTTTATTCATATTAATTGCTAGCCTATTCACAAAATACACGAATTCATGTGAATCGCATCATCATTTTCACTATCTACCCTACAGGGAGAAAAAAAATGAATATGTAGAAATGTAGAAATAGTAAAAAAAATTATTTGGAGCATAATTGATTGCCCTTATATTCCATTCTGCTCTAAACGACAATATCCAGATTATGTATTTTTATCCGATGCTAGAATATCTACTAGAGTATCTATTTGGTACTAGAATGTTTAACTTGACGTATATAAACTACGTAATTATATTACAATAAAGTACAAACTACAAATAATTAAAATTAGAAGTTTTAAATAGAAGTTGTTACATTATTATACATTTTATGAAAATATTATACCTTTTGTGAAAACACAGAGTAAATATTGTAAAACAAAACAAATATAGCATACACATTGTAAACTACACAATGAATAAATTAAAATGACTTTTTCTGTAAAATAGGAAGCCTATAAATAGTTTTATGTATAATATCTCACTACGTTTCAGCATCATGTAGACTAAAAAATATTGACACACTAGTTTGTTCCATTACCCTATGTTCTATTATATGATATAATTATATGAAATCTTTATATCTTTTTTAGAAAAAGTATAATATTAAAATAAAATAGATGTTTAATAATTTGATGTAATACGAATTATGTATTCACACAAACAGTATTCACAACAGTGTTTATGTTAAAAAAAATATTTGATACCTTTGAGAATACCTTCATTTACCTCGCGGCAAAACTTTAAAATTGTTGACTTATTTTTGACACACTCGGTACGCGCTTATAAATTTGCCTATGTTTATATATATATATATATATATATATATATGTGTGTGTATATACTCACCGCCAGCTTGAGAAGACGCTCGGAGGCCTTGGCTATGTCCATATTCTGCAACGCAAACGAGAGACGCACGAGATTATTAATGTAGAAGGTAAATACGTGGGAAACATACGGAGAGAAGGGATGCGTTAAGAGAAAGAGGGGACAGGAATGAAGCAGATATGCCCTAAAGCTGAACGCAAAACAAATGCGAGTTAGGAGGGCAGGTGTGAGAGGGCGAAACGCGTTACCAACTGCAAAATGTAACTTTCTAATTGAATTTAAGATCGTAAATACGAGAAACCATAAGATCGAGGTTGAATTACTTCATATATCACACATTTGGATTGCACAATTCGCAAAAAACATATTACGATCGAGCACTCCAATAGAAATTTTGAGCTGTGTGTTACAGTTAAATCGAATGAATAAATCGTCAATTCGTTTGAATTGAAAGGAACATTTATACATGTCTCTATACAATGTGCTACGCTTTGCTGCAACACAATTAAAGGTTTACTTACAGATGAACGCCCACGCGAAATTAGATTAACGTCACTATCGAGGAAACAAACCGCAAAATTTAATCTGCGTGTCGAAATGCGGTTACATGATATCGCTACTATTCCGTTATCATTTGAGAAATATCGTTTTATGTAATATTGATATCTTCAAGAACCATAACGATTAAAATTACGAGCATTAGGTTCTTGAATAAAATGTGTCTTAAATAATAAAAAAATTATCAATTTCTGTAACTCGATAATTCAATCATTATTTTAGAAATTTAGACGTGTAATCCGGTTATTAGATCCGTTCAATTGAATCTCAAAAATTAATCTTTGTTTCATGTGATATTATTCATCGTCATTATTCATCATTATCATTTTAAAGCACTTCGATTCAGTTACATTAACTTAAGAAATTAGAAGAGTGCACAAAGAAATTTGAAATAATATGCAGGGTGTCCCAGTTAGCCACTTAGCGTATCATCCGTTAAGCAGGCAGATTCTTGAAAATTTTTAAATAAAAATTCTAATACTGAAATGTTGAGGTGATAATAATTTTTAAATGAGAAATATTCAAAGTTGACTACTCATTATTATGAATTAATGTTCAATCATTGTTCGATATTCGCGCGCTTAGTCATGTCACATTGCACATTGTAGTGAAAATGTACGCAGACAATACGTACACAAAATTATATGAGTTTTAAGAACAGAATTGATGCGCTTGAAAACAATTCCACTATTGTGACATAACTGAACGCACGAATTTGATTGGTTAATGTATATTATTTAGAATGCACGTTATTTAAATTGATATATACTCTATGATTTATTATTTATGTATACTCGTGCGAAATTGCATATTATTTATTTATATATTGTTATATTATTTATATATTGTTATATTATATTCACAATTCTGGAAAATTATATTATTTTAAAGAAAATTTATCATTAACAGAAAAATTCGTCGAATTTATTTGCGTTTTACCACGTAAGCAATGAATATTACTGTCTGTTTATCCTAAGCATATCATTGGTATCCAAATCGAGATGATATACATTTATCGAAAACAGAATTTCATGTATCGAACCTAATTAAATTTAATATGCGAATCCAATTGAATAGTAGAATTAATCAGCAAAATTTAACGGAGATCCAGATGTTGTAAATTCGTTTATGGCATTTTAATAAATTAATAAATTAAACTTTTAACTTAATTTAACAATAGCTTCTCCATCGGGACATCCGAATGCTTCCTTTTCCCCCCGGATATAGATTTACACTCGGTCTATGTTGAATGAGGAGCTTTCCGCCGATAGAATTGATATTTCGTGCACGGCGCTAATTGAACACGAGGGAAGGAAGCCGTCCCTCCGGCGTTTCGCTTAAGTGGCGGTTGTCGAGAGGTCCCTCTGAATGCTACAACAACCAGCTACCCGCGCTTGTATACCAGGTTTGCAAATAAATACCTTTGGAGCTTCCCCGCGACTTCAACACATCATTACTATGCGTATATGCACGCGCCAATGGCCGCATTCCTCCTTAAACAGTGGCATCTCTTTGTAAAGGGAATGTAAGGAAATCGCGAGTCTCGAAATATTTAATTTAGAAAGCTATGTATTTTATACGTGTGTGTGTGTGTGTATATACTTTAACATAGTTCAATGGACCAGTTAGATAGTTGAATTCTTTTCAACATACTTAAATTTAAGTAAAGATATTTCCGGTTTTGATATTTTTTATAAAACACTAAATATTTGTGCTCCTAAACACAACTCACTTTTCACTGCAACATGCAAAATAAACATTTGGAAATTAATTATATATTTATTATTTAGTAAAATTAAAAGTCGTAATAATGCATTTCACTTCCCAATTTACCAGTAAATAACAGATTCGATACGACAATGAAACACAAGCAACTGGATCATGCTAATTGCAATTATCGTGACGTATTGCCGTTAATATTCTACAGCGCACGCCTCGTGACAATATCATAATGTTAATTAAATTACTCGTATTTGTAGTTGTTGCAACGGAATAAACGGAAAAATGGCAAAGGTGCGAGATATAGAGTGATGCTATTATCTAGTGATCTGCAAGTTAATATCGTATAAAACGATTAACGTGTATTGCATATTCTGTTTGTACATTTTCAATAGATGATACATTCAATTATTGCGATGATTTTACCGTCATAAGTAGAAGCTTGGAAGCTTGGAAATTAATTGCGGCAAATTACCGTCTTGAAAGAACGCACGATTCAAGCGAGTGGTGCTAAAGTTTAAAGACTATATCGTAAACAAACGTTTACGTCCTGAAGAAAATGATTTTTTTACGACAGCAACAAGTTGTCCCGACGAGGATTTCATGTTTCCTTAGCGCCAAGTTTACAGCTCGGTTTAATGAGGCACGATACGTTACGTGGCCTGATAATTACAATCCGGGGCAAGTGGCGAGCTCAGCTTGCGCCATGTATCTGCTATAAAATGCTTGACTTTCCTGCGTGTAATTGAACGATTAAAAGAAGCTTCTTAAGAGAATACGGTGGTAAAAACGATTTAGAGGGTGTAAAAGTAAGAAAAAAAATCGTTAATTAAAAGGTCTTATGCTGCAATTCTAAGCAGATGTATGAATCAATCGTAAAACCGTAAAGCTTACGAGTGATCCTAAGAAACTGAGTTACAGTTTTACATAAACCGCATTCTGTGTCGCTCATCGTTACATGTCTATAGTTACGACAAGCGGTTAAGGGCTCCTGCAGACAGAAGTGTCCTATGTGCAAGAGCTATAAGAGTAGGGTTCAATAGATGTTGCAAAATACTTTCATGCATCGTATAAATCAATAAGAGTTTTTTAAGTGCTCTAAAAGGTTTGGTTCTTACTCTTATATATCTTAAACCCTGAAGACTCTGTCATTTAAAAGTTGCGAGTAAAAGAAAGTAATTAACAATATCTTTTTGAAATACAACACATAATAATTATCAAATGAATAATAAGCCAATCTCGGTCAGACTGGATATACGTAATAAATATTTTAACAGGTATGGTAATATTGACGTAACTGGCTATAATTATTTTATAAAAACATGATTTTAAACATGATATAAGCACTAACAAATTTATATATAATTATAATATTTTTTATATTCTATAAATTTATATTTCTAACATTTAGCGTTTTTATTTATAAATTTTTTATAATACTTATAATTGAAAAAAAAATTTAGAATCTCTCACCTATCTTTTTACCATACATACAGGTTTTAGTAATTTTAAAATAGTCAGTGATATTAAATTACTATATAGTTTCTATATTATATGTTGTATTCTTCTTTAATTAAACATTCAATACATAATATATTTATATTTCAATTCATAATAATAATAATAATAATAAACTAAAATGTTGGTAAACTCATGAAGCATAACTTTACAACTTTTAGCCGTAAGATTTACGAGAAACCCTAAATATTTACGATTGATCATACGACATACATAATTGCAAATCTAATCATAAGCTCTTATGAAAACAAGTTCCGAATCTTAGAATTCTGTTTAGAATTGCAGCATAAGGCGCCATTATCACTATAAAATCGCTTATGTAAGCGCTTTGAAAGGAGAGACGAATTGGTTGAATTTGTATTCTCATGAAATCACGACATCCCAAATGATTGCATTCCAACCGGAGTTGCGAGGGTACTCGGTGGTTCGAGAGAGTCTTCGCGAATGAATAGCAGCACTCGAGATGCAGACGAAAGAAGGGGAAAGTGAAGGGCATCCGAGAGATCGAAAATAAAAGCGGGGTAGATTTTCCTTCGGACGATCACGTCCGAAACGTCTCACGTAGATATCCGAGCCACATTTTTCTCTTTTTCTTTCTCTATTCCATTTCTTTCTCGTTCTCTTTATCCAACTCATTCCGCCGCGTTTGTGCAACGCGGATGATCAAAGCATCGGTCTTTGAATGAGAAATAAAGACGTGCAAAAAGAAAGTGCTTTTCAATCATGCATTGTGTATCTTATATGTATCGTAAAAAACAATACTTTCTTTACAAAAATTTACAGATGTACAGATGGTAATAAATTGAATGCATCATAATCGCAAAAATGCCAAGAACACAAATGTTATTAAAGCTAACGAGGCGTGTGAGTTAAACGCAAAAAATATATGCCAATATATTTAAAACTGTGCAAAATTGAAAAGATATCACGCACTGATATAGTTCAAGAATTTTTCTTTTTCGCAACACCTCCCGCTTTCATCTCTTCTACTCATCACCTTTATTCAAAACTGGTGATACAGTCGAGCATTGTCGTCCTTTTTGCAGCGGTATGAAACAAATGCTATTCGTGGCACTTCAACGAATATATACGTTGCGGAATAGCGGAATGCGAGAGAGAATAAAAAAAAGGAAGAAATATACGCGGGAAAGAAAGAAAAAAAATGATAAAAAAATCTCCTCGCCATCGTACTGTCGAGAAAACGAAGCGACCTCATCCGATCTTCTCATCGCCGCTAGTTGTTTCCTTCGCGTGTCGTCGTTTCAATTAGCACCAAGAGATTTACGACTTTGCATCCACGAACATCTTGTCCTGTTGAGAAGAGTCCTCGAGAAATTCGCTCCAGACGGATTGAATCCCGGCTAGTCGACAATGGCGTGGCGAATAAGAGGTACTTATGTAAACATCGTGTCACCCTTTGGCCAAAAGGCCGATCCTTTATCACGCACGTAGATGCTTCGATAGATGCTTACTAGAGATTTTATAAGCGAAGGGCGAGGGACGAGCAGTCGATAGAAGATTCGTGGTGATGATCGGGATGGTGTTAAAGGATTAATTTTCCTAAACCAGCGAGTTCTCCCAATAAAGTTCTTACTGATATTGATGGAAATCGGTAATGGTCGGGATAGAGTTAAAGGGTGTTATTATGAAGTTCGAACTCAGCTACTGTAATTATAATAATCGTATAACTAAAATAATGATTGAATTAAATCAAGATATTCGATCCAAAAGCATTTACTAATAAACACCAAAATTTTTTCTCTTCTGAGAATAAAATTCCGTTCGTCTTGTGTTTAATATTAAATGTGTACCCATAATATATCTATCAAGAACGTAAAAAATAGTTTAAATAATGTTTTTAATATGTCAAATGAATTTTCGCCCTACGCCCATTACGCAAGAAGCCTGTTTTTCGGTAAATTAACGGAGTTATGTCTAGAATTCAACTCAACTCCTTTCTGGAGGCAACCAAAATATTTACTTCGATCTGACAACTTGCAGAGTCGCACTTCCAGACTACGCTACTGGAGCACAGCGGAAGACAAATAGGATTAAAAGGCACTCGACGTGGTCTTAAGTGTTTCGTGCCGAAGCGCCAGCAAAAAGGGGGTTCCATGGACAGCTACCCTGTCCTCCACTCACTAACGTCTTCTGGAACCAGTTAGCAGTCGAATAAATACCGCCTTTACTCACTCTCTCTTTCTCTCTCCATCTTTTTCTGACGCGACAAACAGGCCGAGAAAAAATAGGACAATAACTAGTTCGTGGAGTCGCAACGATTCTCACGAAAGTCCAAGACGATTGAGTCTCTTTCTTACAAAGATCTCAGTTCTGTGTTTGATCACGAACGTTGGAAGATTGAAATGTTTCTGCAAAATATTCGAAGCACAACTCGCATCCGCTTTTCATCAGTTAAAAGTCGAAGAAATATCGTCTGAGATTCTTCGTCTCAACAAAGATACGCTGACAATAAAACTTTACCTCGCTTTTTGGTCTTTTAGCGAGTACGTTCTACCGTCGTTATACGTTAAGCGGCCGGTTGTAATAACGTCCAGCGAGCGGATTTCCAAACTACTTTGGAATAACACTGAAGTCTGGATCCGACGATGTAGTTAGCGAAAATGGATTATGTAGCATCAAAATTCAAAAGTTTCTACGTAGATATAAATTTTAAGGAAAATGCAAGAAAAATATTAATCACAAAGAAGTACAAAATCTACAGAATTATATATAATGAAATGTTGATGAAGAAGATTAAATTAAAACGAAACGCACCCTCGCACAAATTTATCCCTTCGAAGTTTGAAAGAAGACACAAAAGCACGCAAGAAAATCGTTCTCATGAAAATCCGATTCATGATTCACGTGCCGTCTCACCAGTGATTTTACTTGTTAACTTAACAGGTCGTTTTCTTTTTACTCTGCCTATCGCGGTGGATCGAAAGAATTTTTGCGTCATAACTCGAAGAGCGACTTCCGTCCAGCCATATCGCGCACATATCGGCAACTTCAATACAAGAAGGTGCGATCGGCTTCTGGATCGGATTCTCCGCGAATTCCGCCTCGATAATGTTGTCAAGTATGTGGAATCCTGCCGACGGAAGAAAAAACGAACAATAGGCGAATGTCATATATGCAGTGCAGCTTTTCTCGATTCGTTACTCCTTAACCCTTACATTGATTCGATACACGAAGAAAATAGAAAGCTAAAAGAACATTAAGGGGTAATATCTGTTCAAAGTCTAAAAAAAGTCTTTTTTCTGAATTTTTTTTTTGACGAAACTATAAAAGCAATCAAAAAATCCTTTCAGACGTTTATTAATTATATATTGAAGTTTACAAAAATATTTTGTTTTTAATAAAAACAAAATAGCGGTGTACAGTACTTCGGACCAAGACCACTTTTTTTTTAAAGTACCAATCAGCACGCAGTAGAAGTGATGAACATTTAGAACAAAATAAAAATTTTTTTCATTATCAACATGAGTTTTGTCACAGAAGTATACACCGATATTTAAAAATATTGATTTTTGCAAATTTGGCATTAGTTTGAAAAAAAAATTGAATTTTCGACTAAAAAATCGACCTTAATTTGTTAAAAATCGTAATTGTTAATTAATCGTAAAAACCGTGTGTACTTCGGTGGATAATCTATCTGAGAAGCTGCAGTTAAAATTTCAAGTCAATCTGATAAAAATTGTTTGAGCTCTACTGTGTGCCAATTTTAAAAACATGATTTCGAGAAAAACGCGTTTGAAAATAACTAATTAAATAACTAAATAACTAACTAACTAACTATATAACTCGACTATATTGATCGTCGGTAATAAGTTATAAGGGCGCCAAAAAAAAAAGTTTAACGCTGTATGACAACGAGAGGTCGAATTTATCATTTCGGAGCAATCAGAGGTGTTTTAAACATTCAGCTTTTACAAGTGTTTAAAAAATTTTTTCATCAAAAAATGTTAATGAATGTTATTCTTGAGATATTTTTACATCATTTAAGCCAATAAAAAAATTTTTCAAACAGATATTACACCTTAAATTCTCGCATAAATACGTTTCTAAAATTAAGTCTATTTAAAGGGTCTGTGTTAAATAAAATTTTCTACAAAAAATTTTTTTCTAAAATTATTATTTCTCGAAGAACCGCGTCTACCTTCTCTCTTTCTTGCTCTCTCTATATCTATACATACATACATACATACATATATATATATACATATATATATAAATTACATTAATGATTACATATATATATATATATATATATATATTTGTGTGTGTGTGTGTGTTGTGTGTGTGTGTATTCACACACACACATGAGAGCATAATGTGTGATATGATTAGAAAATCAATACATTTTCATACGTTCCATATGTTCCGTCGTAACCATAAAGCCGCATGCTTCTTGAAGCAGTAACCATTTGCGACGCACTCCCGAAAATCCTTTAAACGTTCATCCCTTTAAGCTGCAGTATGCCGTGAGCCGATAAGCTAAAGCACGATGCACTCTCTCTACCACAGCTCGATCACTTAATCCGCAAAGCAAAATGCACAATTCTACAGGCAAAAGGCACAGACAAACTGATAGTTTCTTTGTATTTTCGTCGACATAACTATTCGTGATACTTAACATCGTTGAAATGCATGATCAGATCGCATTCACGGTACTGAACAAATCTATAAGACGCTAGTACAAAATAAAAAGATTAAATAAAAGTAAGAAACAAGGTAGAAACGACATACGAAGCAAAACCATAATAAGAGATAGACAGTTACATTTACATAGTGTAATTGAAGTGAGCGATATTATTCGCCAAAAAGTGTTCGTGCAGAAGCACCAACTGTCACTAAGCAAGTGCAGCACGATGGATTTCTCAGAGCTGGAGGGGTTAATCGCCCACTTGCCAGAGGAAATCGCGAGGATTTCCGGTCGCGCGGTGCGGCCCGCGCGTACCGACCTTCTTATCCATTCATTCCGCCCTGTAAGAATAACGAGGTTCAGCCTGGAGCACGCCAGTAAAAAGTGATTACCCTCCGACAAGCATCATCCGCAGTTATCAATTTTCTCTCTTCGCGACTCGCGATCCGACGAAAGCAATATCCACGTAGATTTCTTAATCTCACGATTTCCCTCTCGTCTCCTTCCTTGCCCCCGCCGACATCCGTATCAAGCGACAGTGATAGACCACGCCGAGCTAAATCGAGGGAAACGAACGTCGTTTCTCAGCGCCAGCTGGACATTCGATTGACGACGTGACTGTCGTAATCGCGATTCGCAATTATCAGATCCAATTTGTCGCCGAACGAAGAAAGAATGGCGCATGGAACGAACGCGGAAGCGATCGAAGTGGAAGAGGATCGAAGCGGTCGAAGGGACAGTTTGTCGTTCGGCCCCCCTATCCCGGCATTAACTTGCCTACAACTAACAGCAGTGGCAATTATTTTGCGTTCGGTCGATACCGCGATCTCGAATGCCACCATGGGAGGATGAGAAGAACGCCACCGTCGCCTCGGTATTTCCACGCGGTATTTTCAGCGCGCGTCTGGGCAAAGCGTTTTCTTCGAGTCTCTCTTTGGGAAACGGAAGAAGAGAGGACGAGCGAGAGAAGGGGAGCAAAGGGGTATCAAACGATTTGCAGAAGCAATTTGTCCGTGGTGCGAAATCATGCGGCCGGATTCCCAGGGCCGGTTCCCCTGAGCTGAGTGGCTCGCGTCGATCCCAATTCTCCAAGCGACGGAAACACTTAATAATCCTGCGGGATAGCCCCCAAATGCAACGATGAGACGTCAAAAAGAAAACATGTCGGATAGATTAATCGCGAATGCGGAAGTTTCGATTAACACCGTTGGAAACGAGCAGTCACCACTCTTTGCAACAATACATTGACTGTAAATAATATATGAATATGCAGGCGGTAAGCACTTCAAAGAGATTGCTTTCCGATAATGATACGAGCATGTTTTACTTAAAAGATATATAATATTGTTTACTAATTATGTTTGTATAAACTAGAAACAGATGTAAACATAATTAATACATCATATTTGTTTATTGTTGAATTTTAATTATACGAAAAATAAAAATATCTTAATTAATTGTTAATCATGCTGAACGGTAAAATTGAAATTTCTGGTCTGAATATGCTTTAACCGTTACTTGTTGGGTGATTCGTGGTTTGTTAACTTGTATTGTTGTATTTTTGCACAAATGATTGCAAAGGGGAAAGCACCCTGGATTGACCAAATTTAATCAAAAATTGATTGTTTTCCATTGGTGATCCCAGTTTCTTTAAAGGGCAAATGAATCAACTCGAAACTTAACGCAGTAAATATACAGCGAACATCACTCATCGTTTTATACAGATCGTATTTTTGTGCGTGTAAGTAAAATTTTTTCGCATCAAAGTTTGAAACTTACTATTTAGTCGATTAATATGAACGAATATGAATAATTGTTTATTAGCAAATCTAGCGGATCGATGGAAAAATCCGGACGTTCGATAGCATTATGTACTTGTTATGGGCGATAAATGGTGAACCGCGGACGCCCGGTACGGATCAGTTGTGGTTAAGCCCAGCCACGTAAAAGTTCCCATTTAAATCCACGGGCCTCTAACAAGCACGCAATAAAAATTCCCATCGTTACGGCATACATTAACACACCCTTTGTCAAATTGATTTTAAAGTTGGTGAGATTAAAAGTTATATTTAAATAGCCAATGTCGACGCGCTCTTCAACTTATGTTTAATTAGTGCTTGCGATTGCGCCCTTCCCATGATTCAAAAAGATCTTGGCGATACCGTAAAAATAATTAATCAAAGTTTCAATTCTTACATTTAGTAATACGCGGTCAGCGAATTATTAATTGTTTTAGCTAATTATGTTTGTATAAACTGAAACATATGGAAACATAATTAAACATCATATTTGTTTTATTATAGCTATTTTAATTATACGGAACGTGAAATATCTTAATTAATTTTTAATCATGCTGAACGGTAAAATTGAAATTTCTGGTCTGAATATGCTTTAAGCGTTACTTGTTTGTGATTCGTGTTTTGTTAACTTGTATTGTTGTATTTGCACAAATGATTGCAAATCAGAAAGCACCCTGGATTGATTAAATTTAATCAAAAATTAATTGTCTTTCCATTTGTGCTCCCAGTTTCTATATCAAATGAATCAACTCGAAAAGAAACGCAGTAAATATACAGCGAACATCACTCATCGTTTTATACAGATCGTATTTTTGTGCGTGTAAGAATTTTTTCGCACTTTTGTTGAAACATACTATAGTCGATTAATATGAATTAATATGAATAACTGAATTATTAGCAATTCTAGCGGATCGATGGCAAGATCCGGATTTTCGATAGCATTATGTACAAAATATGGGCGTAGCTGGTGAACCGCGGACGCCCGGTACGGATCAGTTGTGGTTAAGCCCAGCCACGTAAAAGGTCCCATTTAAATCCACGGGCCTCTCACAAGCACGCAATACAAAATTCCCATCGTTACGGCATACATTCACACACCCTTTGTCACTGTGCGATTAAAGCAATCCGAACGAGATTAAAAGTATATATAAATACCAATGTTACGCGCTCTTCATACTCCTCTAATTAGTGCTTTAAATTGCCCCCTTCCCATGATTCGTACCCTATTATCGATACAGCTTATTTAATTAAGCGGTTCGTTTATTACATCTCATTGGCAGCGATTGATAATTAGCTAATTAATTGCCTCTGAAAATGCGCATATGGATTTTTTAAAATTAATTTAATGCATACCACACATTTATTATTTATCTCTTTATTCAAAAAAATGAATGAATTTAATGAAATTCATGTCAGAAAGAAAGAAAAATAGAGAGAGAGAGTTCCTTGTTCAACGTAATATGAATACGCTAAATAATTAATTATGTAACTTGTTGTTTAAAATAATAAAACAAATTTATCTATGGTTTTTTATTTTGTTTATTGTCAAAAAAAGAAAATAATTATTGGAGGAGAGTTCATGCGGTTCGTGCACATTGGAGAGTTGAAGAGTTTAATCCGAGATATTTGAGTAAAATTAGGACGTCGTTGAAAAGCGACGAAACTCGTAATAAATAAATACGTATTAAATAACTGATGATAATCGTAGATTCCACACAAATATATTTAACCTTTATCACACCGACGCGTACAAATGACCCGGCTGTAAATAAAAACGCGTGGGATATTTGCAACGAAAATATCGCTCGCGTCATCCTCCGAGGGCATTAAATATAACTGCCAAATCAAGGAGGA
Source organism: Crematogaster levior (assembly GCA_901521435.1). Taxonomy (NCBI): domain Eukaryota; kingdom Metazoa; phylum Arthropoda; class Insecta; order Hymenoptera; family Formicidae; genus Crematogaster; species Crematogaster levior. The sequence continues at coordinate 215,122 of CABEGB010000795.1, forward strand.
TTTAGCTTCGTGTGAGATAAAAGCTGATGGTGTGCCTCGAGCATTATTACGACATAAACCTGGTAAAATGACATGCCGCTGACGCGTCCTTTGTTTCTTCTCACTTTCGCTTATTTTTATCGAGATTACCACCGTACTGTCACGAAAATAAATTGGCTATACCGTTTCCGTTGTAAATATTTTGTTGTCGCGACGAATAGAGACACCGTGAATTCTCGCGCAACAAAGTTATTAACATTTAAATATATGTCTGCGACACCTTCGGACGAAATATAAGCGATAAAGAATATACTTTGTACGTGTCGCTGAAACTCTTAGTTTCTTTCCTTTCGCATCCCATTTAGCATTTTAAGAAATACAATTTACATCGTGCTCGTGATATTATGCAACGTTATGTCAAACGGATATATTGCCAGGTGTAACTTGCAACAATATTACTGCAACTGTGGCACATGCGACAGCTCCGTTTTTCCTGCGTATTTTATCGCGAGGAAATTCGGCAACACGGGGGAGGGGGAATACTTGTTTGTTCGAGGTAGTACAGAATTTGCCGTATATTTGTGTGTATCGAATTTCTGGGCGAGAGTATTACTCGAAAGATTGATCGTACCTATTTGGCGAAACCAAATTACACTTCTACTCGTCTCTCGGCCCCTATCTTACCAACTGTTTCGCTCTCGCGGTTAGCCGGATTTATTTATGACCAAGACGATAAATAATTAGCTTCCATAATAAAGCAGGAGCATATCGTCCGAAACATCAATATATCATCATTTACATTGTTCGAGAATAAAGGCCAGTAATAAGGCGAACAATGTGTTGCGCTTTAGACAAAATTGATTTATCGGAAAGATTTTTCCTAAATATAAAATGATATTTTCTTCGCGGATCTAACAAATTTAATATTCTATATTTAAGAGCAAATAGAGCAAAATGTTGCACACAAATATTATTAAAAATATCATAATAATGTAATATAAAACACTCACACTAAAAGGGATTAATGAATTCTTCACGGAAGGTATCATCCATTGTTGGAAAAGCGACATCACGACTTGGCATCCTACGATGACTTCTAGCATTCGTTTTATAAGAAACCTGTAAGTCATATTAAATTACATTATATATAGTATATATATATATATATATATATATGTATATTTTTTAATAACATTATTTAATTTTAATAATGTTTAAAGTTTAAATATATATATATAATGATTTTATTAATTAATATAATTATTTCAAATAAAATTTTTAATGATATATGTACATAATTTTTATATTTAAACTTTAAATGTTATTAAAATTAAATAATATTAAAAAATATACACACACATAATGTGTGTAATATGTATAATTCTAAATTGTACATTTTAACAATATATTTTTATATATATATATATATATATATATATATATTACATATTATATATATATATATATGACTCTGATTTGATTAAAAAAGTAATACTTTTATTACATTTGAATATATGTATATTTGTGCAATATATTATAGTGAACGGAAAGCTATACTTTATTGAAATTATGATCATCCAAATTAATTCACTTTCATGTGATTCTATTACATTGATATTATTATAAATATCTATTTGCTCTTTTCGATCGACAACGCAAACCGATTTCCGACCAGTCCCATGAATTTCCATTCCCGCGCGTTCTCGTTACCCTCCCAACCGCTCTCTCAACCATAAACCGCTTCTCGAAAAATCGAAAATACGACTTTTGAGTGCTATCGTGTGAAACGACGTTCCAATTCGGCGGTATGTCGTCCGTGCGAGTTTCGTTTTCGGCAAACTGCCGATGACAAGTAAAGTCTGAATGCATTTTTCGACAAACGTGGCTGTACGGAAGACGATGCATAGAAATAGAAAGATGCACGATGAAAACGGAACAATGATATATCTAACAAGGTACTTGTAAAAAGATATACTAAACGTATGATGATTCTATTTATTAAGTCTAATTTATTCACAAATGTCACAAATATAATCTTTCAAGATAGAAGTAGAAGAATGTTATAATTAATATTAAACGGGTAATTCTGATTAAAATTTAATATAGTATATTAAATCAATTTATGAAAATATTTAATGTTATAAATTCCTTATTAAAACATCCTACGATAACATTCACATTTTATTAATAATTTACATGCACATTATTTTTGGTATTATAATATTATAATTAAACATATTATATGCATTGAAGTCAGGAATAGCAAAGAATCCCTTCATTGATTCATGAAAATTCCTTGCGTATATTTCTGTAATTAAATTATTATTCACAAATGTGACACTTCAAAAATAAATTCAAATCGAATTTCTCAAATGAGAGTTCTAAAACAGAATCTCAAAGAAGCTTCGTCCAATTTTGCACGAATAATTCATGTTCTCAATAAAATCGAACAAAGTAAGAAATCTCTTTCTCCTCAACATTTTTTTCTCAGAATTCATTCTCTGAAATCTGAGTTTCGTAAACTAGTAACTTTGACATTTGTTGACATTCTTTACGAAAAGAAAATAAAACGTGAGAGAGAATCGCGGGGATATGACATGGCGAAATCTATACGAGAAATCTGAGAACAAACACGGATTTATACACCTCATGCAATGTATGCACTCGCGCGACCGAACTCAGACAATATCAAGTTTCCACTTGACTCGTTTTCCGATCGAAGTAAACTTAGTCGTATTCTCGAAACATATGTAAACCGAAAGGAAATGTTGCTTCAAAAAATTCAAATGAAGAATGATGAAAAAACCCATTTAAAGAATACTGGAGAATTTATTGTATAATTGTTTTAAAAGATACTTATTTAGAACGCTCTCGTTTCTTTCAACTGAAATCTACAAGTTTTGACATATCGCGTTCAATTTTCAACTAAGGATGATATATCGATTGTAACGATTAGAAAAGATATTTCTGTTCTCGTTACTTCAAAACACACCCATGATTGCCCAAAACTTATACAATCTTATTGTGGGAAATACTATAGTTGAAAACTTATATTTTCGATAGAAATCACAAATATAGCCGAAATAAAAATCGCAACTCCAATTCACTCACCTCTTTCGAATCCGCTGTGTTCTGGGAAAATTCAATTCGTAGCACAAAGTAGGTGCCAATATGTAATAATAAAGATCGCGCAAATTTAGATTGTCAGGATATTGGACCAACCCATTTCCGCGATCGTTCATTTCGTGCTCAAAGTCGGTGACATCATTTGTACTCTGTTGTCTTGCTTCTCTGCCGGAAGCTACAAGAGAAAAATGCTTTATTAGCTTGCGTAAATTTTTACTATTATAATTAATAAATTAAATAAGCCACGATATATATTATAAAGAAGACATATCTTTCAATTTTTTATCTTTACTAACAAAAGGATTAAGTCTTTCTTAAATAGATACGCAGTCAGTCAAAATGACGTAGAAACATACAAGAAAAATATCCAGCAAATAAGCAACAAGAAAATTTTTTAGAGAAGTTTTTTACTTCCAAAGAAAAGCTTGAAAGATAAAAATAGTGGAAAATATTGAAAAAGTATATACATCTTGCAAAAATGAATGTAATATTAAATGCTTGCTCGATCGCAATCAGCAAAATTAAAGTCAAGTTTCTAGAAATGTTCGTGAATTTCTAGAAGTTTCATAATTGTATCTCTCCCTTTGTACAATCGTTTCTCGAGTCTCACAAGCTCTCTCTCCTTAAGCAACGAAACTCGCTCGTGCGATCCGTTCGGCCGGAAACCTCAGAATTTCTCGGCGCTAGGCGCGCGGATTCCCATCTGCGCGTCTAATCCCACCCCGACGCCGAACCAGTAACTGATAGAATCCTCTCAATTATCCAAATCCGATGAATAATCCAATCTGAGGAATTCAAATAAGCCGGGTTGTGCCGCGCTGCACTGCCGCTCCAACTCGACAGCGTTCCGGACTGGCGTCGCGACACCCAGAGTGTTAGTCGCAGCATGCTCTCGCGACGCCGATCGACGTCTGCGACCCTCGTAATAAATGTAGAAGAGTCCGACCAAATTAAATTCCTCGCGCTTCTTTTTATTTTGTCGCGTCCCGTCCTTCCGTCTCTCTTCAAATAGCGAAATAATTGTAGCTTGTTCTTTTTTTTCCTTTTCCATTCGAGATCCGTCGTCACGCGAGAAAACGAAGCTTCTATTACAGCAAAGTTGTCGACAAGACATTAGTCGTCTATTGTTTAAGTAAATTTTCCGATTTAAAAGACACAAGAAAAATCATAATTATAATTAATATATTCTTATAACATATGTACAGTAAATTTTATATTTATAAAACAAATATTCTGTGTAATGTTTGTAAATTTTCTTCAAAATTTTATATTTAGTTATAGTAATTTTATAGTTACATTTCTGTATGAAAATAATTACGATGAAATTCCAAGCGGAGAGAAGAGGATCTTGAATGAAACATCTCGACTCACATACATTTGTCAACAGAAATAACGAAATTGCTACGTGATTTCGGCGAACAGTAAAATACATGAAAATAACGAGTGCACGATCACGTAGAAGCACTTGGAAACGGTTTAATGATTCGTTAATATTCCATGTAAATTCGTTTGATCAAGCTTGTGATCTTTGGCCCCAGTACCCTCTGCCGGCAGATTATTAATTAAAAACCATTCCCTGCAGTTCAATTTGCATCAACTGCTTGTATTTATTCGAAGCATTTCCAGTTGATCAATTATATAAATCCTCAAATCCTTTACCAATTTTTATTTACACATGCAAAGTTACAAATCATTTGTTAATAGTACTCGGTTTCTAATTCCGCTACGTATTAATTACGTAATAAAAAATTTTTTATTTTCGATAAATAAAAGATTACAATTTAAAGCATTCTTACATTTAATTAAGTGTTAAGTCAATTGAATTCTACAATAGTATTTATGTTATAGCAGTTTCAGAGCATGTTTCAGTACAGCATTTTCAGAGTAGATATAATCGAATTTTCTTATTCTTAGCGTCACCTGATTCAGTAATTTTGTTAACGAAACAATCAACAGGATATTCCAATCTTGAGGAAATGTTCCTTTGTTTATGGTGAAGCAGACTTTGTCTCGACGTTCGTTGACATATTCTTGACGGAACATGACGTTCCTTATCTCACAATATGGCTGAGGTGACTCAGTTGCATCATAAGGCTTTATGTATTAGAGCGCTATATCATCAACAACGATGCATAATACACAGCAATAATTACATACATTGTATAAATGTATAAACCAAAATCATCAATTGAGTAATCAAATTTTCTTTTTTAGTCTTTAAACACTTTAAAACTTCGGATTACATTGTTTCATTTGAAATCACATCTGGTACCACAAACTTCAACACACAATATAATAATAATAAATAAAATATATACATATTCAATATTTAAAACAAAATCTAAAACTACGAATTATATGAATATATGTATAATATATAATAAACATAAAAAATAAATTTATGTAATTATAATTATTATATAAATATATAATTGATATATTTTAGATCTTGAGATTTCGAATGTACATATATATTTTTCAAACTGCTCTTCATGATAAGAGATAATATCCAGCAAGAAAAACAAAAAATTTGTAGAAATTTTTTACGTTGCTCGGGGGTCACCCTCACGTTCCGCGATTGCCTAGCAGCGCTCTCAGAACCTTCTTAGTAGCTCCTATCACGTCCGTGGAAAGCCACAAAAGGAAGAAGATCGGGGATCGTCGTTGGGGGTTAAATCTCATGGGAACGCGGGATCGAGCGGGCTTCCGTTCGCGACGGGTGTAATTTCTATTTTTTTCAATCTCGGCCTGAGGGCGTCTCGAGGGCCGACGTAATTTCGTCTTTGTGCCAAGGGATGCCTCGCGTTTAAGACCACCCTCGTTCATATATCTCGAAACGAGCGGGGTGGGCGAAGAACAACGAAAAAAGGAATCGATGTGGAAGGGCAGAGGTAGTACAGGGACAGAATGGCCAGCATCCTTACGAGAACGCCAGTCTCGAACGAGAAGTCTCACAAATTAAGCACCGACGCCACTGAAGAAGAAGAAGAAGAAAAAGAAACTTCCGCCAATCAATACGATTGCCCGCGATCTTTGACCACGCAATTCTACAGACTCGTAAATTGTCTCGCAACCTCGACAGCACGCGGATCTAAGGTGACATCCCTGGCATTTTTGCTTCAAATCAAGTACACGCTTAAATTAAGTACCGATTCCTTCCCATTTATTTCAATTTACCTTACTAACTCATCAAATAGCACTCATTCAGACACTCTATATATATATATATATTGTATATTTCAAATAGTAAAGAAATTTTCTTTAACAAATTGAGTCAAGATTATGTTAACAATAATGTAATTTACATTATAATAATAATGTTGAGTAGTAACTTTTAGTGACTGAATGAGATAATTTCAACGTTATTATTATTATAATGTAAATTACATTATTGTTAAAATAATTTCGACTCAATTTTTTAAAGAAAATTTCTTTATTATTTGAAATATAAGATGTATTTACATAACATAATACGTATTAAATAAGATTTGAAGTAAGATGCCTTTATATCGACGCTAAAGAAAGTGTTTCGGTTTCTTCAGAGTAAGCGATCATGAAAAGCTTCATTTCTTGCATGATCGATTGAACCATGACGAACAAAAAAATGCGAAAGCGCACCACCTTCGCGATATATATATGTATATGGGGTTACGTTACAGGTTCCGCGGCCATGGTTCTACGTCATTACGTACGAAACGTAATAATACGACGTGCCATAAGAGTCCGGGTTAGGTAGAGAGGACGAAAATTACACGGCGTCCGTGCGCGCACTAGATTACACGAGCTCGTGGTCGTAATAACGGAGTCCCGAGGCGAGCTTTTGTCGATTACATTTGTCTATCGATCGATCGGCCAGTCGCCATCACGTCGCCTCGATGAACCGGTGAGCGTAGAGGCGTCGTGCGAACACCGGGTTTCGATAATTATATCAAACTACGTCACTTTTTGCATGGTAATTAGGACGCTCTCTAACGAGAGCACGACGCGGATCGGTCGAGCGGATAACGGGCTAATTAGCTACGAGCGAGACGAACGCGAGAATACCAGCCGATATCCATATCGGAGAATATCCATCTTAATTTTTGGTGCAAAAAACGTGATCTCGGGACGCCAGCGAGCGCCAAATCTAGAGGAAAGTTGGAAATTGTTTATCGCCTAGCAGAAAAATTCTCGCTTCGATGAAGCGTGAATACCTTGCTTATCGCACATCGTATTTTTGTAATCGGCACGAACGTACATATGCACACGCAAGGCTACTCGGAATTGCTTTTCCTCGTGTTCCAAAATCGAACAAACCTTTTATCTTTCGAAATCACTTAGGAATGAGGGAAATAAAAAAATTCGACAATTTCAAATAATCCCCTTTTAACGACTCGAGTGTTCTTGACAATTCTTTTAGATATGTTCGTATGAAACAAAGTTCGTCTCTGAACGCGATCGACATACGTACCAATCAACTCTGTCACGTCACGGCGCGATTGCGCAATCATGATTAAAAGTGCAAACGCACCGGTTCGATCGGTTTTACCCATCGCTACGGCTGCAAAGGGAGAAAGGGTTAATATCGCGCGCGGTGAGTTTATTGAGGGAAAGACCGTATAATTTGACTTTGCCAGTCAGAATAATCGATATATACCGCGACATCGGAAACATAGACACGTCTGATCGGCAAAATTTAAATTGGTTCGAAAATTATTTTCCCTTTATCATCATACATATATGTATACGTACATAGATACAAACATACCCTTAACAATGAGACATGCACATAAGCGAATCGCCTACACAGTATGCGGTATGCCACGATGCGCCTTCAGGAGTGGGCAAATACCACGAATGCAGTAGATTACCGATTCGTAGAACGTGTTTGCACTATTTGTGGATGTGTGTATTACCTGTAAGCGTATATGCACATTGACGTACGTAACGATGAAGATTTACGTCGGTCGGCTCCCATCCGGCGCGGAAATCCGTTACGTATGACTCCGGCGGCATCGATGAGATGCGTTATAGCGTCGTAATATCGTAAAAAAAAGAAAAAAAATCATGGCGTGCAATGCGCCACGTAAAAAATAGTCACTCGCGCGTCGGAAATGATATATTCTCGTGCGTGGCCATTTTTAGTTTCGATAGCGAATCGCGCGCGGATGGTACACACCGGGGTAAACTGAATATGCGACGATGAAAATATCTCTCCATTTTTTTTCGTTAGTTCATTCCATTTCGTGTAAACATGAAATATATGTATAACACGTCGCATCGCGTGTGTGTGCGCGCTGCATAATAATTATGTTGATTGTTTATTATGCGGTACACAGAGAAAACATGAGAAACGTATTAATATCGTATTAATGAGATACACGCGAAAAAATTATATGCGATACTTGTACTTACACTGAAGGTTATTATGAGACAGCTGACGTCTCATCCTGCCTTGCATGGTTTTCTTTCGACTGCTCAAGCGGCACCACATGTTCACCTGTACGTACGACCATAATTTCAAAAAGAGAATGGCGTAGAGACTGCACACGTACATCGCACCAACTGAAACAACACGCCGAAAAATAGTTAGAATTAAAAGTGAAATTACATGGCCCAGTCTTCGATATTTTATTGTTACATCTCACTCATTTACTATGTAATTATAATTAATTTGTTTCTAATGTATTATTATGATTTTGTACTGATGAAGGCTCTGTGAGCCGAAACGTTTCAACTTTTTTTACCATTAAACGATTTATTTATTGTTTTGCATTATATTAGATTATTTTCTCGTTTTGACCTTATACTTTTGTTTATTTTGATTTTTACACGAGCTTATGTATCTTGTTAAAAGCAAAATATCCATTTTAGGAATCGTAAAGTTCATATTTTTCCTCGCTATTTCGCGCATCGTTTTATTCGTTATGAATCTCACTTCAAATTCCAACTTTCAAATACATCTCTCTCTTCTCTACACAGTTCGACATCGATCGTCACGAAATTTCTCTCTTCCGCATGCACGACTGCGGAATATAGTGAGCGCAGGTCTTTCCGCGAAGCTCGCACAAACGGCAGGCCGCGACTTAATTATCGACGAGTATCATCACTACGATTCTGAGAATGCCCGTTATTATGCGGTGCCGTTGGAAAACTGCAGGCACGATGACGACACGATTCTCATATTTTCCGATATTTCCATCGAGCGTGCCGGCGGCCTCCTTGGCGTCGCGGATTGTTCGTATCTTAATTAAATCGCGCCTGCTACCAAGTTATCCCGATCCCGTCGAGGTGGCGAGATTCCGCACGGGCGGAAGGACATAATTTCAACAGAACTGTTCTACCTAGTCCTTTCGCTTTTGCGGCGCCGTCCCACCTGCATCCTAATTTTCATTTACCTGCGCACCGGGTGTCGCCGAAAATTCATATTCGTGCTATTAATTCTTTAGGAAGGCAGCGAGGTAAATATATCGAGAGAAAATGAAGCGTCATGATGACAAATCGACGCAGAGGAGAAGTGCACTGCTTCATTCGTTCTGCTGAAATTAGTTTGCGGACTATCGGGCAGGAAAATAACAGATAAACAGATCACTGGTTACGTGCACATAACAGTCGGCGGCGGTGGTAGTGGCAGCGCAAATCACAATCGTTGAAGCGATCGAAACCGACAGCCTTTGCCACAATGTCGACGGGCTCGACGGCGATAATGGGGAAACGAGAAAGCCCGAAGCAAATATTACACGGCGTTCGTTAATGTATACACGCTCGTCAGCAACACACGAAAGCGCTAAAACGTTTCTGCGAAATATGCGCCGATGCGTGTATTTGCCGCCCCCGTAGGGGGTACAATGTAGTGGCATGCTAGCTAAACAGCTCAAGCACATTGGAAGGCAATGAAAAGTGGGATGGAGGTGTCCTCCGAGTATATCCCGACAAGAGCTGTCTTCGCTCTTCATAGTTGTCCCCGTTTTTCTCTCTGACATTTTTCGATATCGGGCAAAATAAAAAATTAAAAACGGCAGTATATCATGTATTCGATTTTATTAGTAAATAAAATTATAGCTGTCAATATTCGTAAAGTGGGTAACCTTCTAATACGTTAAGTGTACATGAACCCCCCGGAGGGTCGCTCCTCGATCCTGCTCGATAACTCCCGCGATGCATTAGGTGTTCAACAGTCGAAACGCGTCTCGAGACACGTTTTAGTGTGCCGCTCGTTGCCGCTTATACCGTTTATAGCTTGTCCTCCATACGAACATTCGCCCGGGCACATCGGCGACGTCATACAGCGCGTATCGAGTGTTCGTACATGCCGAGGTAATTGCCAAATGTCGTGACGTGCATATACATCGCGTATAACAGTCTATTGCAAACCGACACGATAGCTTCATCGTAGGACCACGATCTAACTTGGACAGCTCGTAAGAAAGCATCCTATCGTTATTAAAACATACCAGGCTATGTGTGTAAAGTATCGCATTAATTCATTGATTTTAAATAAAGATACTTTTTAATATTTTTTAAATATTTTTAAATATTTTATTTTTTAAATATTTTTTAAATATTTAAAAGCTACGGATCTTCTTAAGAAGTTAAAAAAAAGATATAAATAAATATGTTAGATTTATTTTTAAAGATAATATATCGTTCGATTTTTCGAAAAAACGATAGACGGTTCTAGACATGCAATTTTTCAAAGATTGCTATCCGTATATCCTGTTTCGACAGGAGGATGTGTTTCTTCGTCCAGAGTACCGGAATTAAACTCGTCGATTCATCTACGCTATGACCTCCGTTCCACGAAGTTATTTAGCGCAAACGTGACGGATATCTTTCGAGCATCTCCCAAAGGTCCGATGGAAAATCGACGGAAAATTATTTCTCACTCTCTGCAAAGTCATTAAATTCGCGTATGTCCTACAAAGTATCGAGTCTATATTTCATTCTGGTATAAAAAAAAATGTCGACGAAATGTCCTGCCGATAGTGGCAAGCGAGGCTATCGCGTCGATACATCCTATGCGGTCGAGACGAATCGACAGAAGTGTATTGTGCGCGATGGGGTGACGGTGGTACCACGCGTGAAAATAGTTCCTCAATTTTCTACGGTAGTTCGCCGAACTGAGAAATTGCCAGTTCTTACCGTATATAAACTATTGTCGTACCCCACAATTTTCGATTCCGTCTCATTTTCAATCTTTTTACCCTTTATGAGTACTATCTCGAGAAGAAGAGCACGATATGAAACTTCCAAGTAAATTCGAGAAATTATAGAATCTCATTGAAAATTTGGAAAATTTTGAGAACTCTGATAGAAGTCTAAAAGACTAATTTTGAGATTTGGTATTATTGAAATTGTAATTCAGAATTTTCTTGTTATTTTAGAGAAAACAATATGAGCTCGACACACTATACATATACTCCTTTTTTAAATTTATAATATCTAAATATAGATTCACAAAATTGTTTTGAAAACTACATGTTTATAAGATCTAAATTTGCTCGATATTAGCCCGCGACGCAAAGGAACGTTTTTATTTGACACGCGTATTATTTTTCTTTCCAAGTACCACATGCTATGAAATGTTACAGCGAGGTAAGAATTCAGTTCTGCAAACGTCATCTGTCTTTGTTTCGCGCTCGCGTTGGCGAACTTTTTAGACATACCTCGTACGAGGTTAAATTAATGTCAGCTCCCGAACGGACGGAAGAACAAACAGCGAAACACAATTTCCAGCGAGACCGCGCTTGGTATAACATTCCCCGGCGAATTTCATCGTGCACGCTTCCGTGCGCTATCCCGGGCAAGTATAAAAGAAGAAGCCAGATCAATGATCAAGACTTCCCCTCACAGAGGAAACACTCGACGACACATTTTCTCGTCTGCCAAGTTCAAGTATCTCGAACTCTTTCGCTCCGAAGTGCACGTGAAAATTGTTTCTAATCAAAATGCATCGATTCACATAAGATATGTTAAGAGATAGAATAGAAAAATAACAGGAAATACACTCTATAGATTTTTAACAAGGGGATAGAAGAGATATTTGAAAATAAAAATTATTTGTTTATTTTATTATCAGAACCGCAAACTTGTTATTTCAACGCGAAATTATTATATAGCGGTGCGCAAAATATTGTTAAAAATATATAAAAGAAGAAAGATATTAGAAATATTCCTAAAGGAACGAAAGTCATTCGAATATTGGAATGTGAATCGTACCACATTCTTAACACAAAGAAGGAAATGTGAAAATTCCAGATACAAGAATTCTCCATAAAAGATTTTTACAAATAAAAACCTTTGAAGTATTCAAAGTGAATATATTTCAGTTGCTCAGATATAAAGTGAAACAGATATAAGTTGAAATTTTAAAATGTTACAATTTAAAGAACTGCAAAATTTAAAAGGTAAATCCAATTACTAAACAAATATCAAGTTGAAATTTTTCAAAAACAGCAAAAACATTAATATTAACACACACCAATTATACAAGTATTAATTATAAGATTTACATATACCCGTATGGTATTCTTTGTCCATTCCTCTCGTATACATTATTTTTCTCTCTCTTAACTCTTGGCGTCAAATCCGTTGCATTTTAAACGCATTCGCATGCTACTCTACATGCAAATATATTCTGACATGTGAAAGAGGAATCATTCGATTAAGATCCATCTTCACGCGTCAATTAAAACGAAGCAATCTCTGCTGGATTGTTTGGTGACGAGCATGAAAGCGCATCATATTCTTCTTAAGGTATGTTTGTGATCTAGCTTTCATTCTTTAGCAGCGTATCTTGTGAACGAGCACAATGAAACCACGTATCAATTTATAGACTCGCGCGCGCACGGTACCAATCTACAGTGAAACACGCTGAAGAATCTTATCGGACCAGGTAACTCGTCCTTTCCGAGAAGCTGTATTTCGTTCTCCGTTTTTCCGCGTAATACATTGATTCCCAATTTGGCCACTATTGCTCCCTAGGGAAGCTCTTTTACTTTCCTGCCCAATTCACTCTCCCTGTTTCTCTTTTCTTCTGTATAAATGTAGGAAACTAGAAAGCGCGTAGAGAAAAACTAAGAATGTAATTATAGAACAAAAAATATGTTCTGACTATCGTATAATACGAAACTTCGGAGTAAAATTGTGATTTTTTTTCGTAAGATAATTTGGAAACCGATCTGATATGTCGGCGAAATTGATTTTCGTATTCCTTGCACGTTGTTAAATAATACAGCTTCCGATTGTTTCTGTGTACAATGAAAAAAAAAATGTCCGTGGCAATTTGTAGCATTTGATACGCGATGGGAAACGGCAGATGAACGAAGGCTAGAATTCATTTCCGTACGACTGCGTATTTTGTGTCGCGGCGCAGAAACCGTAGTTTGCGCGCGCGCATCCCATTTCAGAAGCCGATATTCTTTCTCCCGTCGATGTAATTCGATTAATTCCTTTGTCAGGCAGTATCGAAGCCCGCGTCGGGCCGAACAATGTTACGGCTGCTGTGCGTTTCTGCATCGCGTGCGCATTGCACTTGGCGTGACAACACGTGGATGCGAAACTCCAGCGCCCGATACATTTCCGTGCCGGCGTATAAATCGATGCTCTCGGAAAAAAAGGAAGGGGTAAAAAGAGGATCGAGTCGTCTGCCATGGCGAAACGGTATATTTCTGACGCAATGGTAATCGGAGAGTACCACGCTGCATTTTCAATTCTGTGCGCTTGTCGTACGCCGGCGCGTGAAAATTTGAGAGCCGGCGAAAAGCTTTGCGTTTCAAATTATGCGATCCGATATTAGGTTCGATTTCACCCGTAAAATGTTAAAAATTTTATATATTCTTGACAATCTTTAGGAAGGAAATGTTAGAACAAATTACGATTGCAATAAAAAAATGTATTGTAATGCAAATAGTGTGGAACTTGGATAATTATTAAATGAATAAATTCGAACAATAATGCTATACAACATCCGCTATGAGTTTCTACATTTTCCGCCAATTTACCAAACGATATTGTCGCGTATCGGCATATGCTCTCTGTACTCATTATCACCCGTATGTTGCTGCTTTTTCGACGCTGTCCGATAATTACCAGGCTCGGGCCATTGTCGAAGGAGTCTAATTTAATGCGGTAGCGTGAGTTATCTCGTGCATTAATTTAATAAAACAAAATGCAATTAACGTAGGCGCTCAACTTCCGTGAATGGAGGCCGAAATCAGTTTGCCGAGTTACGTGTTACAAAATTTCGGCACGTCGAAACTTCGCGATGTTTGGCAGGCGTATAATTACACCGGTAAACGACGGAGCGTATAATTTCGCGCAATGCGTTACCGGGAGCGAGATGTGTCACAGGCATGGCTCGAAGCCATCTCGATGGAAACGGGAAAGCAACATGATAACAGTACTTACAACTATATCTTGCACTGCGCGAAACTATTTCGTACACTCGCGCAATTTCGATTCTCGATTATCGCAACTAACATGCTGTGTTGAGAAACCAATAAATGTAACACCGAGAGATTCTAATATCTGTGAATACTCCAATATAATAAATATTATTCCGCAGGATTCTAAATGTCAATAATCCTAAACATTTTTTTTCGATCCATTCTGAACAGATAATAAATTTTATATGTGTGCAACTTGTGTGTTATCGACATTTGAATAATAAATTGATTCTTACACATTAACGAGTATCTACCGATAAATATCTCAAAGAGAAAGATTTCATCACAGCTGAATAACAAATAATCGATTACCTTTTTTGCTAGATTTAATCAACGATTGCAACCGCGCATTTTCGACAAATTCAACCAATATGCTAAAATTAATCCTAAAATGCATTACACGTAAAATCCATGTTTGCAGTAATTTGTTTGCAAATGCAACTACTAGAGAGCTGAAAATGTGATATTGCATCGGTCAAATATTCTTTCGCGTCTGAAATATTAATTTTCCATGATTTATTCGAATCGATTTTTCGCTAAATTTAAATAAGACCCCGACGAATTATCCAGTCAAATGTTTATACGCAGCAATTTGGAAGAGTTCCCATCTACAACTACTTCGTTCCCGAAGGAAATAACTCTTAGGGGAAAACTTTGGTTGTCAAATAAATACCTTCCCATCTTTCACTTTTTGCTCGCATTATAAGTTACGTTAAATTATAATGGATAGCACTTCTATTGTCACTTAAAAATATTATTCCAAATACATATCGATAAGACAATCTATCATCGGCACGAACAACGTTCTGTGTTACGCCTGCGAAAAAGTCACAAAGAATTCGCGATGCAACATAAGTTTCTCGTTCGAGCGATGCCATGCGGGTGGCAAAGAGAGCGTGAACTCTTTATTTTCGACGATATCCGGTCGGATGCGAGCGATAAATTCTATTCCCCGATTTGCTGTCTCAGGGGCCTTACCTTTTACATTGGCAACATATATTTCGAAATCGATCGACCGCTCGTAATTCACCCTACACGCGTAATTCCCTACTTATGTCCTGACGATTTCTTCGCCCGCTCCATCGTTACCTCCCGATCCTTCAGAGTACCGTTTCTGGCGCGATATCCAGTTGGCACGGGTGTGTAATCACCTCGCCGGGCCGCCGTGCGTGAAGAAAGATCTTGGCAGACGGCACGCATTCGTTTCACGCATGTCTACACACGTGTGCGCGCGCGAAGTCTCTTGCCATCGAATTTCTTTCTCTGCCATCGAAACTTTCAATTGGTTACTCCACGAGACTTTCCGACGGAATAATATTTCGATATCAAATGACTGAGGACGATATAATTTCGAGTATCAGTGCTCGAAATACAAAGAAAATGCCTTTTCGTTAATCATAAACCTTCACTTTCAAAAACCATTTCCATAAAGTAAATAGAAATTTTTTTTCAAATGATATTTAGTGTTATGAATCGTTACATTACACTTTTTTAAAAAGGAAAAAAGTTTCTTAGGTTGTTTGAAGAAGGAAACATGAAATTGTAAGTGTTAGTTCTATTAAGGTAAAATCAATAGTCGACTTCAAACCAGCATCAATGATGTAAACTTAAAGATTTTATTTTTATGTTTCGACCTATAGTTCAGGTCCTTATCAAAAATCTACAATATAATATGATTGAAAAGTATGATGATACAATAAATAGGTGTAAAATAAAATTAATCTGTGACTCACATAAAAGTCCGATGGATGATTAAAGATTTAATACAATTACATAGTTGGGAGATGTAAGCACGTCTGATGTCGGTGACATCGATACAAGAAATGATCGTTATATAAAATGTGAGTCAAGGCGCAGGGGACAAAATTTTATTATAATACATAAATACACAGTAAACATTAAATATAGATATGAAAACAAGTCGATAAAATAAAAAGACAACAATAAATTTTATAAAACTGTGAGAAAATAAGTAAAAGTAAAGAAGCAATGAGTCAAAGAAATAAATAAGTAAAAACAAAGGGTCAATGAACTAAAACATTATAAATAAGAGTAATAAGTAAAACAGAGGGTCAATAAACTAAAACATTATAAATAAGAATAATAAGTAAAAATAGAGGGTCAATAAGCACTAAAGCATTATAAATAAGAATAAATAAGTAAAAACATAGGGTCAATAAGCTAAACTATTATAAAAGAGAAGTTATATCTGAGGATATTTATAAAATACTCAGTAATCCGTCATAAATGGAAGTCAAATTCTCTGTGTCTCTTCTGGAGTTAATTGCAACATTGCTACGCTTAATAAAAACATCTCTGCTATCTCCCTTTTCTTAGTATGTATTTTCTTATGAAGTATTCTAGGGTTGTCCCAATCAAATTCATGTTCATGATATAATCTGTGTTTGCTGACCACTAAATGATTGTCAGGAGGTTTTTTAATGTTATTGCGATGTTCGTTGAATCTGGTTAATAAATGTCTTTTCGTCTGCCCTATATAGCAAGCATCACAATCCAAACAGTCAATTTCGTAAACTATCTCAGTCTGTTTAAAGATGCTAAGTGCATCCTTTCCATTTTTTATAATGACATTTAATTTCTTGGAGATAGTGTAAAGTACTTTAACGTTAATTTTACTGAGGATACGTTCTATGCTACTGGAAAGTTTATTATTAAACGGAGCAACGATGCAATTACTCATGTCCAAGGGAATGTTGTAATGAGAGTTGTTATTAATTTGTTTGAATTGTAATATATTAAGCCTATTTTTTATGTGTCTCTCAATAAATGAATTCGGGTACAGATTATTATACAGGATTTCTTTTACAATGCGAATATTGTCTTTGTGGAATCTATCGTTGGAAAGAAGGATAGCCTTGTCAACAAGGTTGGTGATAATGTTTTTCTTATATTTTAATGGATGATTGGATAAAAAATTAAGATATTTTCCTGAGAAAGTGGGTTTACGGTACCAATTTGTTATAAGTATACATTTATCTCTAATGATGCTTGTGTCAAGGACACAATTAGTTCTACTAATAGTTCTATTGTGAACCATAATCTCAATTCTCACTCATTCTTAATAATAAATTTAAACATACAAACACATATAAACACATATAAAAAGAATAACATACATATTATTATTCCACTGTTATGCAATTCATGTTGCAGCATTTCGAATAACTACGGTGCAGAAATGAACATGGAGTTGATATGACTCTCTGATATCGACTCTCAATATTGCAACGTGATACCAAGCTTTTTTGATTGTGATATGATATTGATAAGAACACGCTCTTCTTGGCAAACGTTGTGCATTCGTTTCGTCAGCGAATGCATACGTGCGCTGTTGAGAAAAAGTGATATCTTTTACCGGGAAGTCGACAGATAATTGCAGGATACCAGATCGAGCATGTCCTTTTGTAGTGGAAGGAAAGAATTGGAAAAGAAAGTCTCCTTGAACAACTAACGGGAGAGCAACGACTTCATTTTTATCATCTACCCCCCACCCCCGCCGTTCCATATCCCATATTTTCAATCTCCGGTCGAAATGTTATTTTTCTGTGACTCCTCAGCACGCTACAACGCGCTTTTAATCTCGCACACAAGCAAAATGTATAATATAATATAAAATGCCATCCATTTCGCGTGTTCACAAGTGTAATGCTATTTCCGCTTTCGAGGCAACGTTTGAATATTATAACTAACCGATTACAAGCACCACAAAATGCACTGCATTATTAGGTACAACATATTGCTCAAATTAATCTTTATGTAAGTCGAATTAATACTGACTTATAAAAATAAATGTAAATTAAACGCGAAATCTTTACAATAATTTTATAAAATTGCCACTTGTCATAACTACAAAGTCCTTAATATAACAAAATATGTACAATATTCGGCTAAAGTATTAACTGGAATGAAAAGACATTAGAATGTACATCCGAATCGTTGGAGTAAACCGCACTCGTGCATTGTTCACGCGACAAATCGTGTCACGGCTTGACTGCTATCCGCAGGATCAGAGACACCATTCGATTCTGTAGCGCGAAACACTCACGGTACGACGTTCTTGGCCTGACCCGAAACCCTGCGGAAATGCGGGCTATTCTCGCGCGAGACGCTCTCGAAACATCCTCACTATGCTACTGGCCGCCTGAATGTTTGCGGCGGAAAAGAATCCTGTAGAATTCGCGAGGACAGACGAGCGGCATCCGGCCGCAACTCGCGGGGCACGCCGGTGCAACAATCCTGCATGAGTTCCTAATTAAACTCCTGATTCGATGTTTCAGGAGACGGACTTCAGCATAAGAGTAAGGAATATAGAGTACTTATATAGCAATTTAAATGTGTTGTACATACAAATAGATTTACATAAATAGATTTACTCAGCCTTCTGGTAGTTCTATCGGATTTCGAATCACGTTTTTCTCATGTTTATAATATTATGCAAACGAGTTACATAACGTGATTTATCAAATAATGGAGAATATCGAATTCTGCCGACGTTAACATTCCGGAGGAAAGATCCACAAATTAAAATTCTCTACTTCCGTAAGGTATTGGTGTGATATCAAACAACACGTAATTCGAAAATACGTAATACCGTAGATGTCGGTATTAATATTCCAGGATTATCGCGGGCTACGTGTACTGGAATTTCGACGTGCCTCTCCGCGACATTGCGTTGCAAAAGCGGGTTCCCCTCGGCAAACTCGAACCCACGAAATCTACCAGCGACTCGTTCATTTCCGCAGAATTCCCCACGACATCGAAGTCTCCGTTGTAACGTGCGCAAGCATGCTGTTCTCTCAGTTCGCATTATCCGCGTGAGAACCAATTTCGTAGCCTAATTTTAGGCGGATTATCCCGCGATAGCATCGGTACGTTACATTCTACATTCAATGTAATTTTTATACCGACATTATTCGAAACTTAAGTGAAGCTTAACGCTTGAAAAGAACATTCCTTCTTCCACTGTAGGATATAAAAAAATTTATACTTATATATATTAAATCATATTATTCGCGATTTATCTATACAATATCTATACAACTGCGTAAGTAAAATTATTTTGCAACTTTCATCACTAATAATTAAAACTATAGAACAGTGACGGACAAATTTTCAGTTGGTCTTACAATCTTCTTTTTACAAATTAGACGGAGATCGTCATTTTGACGATAGGTATCATATGCGTGTGACATCACGTGTGTATAGACATCTTCTTCGCACCATCCAGCGACATTTCACGCTACGTCGAGCCTGTTGCTCGTTTGAAGTCTACGAAATTGGCTGCACATTTCCGTTAACAGGCTTCGTCGCGAAAGGACGGGATGAATTCTTGCCCTCCCATCCCCTTGTTTGCCACTTTTTTCTTCTCTCATTTATCTGTATGTACGTGATATGTATATGTATGTACACCCTTCCTTTTTTTAATTTTCTTGTCAAGACGATCCCGCGATTTGGTATACTCGAATCAATATTTGAAATGCAGAGTTCTCATTCTTCGTCGAAGTAGTTTCAACCATCTGTCTGATCGTTCATCCTAGAAGTTCTAGGACGAATTTCTCGAATTTAACAGTAGCGTTCGAACAAATTAACGTAACGAATAGACTTCATGTTCCTTTGAAGCCGGCGAATACTACGTGCTCATACCGCGTGATAAAATAGAAGGAGGCTTGTGAATTAATGTACCCTCGTTTACCGCTTTTATCTTCGTAGCTTTCTCTTTGTTTTTATATCCACATATAACCGTTATCTTCAATAATTTTCAATGAGGTCGAAAATTAAAAAGGCTCGATTTTTCTGATTTTTCAATGTAACTATTGATTTCAATCTTCCATAGTTAAAAGAGTTCTATCTGATAGATAAAAGAAAGATTCTCTAATCTGAGTGACCACAAATCGTTTAAAGCTGCTTTTTATACTTTCTAATAAATGTCTGTATTGTATTGATTTTTTCTCTCTAAACTAAAATCACAATTTAAAATCATATACAAAATTATTTATTCAAAATATTGCTTAAAAACTACAGTGTAACATTTTTAGTAGTAATTCAATAATGCTGTTGTTAATACAAATATATAATTAAATAAATTGCAAAGTAATTACATAATATTACTTATTAATCAATAAAGTTTACATTATAATTGTAATTAGCACTTGTTTGATTAACTGCTGGTCAATTAAGCAAAAATATTAAGTTTCAGAGAATCATTATGTTATTTTAATACAAATATGGAACAAACAAGAGAAGCTGTTTGAAGTATCACTGATTTCAACGAGTCTTTCATCATCGTAACTACTGTGGATTGAAAAGATACTCTCTAAAGTGCTTGAAGATAAGAATCTACATTATTTATCTACGTAGCATTCTCTCTCTCTCTCTCTCTCTCTCTCTCTCTCTTTCCTTCCCCCCTCCCACAATGGTAACGTTCTATTTGCGACCTCTTCTCTCTCTCTCTCTCTCTCTCTCTCTCTTTCCTTCCCCCCTCCCACAATGGTAACGTTCTATTTGCGACCTCTTCAGCATCACGCTTATTATCGCAGGCGAGTAAATCTCGAGTCGGACAATCTCTGAAATTTGTCGGAAACAAAGGGTCTCAACCGTTTGTCAACTGTGAAGTTTCGTTAATGTCCATTTTCGACGCAACGTGAGGTTTTCGAAAAATCACTCGTTCTCTCGCTCCCTCAATCATATTTACGTACCAACCCCTCGCAGCTTCTGTAGATGTGCAAACATTCTGATGAGCAATCTTCCACGTCGAGCTTCCCACGTCGATCGCACGAACGACGGAGACGCTGGGAGAAACCCGAATCTGATTCACTCTCGCGCTCCTTTGTCCCAACCTACGCCATTCGTCCCTGCCTAAACCAACAGTATCCTTCAGCGCCTCCGCGCGACCCTTCTGTACACAGAGCCGAGTGTCTGGACGTGCAATTTGTAATTCCGGTGGAACTCATCGGAGGAGAACTGGCTCGCCGAAGAACTGTCGTTGCATAATTTGTAATTCCAAAGAGCATCGGAATCTACGAAGCGTTTGTGGGTGATGCGGTAAGAAAGGGCAAGCCGACGATGAGATCGGAGAGGATTGAAGAGATTGTGAATTCACTCTCTCCGAAATTTCGAGTAATTGTACTTTTAAATGTATTTATTAAATAAATGTATTAAAAAATAATTATTAATAATTCATCTCTCGTCGAATAGCATTCTCCTTGGCTGAAAAAATAGCGACCTATGAGAAGCGTGAAATATTTACTGCATGCACGACAAATATTAATCCCAAACAGACTTCCTCGCGTTATTCACCGGCGGAAGTTCTCATTTACTGAAGTAGACGCCGGTAGATTAAAGCATAACGAAGTAGTTATTCCGCGCGACCCGTCCTCTCTGGGGAGCCGGACGGAGAAGACGGAGGGGGTCTCGTCGAATTAGGTGGCGGACCCAGATTTGTTATTCAAAATTCGCGGAAAGGCATCCTGCTCGCGCTTCCGGCTATGTTCGAACGTAATTTCCGTTTCACGTAAAGCTTTACCTTCGCATAGCCTTCGTCGTGTTTGTCAGGAAAGCACGACGAACTTTATCTGTGTCCCCTCGTCTATCCCTCCAAGAAACGCATTGCGCGCATGCATATAAGATGACTCTTGCAAAAATAGGTTACTATTTATTACGTACGCTCATAGCGTAAATTTAACAAGCTAAAAAATCGAACTGATATCGCGTATATTACTGGCATTGCTATATATCGCTACATTGCTCTGTCACAAAGAAAATGGAAACCTTTATTTATCTTGTGTAAAAGTGCACAAACCGTCTCCGGTTCACGCTGCCTGCGTTAAGTTCACACTTCGTTGAATCAATATTTCTGATATACGTAAAAATATTAATCGTCCAACAGTCGTGGAAACTTAAATGACACTTCGAGATTTTACTTTTGCCGTCTAGACGCAATCTCTATTTCTTATTTTGCAACAGAATCTTCCTCACCTAATTACTTATTCATGTTAGGATTAACGTTGGCAACGGATGCTACGGCGACGGTGGAAAGCGTGCCGAGAATATCGTGGCATTTGCGTCACGAAACCGTAATAATATACGGCGAAGACATTTCCGTTCGCGGACGTTAACGTGAACATCGTGTCCGCGTAAACAAGAAGCACGGAGAATGCACGCCTGCCTTAATTCGCGAAAGAGTTTCAACCGCGGCCTTTGTTCCACGAGATGCGGTATTGCATTTCCATCTGGTGGCTGCCAACGTGCTGAGATTTTACGGACTTGTCTCGTGCGCTCGTTACAGCCTCACGTTAGCGGCATATCCAAAAAGATCTCTTCTCAGTAAATGCAGACTTTCAAGGTTTACGCATACAAATCCACGTTCACCGTCTATCACCGGCATGTGACGGGGCTGACATCGAGCAACGCCTATGTTCCTCCTTTCTGTGTGATAATAATCACAACGATAAATATTAATCCTCTCGTATCTCGTTAATTTGTATTAGTATTGGCGTCGACTTGTGGGTAGATTGTGTGTAGGTCTTTACACGTGGCTGCGAAGCGCGTGTATGCCAAGTACGTACTTCGAGAACGAATTTATGGATCGGCTGTGAAATTGAAAGCGCGGAGGCGGAGAATTATTAGAACTCCCGGATTATATGTGTGCTCGAGTATGTCCGCTTGCTCGTGACAGCTCGCCGCGAAGAGTGTGCAGCAAGAATTTGCAAATACCGCGAGGGCGGACCGGTAATTTCGAGTGACTAGATTCACGCTCGCGCCGAGTGTACAGAGATTATTGCGCTGAGCCAGATAGTCGTTGATGGTCGAAAGCCGGGAAAAGCAAATATTCCAAACTCGGGAAAATTGCACTTAAAATTATAACGGAAACCAAGGACACATAATAGGTATCACGAGCATAACGAGACATAGAAAAGAGTTTATAGACAGATTAAACGTCACGTAATTACGCTATTTATAATTTGGACAGAAATCGGAATAAAATAGCATAAATTCGTCAGATAAATATATATATATATATATATATATATATTTATTTATTTATCTGACGAATTTATGCTTATATATATAAAATAGAAACGTCAGAACAAAAATTAGATAGAAAGCAGAAGAAAATTCTTGACTAAAATACACTCAAAATTTAATTAAAATTTATTTTGATGATGAAATACCATTTGCAACGTGCAAGCGCGAGTTTCTCGTTTTCATCATGCCAACTTTGAAAAGCTATATTTAAGCTCAATTTAATAATAATTTTGTTAAATATTTATCAACGAATGTGTATAAAGCAAACCATAGCTTTTGTAAACCAAGGGAGACGAGAGAATAATCAGAAGTCGATGCGAGTTTTCGTACTCGTAGGATTCTCGTTCGCGTCTGATCAATGAATGATTTTTCTACTAACAAAATTCTCACCGACGAGAACTCTGCACATTTAATATTCTAAACGAAAGTATACGTCACGCGTATGTATACCATCCGTAAAATATATGTGCATTGAAAAATACATCTTTGGCAATTATCAATAGGGCAATCGTTATTGCTGTTATGCAATCTTTCATTTTCGATGAATGAAACTTTCGATGGACCGTCACGTGATTGTATTTACATCAATATGTGTGTCCAATCATCGAACCAAAGACGAGCACCCTCTGTATAGGACAATATGGTACTTAACTGTGCGGCAAACACTCAACGCCTTTTACTGCGTTTGCAGGCTATCTGCTGTATGGGAAAGTGCGGGTGAACGAAGGGTGCGATTGCAAGAGCGACAACGAGGCGCATACGAACAGGCCATAGGAGTGAGAAAGATCGTTAGTCGAAAGGCCATAGGACGTCGCGTTTCTATCGGGTGTCACGTTTCGCAGTATCAACAGAAAAAAAAACACAGCACGCTCGTCTGTCGGTGTAGGAGGAGCACTTCCGAATGAGTGAAATTCGACGTCCGATAGTTGACGATGCTTTCACATCGACCATCGTGATTACGGCGGTCGACGACAATGTGCTACGTGTCGCACTGCACCCCTCTATTCTCTCACTGTAGTTTTTTGCGTGTTTTTAACCCTCTGTCGTTCGACCAAACGAGAAACTCGACCAGGGAGAATTAAATCATTCGACGCTCGCATTTAAAAAAAAAAAAAAAACAAATAATTACCGTGTGGACGTGGCAACGACGATTGTCGAGGTGGATATGTGAAATGATACAATTTCGATAGAATAGACGGGCAGAATCAAAAAAATTAAATAATTCTCTTGGAAATTAATTATCGACAACTTGCTAAATACAGAAAAATTAATTTTTTGCTAAAATGGAATGCTAACAATAAAATGATCGCAGATTGACACGTTATTATTATGCAAAGAATGAAGATGGCTACACGGTAATAAAGATAAAAACATTACGGTATACAATTAATTAGAAAGATTCTTCGAAAGAAGATGTAAAGAGACCAGTGTACGGAGCTTGAGAAAAATTCACCACAAACAAAATCTTTTTATATAGGCAACGCGAGATCGTAGGAGAAAGCTGGAAGCCGCAGCGGCGCGAAAGGCAAAGATTCACACGAGTTTGGACTGTCTAAGCGCTTCTTAAAACTTTCCATAGTCGTAGCCGAGTGCGAACGGGAGTGCAGTGCCTTTGGTTCAAGCGTCTGGATGATTCAGACTCTTTCACAGGAAGTCTCTCTCCCTCTCTCTCTCTCTTTGCGCAGATTGTTCTCCTCTATCGCTCTTTTGCCTGAGATGTCCAACTCTTCAACGTGCGAGACGAGAGCGAGCACTCAAATGTGTATTCAGCCACGTAGACATCGGGATCTTGATGTCTTTACGCGAGCCAGGATGTATTCATGCCAACGGGAATTCTCTCGGGATATCCATCCCCGACGATTTACGAACGAAAATAAAAAGAGAAAATAAGGTTCTTAAGGATTTCTTGGATGCCCATCAAAGATTTCTAGATTTTTGTTGAAAAAACTGCTTTCTTTTAAAATATTACGTTCTATGTGTCTGACCAAATGTTAATGTCTTTCCTCTCTACGTTTTTTTTCTCTTTTTCTCCCCCCTCTATCCTATCTACCACCCCTTTCCTTCTCTCTTTCCGTCTCTTTTTCTATACTATTTTTTATATATTTATCTTGCAAATATGTATATTCATTTTAGTTAAAACAACAGTTTTGATTAAGATTTATAATCTTTTTCTGATATTTTTTGTAGTTATTTTTTAATAATTAATACGATTAATTTTTCTTATGTATCTTACTAATGTAATTAAAATATTTCTTTAGTCTCTTTATATCCTGCTAGAAAATATTGTAATATAAAAAAAAACATAAAATAGTATGCAAGCTCGTTATATGCTAAGCAATCTAAGAATAGTCAGGCTAGTGAACGAGCAGATGTTAAGTAAAACAGGTGTTAAGTAAATTAAACTTTATTCTCTAGTGCTGTGACAAAAAAATGTGTTTATTTTTTGTCATAGCCTTTTGTTATCTTATCTTGTTGTCCTATATTCTCACAAATAGTTCTTAATGTAACTCTTAATTTATTTAATCTTTTGTTATTTTATATTATGTTAATTAATTTAAACATTAACTCTTTGCTGGCACCGCGGGGTGGTACTAAAAGCCCCAGGCAAGTTCTGCCAATTTTTGTTTAAAATTCACTTTATTTCTCCAAATAAATACCTTTTTTTCAACAGCCACTGTCAGACTATTTTTTTCTGAAAGTGTTGTACCTCAAGAGTGTTTAGTTAATTTTTTAGTTTTTAATATCAAAAAATAGAAAAGTTTTGAATTTTTAAATGAAAATAGTCATTTTTTCGTTCTTTTAGCTTAAAAAAATTTTTTTTTTATAATCACTATTAAATTTGATCAAAATAACCTATGGCACATGTTAAAACAAGTATCAAAGAATATCGGAGAATTTTTTCAAGTAAGAAAAATCAGTAGCTTCCTCGCAGTAAGCATTTTTATGTCTCAAACAGCCCAGTGTGCCAGCAATGAAATTCTGGAGAAGTGTGCCAACTAAGAGTTGATTATAAGAATTCTTATATTTATGAACTCATTGCAATCGAAACGTTTACATGTTCTCATCAATACTAGAAAGAGAGAGAAGGGGAGAGAGAGAATAAATTTTTATTACTTACTTAATACCTGTTTATGCTTGTTCACTGCCTCACTATTCGTAGATTATTGTATTACAATATAATTGTTATACTTCATCAATAAATTTATGAAACCTAACTTATAACTGTCACAGTTATTGGAATAATGAGTTTGCAAAAGTTCCAATATCTGCAAGAACAGTAACACCTCCAGTTTCTAGTAGTAGCGAAGTAAATCTCGCGAAGCTTGAAGCATGACGATCCTTCACCTTCGACTACACCGCATCCCCGATGATAGAAGGTCATATGTTCTCCTGTCAAAGTTCAAAAGCTTCGATCCAACTTTGAAGTTTCATTGTCATCCATTACCGTTCAATCTCTGAATGTTCTCTGGTGTGAAATCGCAACCGCAAAGAATGGCTAACAAAACTTTCGATATCGCAAACTTCAAATTATTCGCAATTTAATATCTTAACGTTCTTGCAAATATTCATGTATAATAATAACTGTGAAAATTTGTCTGTCTTACATTTACTGTTGTTATAGAAATTTTAGTAATAAGATTGATAATAAAGAGATAAAAAAATTTTTTCGCATTTTAAAAAAAGGAAAATCTCTGTTTTTAATTTCCGTTTCGTACATGTCTGTAAAAACTCGCTACTCTGTCTATCTATCTATTAGAAGCTGAAGCAAAGCACCTAATGCGACTGCACACGTATACAGTTAACTACAAGATGAATGTATCTTTCGTAAAGCTAAAGGATCTTTCTTTGTCAATGCTTCGAGGTCTGACAATTCTATTCTCCGCAAGCTCGCGTTTTTCCGTTTTATCCAAACTGCAATCAATCGGCAAATCTTTTCTCTCATCCCTGCCATTGTCGACTATATAGACGACTGACGGCCGAAGAGAATCAAAACCTTCCTCAACTTTACCGAAATAAAGCATCGTAAAAGACGAATGACGAAGATATTCCTCAGTAACAGTACAGAGTTGGCAATACGATTCTTTCTTTCTTCGAGCGTTCTATAAGAAATACTAGAAGAAACGCACGTCGATTTGTATGACTCGAGAAATCGACGAGATCATTCACGTGGATTTATCTGTATTTCTATGTCAAATATGTAAATGACAGAAAATATTAAAAAATGTAATGCTGGACGGGTTTACCAGAAGAACACTGGCTTATTACGCTCAGCGCCGACTGCGATTAAAGATCTTTTAATTAAAGTCCAAACGATTTTCCATAAAGTTCCGACTTTTTCCTCGCGATTATTCGTCATTCAAGACGAAAAACTAAATTAGATCGCCGTGCGCGACAATACAGTTATCGAATCGATTGGTTGCTTACAGAGTGCGTCTGCACCATAAGAATTAATTTAAATTCTTTTAATTAGACAAGAACGCTGCTTCAGCGCTCGGAAACGTAGTTACATTTTAATTACTTTTTCTCGAACAAAAAGAAGCTATGACACGCAATCCGAGGAAAAAGAATAAGGTTGCGATTAGATCTCTGATTTAATTGATGAGCACTGTAATGAGATTACACACAATTCGATAGTTCACACTTTCAATTTAAAAATTAAAAGATGAGAATTAAAATGTTTAATACAACCGTTTGTCTTAATAGGCTAACACGAGACGAATGGTTCGAGTACTCATGAAGTTGTAGATAAAAGAGAGCACGAAGTAATTGCATTTGCATATGAACTCTGCGAACCCTCCGTAGCGTTCCCCGGTGCATCGATCTGCACGGATGACCATACATATTGCATTTAAATAGAATTTTTGATAGATCTCTCCTCCGAGAATAAATGCGGCACGTCATAATGAACACAGAAATGACACAGACAATTAAAAATGAATTATTTTATAATTTGATAATATATATCTTAATTTTTCGCATAAATAAAAATGTATATGTACAATGATCTATTAAATAATATGTAATATATAAATGTATAAATAATATGTAATAAAATTATTTTGTTTTAGAAAGTCGTCGCACTCCGTAATTAAAAAAAAATAGAAAAATTATGTTTCACAAAAATACACGCTTTGTCATACAAAACTTCACTTACGGTTAATACTTTTATGAATGATGATTCTGTATATATTTGTGAACACCTAAATAGTGTACAAGAAACGTGGCGTGTTTAAGCGGGTTAATTGTATGTCATGGAAAAAAAACGGATTCGCGCGATAAGCGAGACTCAGGAATACGCGAACGATTTCGAAAGTCACGGTAAGCGACCGCGTACATTTACAACCCTCCGCACGCGTGAATAGCGATAATTATTCCAATCGTGAGGTAAGTAACTCGAGACCATTACTTACGTTAAATTATTCTAATCAAAACTCCAACCACTGTATGTAAGTAATCACATAAGTAATATCGTGTAATACGAAGTTCAAGTGAAACGATACGTAAAATGGTGCTTACCCAAGCTGAATCCGGAATCCTTCACATGGATGACCACCATCGGCATCAGTACCATCACAACGAGGTTTATGACGTGGAACACCATTCCCGTGCCATGAGCTATGATATCCTGCGACAGAAAATAAAGAGATACAAGTTACAACGGGAAGTGGCTTACACACAGTGAGTAACACACACACCATCGTCGAGGAAGTGAAATGATTGCGGAGGAGCTAAAATGATGAACAGTGTTTTGGGAGCAAATACGGTAAGCATTTTTTGTAGCAAATAGCTTTATGCAAGAACAAAATATTTAATATATGCAAATGTATATTAAACAACATATTAAACATATAAATAAACAATATAATATTAAATATTAAACGCATAAACATATTAAAACAAATAAATACAAGAAAAAAACATTTTAATTATAAACAACAAATTGCTCCAATTTAAAAACTCACTAATAATAATTAATTATATATGATCGCGATAATCTATTTTTATAATGTGCTAATTATAATAGCTAATTCTAATAGTTTATAGTCTATTTATCTATGCCAATTGATAACTAATATCAGTTAAAGCAATGTAAATGACAGCTGATGTTTCGTAGAAAGTTCAAGTGAAACGATACGTAAAATGGTGCTTACCCAAGCTGAATCCGGAATCCTTCACATGGATGACCACCATCGGCATCAGTACCATCACAACGAGGTTTATGACGTGGAACACCATTCCCGTGCCATGAGCTATGATATCCTGCGACAGAAAATAAAGAGATACAAGTTACAACGGGAAGTGGCTTACACACAGTGAGTAACACACACACCATCGTCGAGGAAGTGAAATGATTGCGGAGGAGCTAAAATGATGAACAGTGTTTTGGGAGCAAATACGGTAAGCATTTTTTGTAGCAAATAGCTTTATGCAAGAACAAAATATTTAATATATGCAAATGTATATTAAACAACATATTAAACATATAAATAAACAATATAATATTAAATATTAAACGCATAAACATATTAAAACAAATAAATACAAGAAAAAAACATTTTAATTATAAACAACAAATTGCTCCAATTTAAAAACTCACTAATAATAATTAATTATATATGATCGCGATAATCTATTTTTATAATGTGCTAATTATAATAGCTAATTCTAATAGTTTATAGTCTATTTATCTATGCCAATTGATAACTAATATCAGTTAAAGCAATGTAAATGACAGCTGATGTTTCGTAGATACAGAGAATAATTTTATATATAGATTTTTATATATAATAGATTTTTTGAAATTACAATCTAGATATTTTGATACTAGATAGAATTTTCGTATCAATCTTCAAAACAGACTGTTAAATTATTACACAGTGGTTATAGGACACACTATATAAACAGCGAAAGAGTATTTATTTAATAAGTATCCATATGAATAATTTAATATTACGGGAAACATTGCAAATTATATGAAACGTGCAAAGATAGCGGAAAATTATTACAGTTATAAATTCTGCGCTGATATATTTATAATTTTGTATTTCATTAAGCAAACAATCATTTTTCTCTGTTTAAGTTTTCAACGTGCTCGGTTGAAAACATACGGAATTCTGATAAATCATTAATAATACATAATATGATATAAATAATATATCGGCAGTAGGATGTAATCTGCATTTCTATGGTAAAATTTACAAAAACTTAAATGTTGCAACAGTGACTGTTTGAAATACTTGACGCTGATTTATCTCTAATAGTCGGTATAGAAAATAAAAGAATTAACTCATGTGATATATGGTAAAAAAACCATAGATACAGTTCAATACAAGCATTGCTGTTTGCTTACATGTGATTCTCTGTATTCTAAGTAAAGCAATTAATCTCAAGCAATTAATCTCAGGCAAAATACATATAAAAATATACATGAACATGAATCATATAGAATAAAATATATAGTGAAAAATAAAAACGCTGTCTGTTGACAGAAACATATACTGTCTTAATTATATTGCACAAAGAGCGAGGATATAGTCAAGGAACAAAAAAAAACTACTATATGTTGTGATTTCTCGATAACGTACATTTAAGCGAGAAGCCTATGTGCATAAATCATGAAAGAAAATCAGGCAATTGTACGTTGCACAACAGAAAAGAAATTAACCGTGTGATATCATTAACAAAAGAAAAATCTGTCTGGATGATACAATTATAGTATAATATGTAAACAGAATTATTTATCTGTAATTATAGCTGAACGTATGTCAATAACGAGATGAACAACAAACGTTAAGTAATGATTATCGTGACATTCTCTATCTTTATATAACACCATAATATTCAAAGAAATGAATCACTCGCTGTATCATGTGCAATAAATATTCGTAATATTCTTAAAACTAATAACTGAAAATAAATGTTTATATTCGTTTATTTCGTTGTATAAATGATCCTTATGATTATTACAGTAAGGTCCTTATAATCTTATTTATAAGATGATCTCTATGATCATTACAGTAAGATCCTTGTGATCTTATTTATAAGATAATCCCTATGATCATGACAGTAAGATCCTTGTGATCTTAGACAAATGATCATGACAGTAAGATCCTTGTGATTTGAAAAAAAAATATGTTGCTAAACACCACAAGTATGTACTTTGCAACATTTTTTTTTTTTAAATCAACCATGTGTTTTCTTTACACCAATTGCTTGATTTCATTATTCTGTGCAAAAAGTATCAAGATAAGATTATCGAAAACTGAATGTTTCTCAAGATATTTTGTATTTTATGTCAAAATACTGTATCTTTCAAGCCTCGTGACTCAAAGAGTACTTTATGAAAAAATACTTTATTATAGTGTTTTGGAAAGCTTTCGAGATAAGCTACAAGAATATGCAATAATATATCGGGTGTCCCATTTAAAAAATTCAAGATGACCTTGGTCTGACTTTGGCAACGCCATGCAAAGTCAAAATGATAAGACCAGTAAATAGACCTTTTTCAACCTTACAACTTTTGTCTAAAACATTTCTTTCTAAAATGCGTAGTTTCCGTAGAGATATTTAAGGGTTTCCATACTTTTTCCTCACCCTGTATATATGTATATATATATATAGAGAGAGAGATATGAGTATGTATGTACATATGTATTAAATTGCCATTTAACAGATGTGTTGTAAATTCCAATTGGCTATAATGTATGAATTTTATCTTCACAAATTATAATTTTTAACTAATTTTATTTTTCTGCCTTTTCAATAACTTGTAATCTCTTTCTTTGACTTATTTTTTTCTTTTTGTTTATTTTAAATTATTATGAGACCAAGTCGAAACTTAAATTTGTTCTTAATTGTGAATAAATGTGATTTTATATGATTAAACTAACATTTTTCCAAATAGTTCGTAATTTGGCCTTTAACTTATCCGTATAGTTTGTAACGAGCGTTGACTGTATTGATAGAAATTTTGAGTGAAATTACTGCAATAAAATATGCAAAACGTGAGATTACTACAAGATTAATTATTAGAACAAAGTGCATTACAAAGGAGGATATAAATCACAATCGTCATCACAGCGCTCACAATATTGAATCACGGTATTTCATTCATACGATAGCGCAGCTGGCTTTTGTTATAGGATTCAATAAAAAATTACACACCCGTCTGGGACAAAAGGTTAATTATTTAAACGCGCTGTCGGACCCGTTTGACAAAGTATCGCGTGAACGTGATTTATCACCGGCAAGTTATTATGGCGCGGAAACAAACGCCGACGCTCGCGGTGAGAAACATTCGCTCGTCCGGAAAATATTTCGCGTCGCGCACTGCAGACCTGGCTGCAAAAACGTTTTACACCCTCGTATTTCGCAAAGTTTTGTATCTGAAGTAATTACCCTTAAAGACTGAGAGGTACATTTCATAAAGAATGCAGTTTTACAGTTTCTTCGGAACTCAGTCAGTGAAGAATGTAGGGGAGATCCTTAGGTCCGTAGAAGAAATTCCTACGTCGGAAGTATATTGTTTGTCGAATTCTGTAGTAATTAATGAGCTTGTTAAGGAAAAAAGTTAAAAAGATCTGCAATGTATAATATTTGAATGTTATAATATGTGTAAATCAACAATTTTTTAAATTATTTAAAATTGAAATTTGATTAATCCTAAATTTTAAAAATTTCATCAAAGAGTATAATATACATATATCTAAAATGATGAAATTGGAAAAGTATGTAAACGGTATCACGTAGTTGAAAATTAAAATCCACTCGTGAGAGATCCATGAGAGATCATCCAGCATCCGAACAAAAACATAAAAAACAAAAAGCACGTTTTTTGGTCAAATATTTATGGAACGCTTGATCCAATTATGCTGCACAAAAGAATATCATCGAAAATAGGTGCGTATTGAATATTTTAAAAATTTATACAAACTGTACGCAGTTACAATTAATACGATGCTTATTCCTTTGATGAAAGCGAATTTAATATCGTGTAGGCAAAATTTTTAATTTTATTTTAAATTTTTAACAAGAATTTATGAACGTGTAAATATGATTAGTAAGATTTAAAGACATGTGTTAAAATTTTACCGACATTCAATCAATAATAATATTATATTCTAAGAATATTTTAATAATATTTATGTACATTGTTTTTCACAATATATAAATTATTAAGATATTTTTACAATATTATTAATATTAATATTATTATTGTGTTATTCTGTTAAATTTATGGTGAAATCTAATCTTTTTATTATTTGAAATATTTAATGTTATTTATACTAAAATTGCAAAGAGCATAAATGT
Organism: Crematogaster levior; assembly: GCA_901521435.1. Lineage (NCBI taxonomy): Eukaryota > Metazoa > Arthropoda > Insecta > Hymenoptera > Formicidae > Crematogaster > Crematogaster levior. The sequence goes on from CABEGB010000795.1 coordinate 249,009, forward strand.
TGAATAAACTTGTATCCTATGTTCCGAAAATGAATACATTTATCATGAAGTTGTCATCATAGCTTCACTACTAATGCACAACATATCATTGTCGCGGTTGACATGACGGTTAAAAAATGCAACTCACAAACGAACCAATAAGTTTTCCATGCCATCAGATAGTTACGCGTTTTAATTATTAAACAGTGCGAATTGCATTTACGAGTTGCGTAAAAGAACCAGACAATTTCATTTAAATAAGCGCGACGTAAATGTCCCGAAATACATACACATGAAAACGGAAGCATAAGTTATCTCCGCGCAGGTATGTTAGTTCTGAGTATTAATTTGCTGTATATTATTCATACGAAGCCGCGCGCCACGCTCTGGCCGAATTATTCATACAACGTTGTAATTATACGTTCGTCATTAGCCGAATTATTAGTCGATTAGCGGCCGACGATTAATCAGTGAGTGGTAATTATTGCGTACGCTAGCAACGGTATCGGGGTAGCATTTGTATGTCAATGGATTTCAGAAAAGGAAGATCGGCAAATCGAGTTCGACACTTGGACATTGTGAATTGTATCGAACTGATTATACATCATGTTAAGTAATTGCATATGCACGAAAGCATCTATATATTGTCGTATTCTACATATGAGAGAATATTAATACGAATACAAAATTAACGTATATGCGTTCTTGCTAAAATTAATTATTCCTAACTTGATAGCTTACCCGTTATCGATTGTATCGTTGTAATTGCTGAGTTTCATTATGCGAAACAATCAAAAATTTATATCTTCATCCATATACCACTTTAATCAACTTTCCGATTCACACTTTCGATCGTCGTGGAATTTACATTTGTCATACAACGTAATTAGCATATTACGTTTAAACGTTTGTAACGAACGCGTAAGAGAATGCATAATGATTGCACGGCAGGAGATCCGTTGCTAATTCACGTGATGACCGAGATCGACGACTTCACATTGCGATAATAATCGGACGCGTTTCTACGGCCGGCGATCACCTTTACGACATGGCGATAAGGGAGCAGTGTGCGAGAGATTCGATGTTAAAACCCCTGCCGGTATTATCGGTGCAGATAAAGCACTATGTATGGCACCATCGACTTTCATCGTCGGCACCGAGGAAAATATCGCCGCGTTTATCTGCCAGCCGAAGGATCGTTAAATCGATCGAATTGATTTGTCCACAAACTTCAGTTAAGCTACGATCAACGATCTATGTTATACCGACTTTAAGCAGTATCCTTGGACATTACGATGATCATTCAAAGAGATAGTAAAAAAACGTTTGTGCCGAAACGCGATGCTTGATGGCGTAATTAATTGTGAAAGGGCATCGTTTCAAGGTTTCTTCATTTATCTTTAATGAAAAAAGTTATGATATAAATTGTTATGATATAAAATTTTAATATATCTCGAACAAACTAGTTTTACACCATATATTTATTGATGCAATTTATCAATAATAAATTATGTAACCTTTATGAAAGAACGTCCAAACAGAATAAAAAGTACATTTTGAATGTTTTATAATGTATAGCGACAAATACATTCTTCGTCGTGGCAGATTAGAATAGTTTATGAAACAAAATATACTTTTCTTATTGCCGCGGACGGCAATGTTTTAGAATATTTCACAGAGATGGACTCGACAGTTCATCGACAGTTCACCGAGCGAGAGCTCGAGGAAGGCTAAAATGCAATAAATGTCTCCCCTGATAGTGTTCCAGTATTTTTCCCCGGAAGTTGTAGAAAGTTACTTGTCACGAGTTCCCCATATCATTATTATTTAGTTTTCCGCTGCTCTATAAAAAAAGAAAAAGAGATAGCCAGTCGGAAGTGAAAAGCGTGCAATGTATCTCTCAGCTCCTCGTGTTTATTTCTCTTTGACTTTGTCTTTCCCTTTATTTTTGGTTACTCTTCGACCGTGGGTGCGAGAAGCAAAAAAAAAACACGGAAAAGCGGAAAAGCGCAAATAACTTCTCTTGGAGTCAAGAATTCTCTCTATTTCTTTTGATTATCTAGAATTTCATGTAACGAAACTTAAACGCGCTTATTTCCAAAAAACACGAATGAATTCAATAGATACATGCTTGCTTATTACCCAAGTCTTCGCTCAGACTTCATAAGTTAAACGAAAAAATGATTTATGTAAGTAGTTACATACTAATTTTAAAAATGATATAAATATAAATAAAAATTTTAGAAATATTTTAAAAAAGTATATTTAATTATGCAATTATATTGATAATAAATTAATAATAAATCTGATAGAAATAAATAATATTTTCTCTTAGATTCTCTTAGACTCATTTTGTTTTTTAATATTATAACATTTTCCTCTATATAGTCATTTGTAAACCTTTTAAGATACATGTTTGCAGCTTTGAATAAAACACATTTTTATTACAGATTAAAAAATTTGCAAGTGATTACAGTGTTATTACAGATGTTATTACAGATTAAAAAATTTGCAGTGATTACAGTGTTTATCTCATCGACTATATAAAGAGAATAAATAAATTAATCACACGCGAAATTTCACAAAGCTGTTACTGATGCAACCTCGCCGATTTTTTTATTTCCAATCGATACAATGCAAAAGCGTCGACGCTATTAGGGGCGATAAATTACAATGTAACGCCTCCCTTGTCGAACGAGCTGCGGTATCGTGCGACTATCGTTCAGTCGATTACCCGGATATTGGATTTGCTCACTTTCCGCTCGCACGATCCTTATACATATGTATACCAAAATATTTGGAAGAAAAATTCACTCACCACTGACAGTCCTTTCTCGATCAGCAGACAAAGGCCCACCGGCACGGTAGAATCTGCAAAACAAATAAAAAAAAAGGGATCGTTTATCGATCATACAGCTTTACGTCGCTTTTCCTTCGTGAATTTGCCGTTCCCTCCTGTTCTCTTGCTCTCATTCTCTTCTTCTCGCTCTTTCCTTCCTATTTCTCACTTTTTAAAACCGGTCAAACGTCGAAATGCGCAGTCGACCGGCCGAGGGGGTTGAAGAGAGGAAGTGACAAGGGCTTGTCACTCGGAGATATAGAGTGACGATATAGAGTGAGAGAAGAGCGGAGAGAAGGAAAAAGAGGAGGTGACGAGGGCAGAAGCGAACGTGGCGAAGGCTGCGCAGCGAGGATAAACGCTGCCGATGATCGAGAGCGTCGCTCTCGATGCGTTCGGTAGGGAGAACATAAAAAAAGGGAGGAGGAAGAGCCGATATCGAGCTAGCAGCGACGAAAGCGTCTCGTCGATAAATCATCCAAAATAGCACTCGATATAAAGCGGAAGTACGATTGGATGCTGAGCCCGACGCGTACCCGGAACTCATGGAAAACAATATCGTTCTCAGTCCCAATTCTGCGAAATGAGAACGAAATGCACATTGCGTAATCATTTATTGCATATCATTCGTCTAAATCTTTATCGCAAATTGCTACTGTCTTGCGTTAGTGCGCAAAGAATGTGCATTTTAGAAATTTTAAAACGTAAAGTTATGAATCTGCCATTGTAATTTTAATTGATGATGAAGCAATAATGGTAGATTTAAAAAATATTTCTATTTACATAACTTTATTAGGAAGTTAAAAAAATAATAACTTTATTAATTTCTCTATATTTTTAATTTCTCTTGAAATTTTTGATTAAAATCTTGAATACTTATTTTGAAATTTAATTCGATATTAAATTAACATTCAATGTAGAATATTGACAAATTCATAAGAAAGTTTGCAGTATTTACAAACATTGTATATTCAAATATTTTTAGAAAACACTGAAATACGCTTCTCGATGTGCATTACTTTAAGCAAATTAAAATTATATTAAAATCAAGAAAATGAAATATTGCAACAAAATAATCTTAATCTATATAATCTATAAAAAAAGAATTACGGCGGAGAAAGGAGAATGTATTAATGGATCATAGTAACTATGGATACGATATCCGATTATACACTTCGCACTCTTGTAAGCGAAGAACTGCCATTCGATATTGAATCGGATTCACGTCGTATACAAAATTACGTTCGAGGATTATTCGGGTATTGATCCTAGCAGCGGAATTTGACGAAATACAAAATTTCTCTTTTATTTTACGCCATTTTTCTTATCGTTTCCCACAATCGTTCCCAGAATTGAGAGCGCTTGGACGCTTTCGAAGATTACGTGGATTTTCGGCGTGGATGGGCCATACGATAACGGTCGCTGTAGCCGGTAAGATTTCACCGCGAGAGTGGTTCGTCGTATTCTTCGAAGTATCGTCCGCTCCGGGATAAAATATGGGCGGAACTTAAATAAGTTTAAGAGATGCAACCGGATGATAGGCAAACTCGCAGAATTGGGAACCGCGAAAGCATCGTGTCGAGAAGATCCGCGCGAAGAAAACCGGAAATGCATTCGCCCGCGGCATTAAAGATTTTGATAGTACAAGTTTATGGCATCTTAATGAAAACATTGGTATAGCTGTATTTCCAAGACATCTAATCCTTTCAAGATACCAAGAAAATACCAAGAAAATACATTAATATGCATCGTGACTACAGTTTATTATTTCAAACAATAAAATTTTTATTTAATAAATAGATGTTATAGTCTTGACTTGGATTTAATCCAGAAATGCTACGCAACAATTAATTACAATATTTGCAGTCAGATTCCATGATCAAAATAATCAAGAAATAGAAAGAATACATTTTTATTGTTTTAATAAAAATTTTTATTGTTTTAATATAGAGACTATAACGTCTATCTTTTTAATAAAAACTTTATTGTTTGAAATAATGTAAAACTGTAGTCACAATGCATTTTAATGTATTTTGAACAAAGTAATGTTTTGAAAAAAGAAACAACAACAAAAATGTATTTCTTTCTATTTCTTGATTATTTGATCATGGAATATGACTGCAAATATTACAATTAATTGTTGCGAAGCATTTCTGGATTAAATCCAAGTCATAAAAAGTATTTAGTTAGCTTTATATGATAAACAATATAGACATTTCATGAAATCTTTACAAGAAATTATTATAAGCTATAGGTCGGACATAATGTTCTGCATAATTATGTGTACAGCTACACGCAAGTATCATATGTTACAATAGTACACGAGTATTTTTGCCTCTGCAGCTGTTATTAAGTACGTGAACGTTGCGCTGAACCCTGGTATGCTAATTCCAAATTAATTTCAGTTAACAAAGAAAAGAAGTCGCACGCATGCGAAATGTAAATCAGGCAATTAAGGACACATTAGTCACAATTAAAGGCTTTAGAGTAATTTCTATGTCGTGTAAACTTTTCCCTTTTTCTGTCATTCTACTAGAAAGTCAAGTCACTCTCGTGATTAATAGAATTCTCAGTTAATGAGACGAATACATTTTAATACAATGTAAGGTTTATCCTCAAAATGAGAATGCAAAATTAATTGCAATTTCATTTACGCACAGATTACGATGAGTCGAATACTTTTGTATTCCTTCAATCAATTGAACGACTGACTGGAAGCTTATTCGAGACTTTACTATTTTGTGATACACTTCGATGTGACGCTATTATCACTTTACAGTTCAATAAATATTTCCATATTTTCCCAACGAATTCTACATTAATTTGATTTATGGCAACAAATGTTACGCAAGAGAATTATCAAACCCGTTTACTTGTTGTCTACGCGTACGTGCGTTGGAATTTACATCAGTGTCAATACATTCTGCTATATTACCGCGATAACAAATATATCGTAAAAAATAATCGCTTGTGAAATATAATATCGAAATAAAAAAAATAGATGCAAACGTTAATACTTATTCATTTTTGAAAAGCATTAGTTGACATCAAACTGGCAATGTGATTGGTGAGCTGCGAGCCGACTTGGTTTTGTCAGATTATTAACCGCAGTTTGGTGTTCCACACTAGAGGCGCTGCCTGAGAAAGCGTCTCTCTTAGTGTATTTATTATTGCGATAAATATTATCACTCGGTGGTCGAATTGGTATGACACCCGCACGGAATGGGGGAGTTCCAGGTTTGAATCCTGGCTGAGGTAATATTTTTTGCAATAAATTCTTCATCTTATGAGTGGAGTTAAGATTTATTAACTCCAAAAATGTAAATCGAATTTCGATTTCATAAATTGGTGAATCACTGCGGTTAATAGTCTGACAAAACCAAGTCGGCTCGCAGCTCACCAATCACATTGCCAGTTTGATGTCAACTAATGCTTTTCATTTGAATTTTAACTACTGGCAAAGAGAATGACCGTTGTTACAGCTATTCATTTTTAATACATATATAATGCACAAACGTAGATCACTTATTCTGGTGTGCACAAATGTTTTTTTCAATTTTCTATTATGTTACCTATTCACTTGTCAAATCTCATCACCGAAAATAAAAGGATAATTTGAGACCAACCGTTTCGGAGAGATAACGTTAAACGACGATTGTTACAACATGCTCGCGTCAACTAATTACGGACCCTTTGAATTCGAATACGCTTCGCGAGTCACTGCTGCTTTTTGGCCTCGACAGGGGCGAGTAGGGCGAGTTCGTAGGGCTGCTTTTTCGAGTAAATTACGAGCGCGCGACCGTGCGGGAGAAAAAGCGCGGAGGCGTTTATTCGGTGAATTAAGCGCATCGTTCAAAGTGCATAAAAGCGTCCGGGAAATTGGAAGCGCAGCCGCTTTGATAAGAGGATTGAAATAAAGCGACGAAAACAATCCCTTTAGCTCAACCGGTGAATAAGACAATGAAAATACTTTGATCACGTCTTTATATTTACGTAACGTTCAAAATGCGCGAAATACAAAGAGAGAGTTAAATAAGAGCAAGTTGAAAATTTGAAACGCTACGATGAATACACGTGCTATTTTAACAACAAATTTCAGTAATATTTGTAATATCGATAAATTCATTTCGCAACAAATAAAATTTTACAGGTATAATTTTATAGGTATAATGTTAGGTATAATATATCTATATGAAACTAAAATATACCTATAAAATTCAAGTCGTTAAACTATCTTCTCTAACTCAAAACGTTCTGCGATTTGAAAAGATCTGCTGTCCGCAAAACTTTTGATGAAATTGTCGTTAGGTACATCTCTCCTAAGCGAAAGTTGTAAACTCTTCCAATCGATCTCTGCTCAAAAGTCCAGAGAACCTGAGATACCGAAATTTCTCTCGTCTTTCTCATAGTAGGATAAGTGACGGAATATTTACACGAAAGTGAAAACTGATGATGAATGTGAGGGATCATATCGCTGTTGGAATATTGATAAAACGGAAAATGTATCAGTTTCGGTGTCTGGCACTCTGGCGTTGACGTTAATTAATGAAAACAAATGATGTCTGTTTCATATTTCAGAATACCTCCCACAATTTTCTCCCTTCGCTCATGTATCTTTTTACCGTTCTTCGACGATATGCCAGCGAAAAGGAGATTCAAAAAGGGATTTGAAGTCAGAGAGAGGATGACGAGAGGAACGACGGGGAATGTATAAATCCAGCTGATGTCGAGCACGGCTCGCTAATAGATATTAATGGAACCCTTTTCGTCGTGGAAATTCGCCCGGTTTTTCACACCAACCGCGGGGCATGATCACGAAAGCTCTCAGAGCTCGCTTCATCCGAGAGAAATTATACGAGAAAAAAATGGCTTTGACGAGGGGGAGATATGAGAGAACGGGGGTTAATGGTCCACGGGCAAATCGCGCCTAGCAAACCGAGATGTGGCGATTGCGTCGCGTAATTTCGTCAGGGACGTATGCATTTTTTCTTTGATCTTCTTAAATTCTATTTGATACACGTGAAAACAATGTTTCACGTGTGTCAAGTTTGTTTCACGATGAGTACAGGCTGGATTTACAAATGATGGACGATCACTATTAAAAAATAATACGCTGATTCCGACGCTACAAACGTATTGCTGATCCCCGAGTGTATTTTATTGCCAGAGAATGTCGGCGTCGAAAAATCGATGAAATTTTTTGATCTGTTTGGCAACGCGCTTGTTTATTTTTCATGTTTGCCGTACAGTACGTTATAAGATGTGAAAATAAACAAGAGCTATCGATCCAACAAAACTTTTTGATAAAGCAAAAAAATCATTTTATCATGCATAAGAGAAAAAAAGAGAGAGAATATTAGAAAACTAATTTTCATATTTATTATAATTTCTTAATTGCATTCAAAATTGCAATCTGCCTATATATTGAAAGTTACGAATTGAATTTGTTAACTAAAAATAAATTCTTTTTATTTTTTATTTTTCGCTCAGATCGTTTAGATATTTGCAGAATAAATATGAACTCTTCATATTTATGTAGCACTAGCTTCTAATAATTTAACAAGTAAATATTATTATTAAAAATATTGTTAGAAAAATTCGAATATTTCGATATTTCAATTATAAATAAAAATCAAAAAAAAACTTTAGTACTTATGGTGAATAATGAGTATGTTTATAACTTTATAACTTTATTATTAAGGAATTATTACAATCGAAAATCTCGATATCGATTAGTTACTCTATCAATCCAATTTTCTTGTTGAAGGCTAATATGAAGTTGCTCCTCTCCCAAAATTCTCTTGTTGACTTTTGTTAACTTTCATATTTGAAGTGCAAACAAAATTCCAAATATACATGTGCAAGTGATAAGTTTTTTCGAAAAATATACCTGTATAGCTCGAATTTTGGTAATTATTTAGAATTACAGACCACCCCCTGATGACCTTGACCTTGACATATGTTGTCAAGATCATCCTCCTGAGTGACCTTCGGAAGGTTTTAGTCGTCGGTCATTACTTGTTAAAAAGTTATTAACAAAAAAAGTTTGAAAAATGTGGCCACATGCGCATGCTCTGTAATCAATCCTTTCTCAGAAAGTGCGAAATTTGAAATATGGTGTAAGAGTGAAAACGCGTAAAACCTAGCTTCGCGTCAAAAATTGCAAACTTATGTGAAACCTCACTTTGCATTAAAAAGTATACGCGTGGAGGCAGTGTGTTCCGTCCTCCCTACGGGAGGGATCCACTACCAAGAAACTAGACACATAAGTGTGGGTGGAACTCGCTTCACGTGGAAAGTTGTAAACCCATGTGGAACTTCACTTCGCATTAAAAAGTGTACGCTGTCTAGTTTCGTGAAGCAGCCCGGCGGTGTGGCAAAAGAAGCATACATTTTTTAATAGGGGGTGGAACACACTGCGTACACTTTTCAATGCGAAGTGAGGTTCCACATGGGTTTGCAATTTTCCACACGAAGCGAGTTCCACATTTATGTGTCTAGTTTCTCGGTAGTGAAACCCTCTCATAGGGGAGCGGAACACACTGCCTCCACGCGTATACTTTTTAATGCAAAGTGAGTTTTCACATGGGTTTGCAAAATCTATCGTATACTGGTTTATTTTCGGATACCGTTTCAAAGTCATAAGAAATATCAAGAATTGTAGAAATGGCATATACACACACATTGTCGTGAAACTTCTTTTGTTCATTGATCATTGGCGGTGGATGTGTAAAGCTGTATTCAAAATAACTGCTATATTTTTCAAACTTTTTTTGTTAATAACTTTTTAACGAGTGATGACCGACGACTAAAACCTTCCGAAGGTCACTCAGGAGGATGACCTTGACAACATATGTCAAGGTCAAGGTCATCAGAGGGTGGTCCGTAATTCTAAATAATTACCCGAATTTTTTTCGTGGCTATAAAAAAATCTATGTAACGTGAAATCAACAAATATCAATCTCTAGATACAAATTAACAATGAATTCATTATTTTCAATGATATGATATTTTCTTTGATATCTCAGATTAAAGTTGATAACCGTTTCCAAGAATGTTATTGATTGCCAAGGAGACTTTATACAACAAGATGTATATGTTACTTCGCGGTAAAAAATTAAATAAATCAACAAAATATCGATATATTAGTATGACTTCAATATGTGACTTCAAAGTCATACGGTGCATAGAGGGTTAAAGATTGAAGGTTAACTTCACGCGTCTAGAATAGAGAGAGGGTGCTACGATATTAACGTTGGATCCAGAGAATCGATCCTATTACAAAAATATGTATGTACAGAAGATGCATTAAGATAAATATTTCTTATACGTGTAGAATAGATTCTGTTTTATCAAAAGCTAAATGTAAACGTAAGAAAGTACCTTTGCAGCACATGTATTTTGCGTGACGCAAGGATGGTGTCTTAACGGATTGCGGTAATCTGCCACATAACGACGAGACCATCGCGTAAACGGGATGAAATTTTTCCGAGGTCTCATCGGGAGGAGAAAAATGGAGTGAAAGAGAGAAAAGAAGAAGGAGAAGAACACAGAGTCGAGCATACGAATGTCAGTGCGAAACAGACGTAGTGAGCGCGCAGTGGCTTGAAGGTAATCGACCTTTCACCCTCGAGCCGATCTCCGATCTCAGCTGCTAATTAAGACTTTTACTTTTTTTCTTTTTTTAGCGAATCTCTCTTATCTCTCTCCTGAAACGTCTCGAGCGGCTGCGAGCCGCTGGACAAGAAGACGCCCGGTTACACGGCGCAGCTCGCAAAAGCTCGTCGCCCGAGAGATGGCAAAGATGAGAGAGAAAGAGAAATCAAATCCCGTCTGGGGAGGATCTTAATTAGATTCTGACATCGAGTTGGCGACATTCTTTCGACGCGTTTCATGAAAGTTTGATAAACGCCGGACGCTAGGTAGGCGCAGTGGCGCGTCTTATTTTGCAGCGTCTTCAATCCTCCTCGCTAATACAGTAATTAAAGTTAACGCGAAAATTATCGCGAGACTTTTTTCAATAAGTTAGTATTATTTCCACTTTATTAATTCTTGTCTGTGTTTCATTGCTGAAAGCGTATAAAAATTCCAGCGCAGATAAAAAAATCTAAGGATAAGTCGAGAGTAAAATGGATATTGTAATACAAATCGTATATTTTAATCACGAAAAAAACCGGTAACCATGATACACATCTTACAAAGCAATTTGTTTTTAAACGTTTTTTTAACGAACTTTAAACCGATTATTTTCACGACATCTCAGACATTTAACACGAGTTTTATATCGAGTATAAAAGCGCGCGTGTATCGCACGTTGATGCGTAGCCGTGCGCCATTGCGACAAAGGAGGGCCTTAATTAGCACTCATAATTATTCGTAATTAGCACTCGACGCGCGTTGTTGAGGCTCTCGACGATGCCTCCGGGTGGCGGCGCCATCGCGCTACTGACTGGTAATAAAAAGGTAACGTAAACCGCGGACGGAAAATCGCCTCTTTTCATACCCTGTCTTCCGACTTTAGTGAGCTCTGTATATAGATATACGTATACACGCCACCTTTCTTTCGCTCTTTCTTTTCACTCTCCGGTTTCTACTTCCCACCCCTTCACCGACAAGTCCTTTTTCCACTCTATCTTTCTTTATACCTCCTTAATCCAGGAGTGGGCTCGCGCCGCCACCCGAACGGAGGCTTCCGCGAGCTTTAACCGACGCTATCCTGTTTTCGTCTTCAGGCAACACAGAAGAGATTTATAAACGCAATTCTGAAACGATTGCGGCACAGAATGACGTTTTCCAAGCCTTTTGCCTCTAAATCTTATTATCGTCGTGAAAAAAACTCATAATCTTCTTAATATTTTACGGCAGTATTTTAAGATCTTTAAATAGTCTATAATTAAACATAACGTGATAAACGTGCGAAAATGAAAAAGACAATTCTAATATTTATTTGTATTTTAATATTTTAAATTCTTATTTCACAAAATTTCTGTAGACGGAAATCTCATTCGGAAGTAGAAATTACAGAGTTTCATCTACTTCTCGCTGTCCGCAGTCTCTCTACGATTTCCGCGGGAAGTTGAATTTTTCATACTCTATCTACTGCTGTCTCCAATGTTCAAAATGGTCTTCCAATATCATCCAAAAATTATTAATTCCTCGATCAATAATACACTCCTCGATACCTTTTTCAATCAATGAATTAATGAATAAACTTTTTACTTATTAGTAACGTACGTGAAATCGTAATTTTCAATCTCAAATATTTTCAGCAAGAAATAATATTTTCTGCATAAACTATGATTCCTTCCTATTCACGCTGAAGTTTGTAATCAGAAGAAAAATCAGACGCAGATAGATAATGATCCACGAAGCCGTCAGACCTCTAATGAGAGCGAAGAGGTGAAAAAGAGCCCATAATAGTTCGGTCGATGCGCACTTGTAGTGAATCTACATTTAGCTAGGCTGAATGGCATAGGCAATAAACGGCAGGGATGCGCAGCGAATGCGTGCGGAGAGATTTCGCGAGGGCAATCTCGCATTTGATTCGATTACTTGCGCGCCGTGCTGCTCGTGCGCGGATTAAGTAATTCATACGACGACCCGTTCCTCCGTTTCCCATTCTGCGCTTTAATGACCAGCGCGAACGGCGAAACGTATAACATCACACCCGGCGTGAAAACTTGGCCCGGAAACTCGCCTTTCGAAATTAACGCGAAAGCGATCTCTATCATACGAATTCTCTCATTCCGACGCTCGGTTCAACTGCACTTCCTTTTAAAATTTCACCTCTCGTGAAATTCATTCGCGACGCTTGTGTAATTTTGATAGCGGTTTAGATAAGAGATGAGGAAAAAGTGATAATTGTTTTGAATGTTACGCTGAATGCAAATCGGAATTAAAACCGTCTACGCGAAGTGACATGTGAACCAATTATTGTGACAAAAAAGCTAAAAGAGAAAACTGAAGAGGAACAAAAACAAAATATTCATTTTGCAAATGGGACAAAATATAGCAGATTCTAAACAAACATCTTCGAACGATATGCGGTCTATGTATGCAAAATATATCTATTACAACTGTAAAGAGCGATGGAATCATTACGTATTCCAGCAATAAACGCTTTCGCGGAACGATTGCCGTTACAGCAAGTGCCACAGAGGGATTGACAGCTACAGTGGGCAGCTATCGTTAATTGCTTTACCGCGATGTGGTTGTTTCTAGCGCTCGACGTGCGAAATTCACAGACACGGCAAATCTCGCTGAATTCGTCGGAACACTCGGCGAACAGAGAGTAAGATACACCACGGCGAGGCGCCGACGATGTTGCAGACGTTATGAGAACAAGCTCTTTCACCGGTGGACTATCGTGGCGGTTGGCTAGATTGTCGGTGGTTGCTGGCCAGTGTACCCTTTCACATTTAGTCCCGGACTCGTTATGCAGCGTGAGGACCACGAACATTGAGTTATAGTTAACTTTAAGTTATCCTGAAACTTCTCGTTCCGGAACTTCCAGAAAACCGCCGAATGAACGGCCACTACACGTTCCCTGGGAAGATCCATTTCCTGTAAACCCTAAGAGCGAAAATCCGAAGAGCGAAAGTGATTTGATATATTTATCCCATTCGTTCTTATTCTCTATTCTCGTCTTGACATCATTATTGAATCAACGCGTTCTATTTCGAATAAGTTATAGGTGACCTATACATCCGTTGTCTGTGATATACGAAATTGAACCAAAGCTGCATAAATAATCACCGAAAATTCATTTTATATTTTCGACAGAGAAATTCAGTTGTAATCAAATGGATTCAAATTTTAATAATCTTTTTTTATTGAAAACGAAATGCGATATAGATAACCTGGATTAACGATTCCGATAGTAAACAATGATTTTATGTTTATTTTTAAATTCATGTTGTATTATTAAATATGTCAAAAATCTGTGATACATCACAAAATATCGAACAAACAAATACCGTATCTGGTAAAGAAACGTGTAAACTGATAAAAATACTCTCTGTATTCATAACAAAATACACGGCTTTATTAATCCGATGTTTCTGCATTGTCGAGGAATATGCGCAACCAAATTTCAATTTGTTATTCTCGTGTCCGACATTTTCCATAGCTCTTCACCAAAGTCTGCCGAAACAGTTGATGTATCGTCATTTCCGTTTTCATTAACACGACTGAAAGTTTTAATGATGTTGAAGCATAGATCCGTAAAATACCTACAAATGAAACAAAGATATATTCCCCAAAATAATTTAACTCACTGAATATTTGATACGTTAAATAATTAATACCCTACTCGGTAAACGGCCGTCGCTAGAAACCTTGTATTTAGGCTCACTCGTTATAAAAATTGTACGAAGGGTCATGTAAAATAGAAGGATTGAGACACCCTTACCAATCCCTATGCAAGGTAGACAGAAGCAAGGTCGGGTTAGCTGTAAAAAGGAAACGATTTTAGCGTTGGAAGCAGCGACGGTGCTCGACGTAGATTCTAAAATACGGGAACTATTAGCCATAGTTTCCCATGAGAATTACGTTCCCTTATGTGTAAATGATGCAACCCTTCATGGCGGCTCAGCCACGTAAGCCTGCGTTCAATCTGCAGGGAATTGAAACTGTTAGGAAAATAACTGCATGAAATTACACAAGAATCCTTTTTAAAACGATATCAGTGACAAAAGTAATTCCTCCAAATAGAATTGATTTTAACATATCCGAAGAGGCAAAAAGGAAGATAATGCTAGTATATATATATTATAAGCGTTATAAACAATTATTTTCTCGTAAAAGGGAATGTCAGATATATTATATTTCTAACGCTGTAATAATGTCATGACGAAAGATTATTTGATATGTAAAATAACTCTGTTTAGTATATTTAAAAATGTCATAATAATAAGGGAAAGATACTATTAATTATAGAACTTTTTTCTACTTTGTGTTATTAATATTTCGAAATTTTTCATACTCTTTTTGTTGCAGCTGCTGATTTGCAACCATTGTGCGTGCAACCCGCATTTAAAATTGCACACGTACTGTTGCACGTATGTAAGTTATGGCGTTGTAACCAGCTCGGATGAACAACAAGCGAGCGCACCGTGCAGCACTAAGAGGACAATACACGAGGAATATGTTCGCTATTTAAAGGAACGATGCCTTGCGTACCTTAAAATTTATGTTTCATGCGAGATCCGTTGAATTTCAAAAGTCTAGGCTAAAAATTACATCGTGAAACAAGCGTGAATTCTACCGAGTTTCGCGCAACATTGCTAATGATCTTAACCGTAAAATTTAAATGTCACTAATATTAACTTCTCGAACATCTTTCTTATATATTTATATTTAGCTCAATTAAATAAAAACTTACTATTGTTTACTCTATGCAATAGCATTATATATATATAAAACAAAATAGATATATATAGAAACATATACATTGAAAACTTTGAGGCAAAAACAATAATTTCAGTATCAAGCAAAATATCCTCAAAGTTTTTCTAGAGAACATCATAGAGAGTCAGAAGCAAATTGTATCGTTACAAAAATGTTCGAATGCTATTTCTGAAATAAGCAAACAATCACCTAGAAGAAGAGCACTCAGAATCGATGAATTCTAGAAAGATAGGGAATTACCTTGCCAAATTGGTTTCACCTTTTTGCAGTTTTGCAATACGCGGTCCATAATGAGATAACTAAAACAAAAGTTGAGTTGCCAGACAGAAACAGACTTCATTTTCCCTCCCATCTCATATCAGCACTACCGACGTTACCCCGCGTACTCTTTGCTTCATTTCGTCCTGAACCGTTTCAACGTATTCTCCCTGTTATTTTTTTTACTATTCTTTCATACTTCTGCTTCAGCGTTATCTATAGGTCGACTGCCAAGAGAAAATAGAGTTAGACTTTGAAACGTTATTCTCAAAACGTTATTCATTATTTTCTCGATGTTTTCGATAAACTCGAGATTGTTCCAATCTCTTTCGTCCATTATTTTTAGAAGTAAAGTTATATATGTCATTACAGCTGTGCTCAGAAGCACCAACATCAACGGATATTCACATTACAATTAAATAAAAAAAGCATGACCGAGAAATGGTGAAGCTAATTTACAATAAATACTAGAGAATCAACGTGGATCGACTGCGATCCGCGACAATAAAAGCGGAATTTAGAGTCTGGCTTTCCTTCTCTCGCCGACGCAGTTCAATTTTATAGGTTTCTACGAAAAGCGAACTCGTCGCTTTTATTTAGCAAATGCTCAATGAATAGATATCATAAATAATACGAATTTTTCTAACAATGCAATAATAATTTCCCTAATATTTAATCTAAATAACTGTTTGTCTCTGCAACTTCATTGTTGCTTTGCATGTAACTTAATAAAATCAATTTTATTTTTTAATACATTTTTAACAATCCAAGAAATTTTTAGCGTTAATTTTTGACGTTATCAAAATATTCTGTGAAAGTAGTAGATTTTAAAAAACTAATTGACAGACAAAAGTCATCAAGAACATTTTAAAAATAAAGAGGCGTTATCAATATTTTTCCGATTGACATACTTCCGTTAATATCGACACAGACGAAAGTCTTATAATATTGTCAATCACTTTGTAATCGAGGCCACGAACATTGACAGCTCTGTTTCCGTTAAACGAATATAAAATCGACATATCGGCAGTTTCACTTACAGAGGATCAGCAACAACGAGGGATATTCTTCACCGCCATCGCCCTTGCCGCTAAGGAAGATAATCCATTGAGAGGGATCCACTCTAATTCCATATCTGCAATATAAATAGAAAAGGACATACTTTTTCTTAATTAATTTCATATGTTTAATTAATTTTCAATAAATGTATCTTTACAAACACAGCAATAATTTAATAATTACAATAATTTTCAATTAAATAATGACAACAAAACTGACATAATATTAATTCTAATAATACAAATGGCATACATGTGAGAAGAAATAAATTATTATAAATATATTACACGCGTATTATATATATAGGTATATATTATAGAAATATATTATAGAAATATATTATAGAAACATATTAAATGTGCAAAATAAAATCAGCGTTGATAAATTTATATTTAAAAAGTATGCAGTTGTATCTTGTTGCGTTACAAGGGAAATAAAATCAAGAAACAAAGAATAAATATAAGATAAAACGCGGCACGTTTCCCATTATAATCTTTAGTTTTTCATGGTTAGTATACTATAAGCGTGATGCAAACTGAAGAAGCAAATGCTTCATTATTATAGTCTGTCTTTGGTAAGATCTCTTCTACAGAGATGGTTCAAGGTAGAAACAAAAGAAAATAAAGGGAGCAGGTCCGCGTTCTTTGTTCTGAGATAAATAATAACTGTCGCATCGCACCATGCAAAGAGGAAGCTCACGCTGGGAAATAAAATGATTCCCCTAGAAAGTCGACTCAATGGAAATGCAGGAAACGTCTGTCTCATGATTGACTGTGATCTTGATGTGAATCTGTGATTTATTTTGATGGCGCACGTCAGAAAATATTATAAACGATGCCCGTCGACTAAATCGTGCCGGATTATTTATTGGCAATTTCGTAAAATGGCACTTTCTGCGCGCACACGAATCATTAATTTCTACACGTAAATCAAACGGAGTTATGTAGAAACGGGACGCATCTGATAACATAATAAACAAATGGGATATGCTAAACTACGATATTCGATTAAGTTATGTTTGTCCATCCTATAAAAAGCTACATTGATTACAAAAGCTGCTGCAGAATATGCAAATAGGATTTGCATAAATTTAATATGTTTTGTTTCATAAATACCAATGCGATAAAGTCAAAATTATAACGAGTGAAAATAATTTGTGTATATAACGTGATAATTTATAATGCGCCTGAAAATTACCTTCTCATTTATATATATATTTCAAAGTAGACAAATGCATTCGACGACTGTTATCACTGTTGTGTCTATAAAAATACGTCAATGTGTCTCATCGTTATATTAGCTTAAAAACGCAATTTACGATGGTATCGATCTAAGCCATCGAGAGCGTTATTTTCTCGCGGGGCACACGAGGTAGGTCTACTGCCCGAAAAAAGTAGCACATTAATGGCTTCAAGTCATACATGCCCCCCTAACGATGATAAACGAGGCTTATGGATCGAATAATTAAAGTATTTGAAGTCGGCGCGATTGTTCTAGATAAATAATATTTATTAGGACGCAATTACCGACCTAGTTTTCCGTAGAAATGTTATCGGTCATATTGATGCAATTACGATAATTGGACAATAGCGTGGAAAAAAAATGATTCCTGTTCATAATTAATTGGTACAACGCGCCGTGTGACAGCCGATCGGTAATAATTTATGAAAGTATCTTCACGTATGTCAATACGCATATAAATAACGCAACATGCAACATAAATAATGCAAATCCCAGTTTTGATATAGCAATATTTAAGTCAATCGAAGCTTATCGCTTTGTATATGCTTTGTATGGTACATTAATAATGTACGGGAAAAATTAAGCTAATTATAGAAAATGAATCAATTTTTCAATCAATTATTTTATTGTCAAATCAATTTAGCGAGGTCAAATAATAGAAAATGCAACATTGTCAAAAAAAGAGGTTGCAATTTTTATTACACTCTAATAAGAAAGTATCAAATAAAAAGAAGCCAATGTTAAAAAAGATTATCCGGTAATCCATTCGTACGCGAAATATTCAATGAGCTGGAAAGATTCATATATAAGAAAGGAAACAATCGTTCAGTGCTGATGATTAAATCGATCTCGTCTCGATACGCGTGTACACACGGTGGATGAGTCTCATAAAACATTTTTCGAGTGCTCGAAAGTTAAGGGGATATCGCACTTATCGAAACTCATCGCTTCGAGACGTGAGCAGAAACGATATTAAATTTCTTCCCCAGCGGGAATAGCCGTCTTGATCCGCCCGTTAAATCCATGCTCGTTCTTCGTTCGCCGGAGTTCGTTAATACAGCGTCACGATAAAATCCCCAATTTCACGTCGAACGTGGTGAGAGGGAAACGTCGGGTCCTGGAAGGCGGGGGGGAGGGGAATGACTCTCGGTGGGTGCGAGAGCGCGGAGGTCCAGATTGGAAGAGTTATGGCGCCAATATGGGACGAACAGGGATGAAAATGTGAACGCGCGAACGATTCGCATTAAATATTAATAAAACGCGCGGAACGAGACGTCTTCTTCACTTTTATGATTGTAAAGAACACCGAAGATGATTCTTCTTCTCTGAAATTAATGGCAGGGCCTGAAGGCTCGTTTCAAATGTCGGATTGGTGAGACGAGATAGATTGTTCTCAAGGAGAATTGGAGGGATGGTGGATGCGAGTTGGTTAAAATTTATTTTGATATTTATCTAGATAAAATATAGCACGGCTTATTAGCAATCCCTTCTGAAGTTCATTATGTAG
>CABEGB010000796.1:0-110354 GCA_901521435.1 Crematogaster levior
ATAGTAAATTTTAAAATTAACTCTTATCTAAAATGTTTTATCCATAGTAATTTTGCCATAGTAAAAATTTGTAGGTGCAAAGTTATAATCTTTATTTTGTATTATTGTAAAATGTTATAATGTTAGACCTCAATTTTTACAATTTAGACAAATGTATTTCTTATTCCTTCTTTTATTACTTTTTCTCCGGATTCTTTTTTTCTTTTTAATTTTATTTATAATTAGTAATATTTTATATATTATTTAACGGGCAAAATAAATAATATATAATTTACTTAATCAAATAAAAATTTATTGATAGATTACAATGTATTACATAAGTGATAAGTAAGTTAGAAGGTATACAATATTATCGTAAAATACTATTGAATATAGTATTATACATATAATGGCTGCGTTCCGTAAGATCATACGCGCGCATTTTTTACAGTATATACGTAACATGAATTATAGATAAATGTGCGCATATGTGCATTGCGGAACACAGTCAGTATATTCAATATGGACACATGAATTTCATTTCTTTCAACCTTGATTATTATTTGGATTTAGATTATTATTTTACATTGTATATTTTTTGATTACCGTAAAATACTATTGAATATACTATAAAATAATAATCTAAATCTAAATAATAACACAGTCCTACGAGGGTCAGTTACATAAATGAGAGAAGGTGGATTTTATAGTTTTTTTTTTACGTTGAAAATGAATCTGGACTCAGAAATTCTTTAGCACGTCAGGTTTTAGAGTAATTTGATATTAAATGATGCAAAAATGACCAATTTCAAACAGTTATTGTGAGGGAAAATTGTTATTGTTTATTTTGGAAAACGGCATCGTATAGTTCTAGTCTTTAGCTTTAAAATCCATTTTCGATTGCCGCTGTACGATTTGTTTTGGCTGAGATATGAAAGATAGAAGATAGTCATGTACATGATGAATCCAATAAACCATTGCCACTCACTCATGTCAGATATACATGTTAACTACGAATCACAATGTAGATCACAACATCTAGGTATTTTGGAATAACGCTTGTTACGTTTCTCATTCTCATAAGCAATGAGAAAATATTTTATTAAAATGGAAAATGGCGGATTGAATATGACAAAATCGAAACATCCAGCCATTGAAGGCAAGATCAGAAGATAATGATCCAGCCAGTGAAGGCAAGATCTGAAGATGATGTTCCATTCAGTGAAGGCAAGATGATATCACGATGATCCAACCAGTGAAAGCAAGATCTGAAGATGATGATCCAGCCAGTGAAGACAAGATAATATCATGATGATCCAACCATAATCTTTCATATTTCAGCCAAAACAAATCGTATAGTGACAATCAAAAATAGATTTTAAAGCTGAAGACTAGTACTATACAATGCCATTTTCCGAAATAAACAATAACAATTTGTTCCCTCACAATGACTGTTTAAAATTGGCCAAAATTGGCAATTTTTGCACCATTTAACCTCAAATTACTCTAAAACCTAACGTGCTAGAGAATTTCTGAGCCCAGATTCATTTTCAGCATCAAAAAAATTATAAGATCTACCTCTTTTCATTCCTGTAACTGACAAAACCTCAAATTTCGCAGGCCTGTGTAATCAAGGTTAGAAGAAGTAAATATACTATTGAATATACTATACAATAATATATTCAATAATATTTTACGGTAATCGAAAAATATACAAGGTAAAATAATAATCTAAATCCAAATAATAATCGAATACTTAGGCTAATTTTTTTCACTTTCTTTTTACTTTTCACAACATTAATAAGTGAGAGATGACATTTAATAACTAAGAGATAACGTAACTGAGATAAGTAATTGAGGAAGCTTTGGGCCGAAGAGTAGCCGAACTATGCAATTTGTTTTGCGAGCCTAGCGTGTTCGCGTATACACTTTTGGCTTCGACCGCGTTCAACTGTTCGACAAGATCTTGCAAGCAACGTTTTTCCTTTCCCCTCAAGTTTCTAGCTAAGAGTTTCCGAATTCGAAATGTTTGCATGATGTCGATATAATTTTTACTATGGCAACACTATTTTCCATCATATAAATAAAGTAATTTTGGTGGAAAGCTATATTCTAAAGTGGAAAGAGATCATTTTTACTATGGTGTGCAGTAAAAATTTATTCGGTATATATTTTTTACTTTTCTTTGCAATATTAATTTTTATTCAGCAAGTTTTTGCTTTGTAACGTATAAATTTTTACTATGAGAAAGTAAAAATTGCGTTGCTTTATTGTTTTTAAAATAATGACTATAGCATTTAAACTAATAATTCCTTGATGGTCCGCACCTAGTGCGACATCATAGTAATATTTAATATAAAATCCCCGTGTAATAAAGGTTTCGCTGTGATCATTTCGAAAATTATCTCCAATTTTGATGAAACTGTGTAAAATTTTATTTTATGTTGAAATAAAAGTTCTTAAAGAATCTTTGATAATTTCTATGAGAAAATCATTTCTTAAAATATAAAATAGTTCCATATGGATTTCCAACTTTCCATGCGAAGCGAGGTTCACCCCACACTCTCCTTGCTTTCAGAAGGCGAAACTACATTCATCATCGCACGGTTCCATATGGTTTTCAATTCACCACGTGAAGTGAGGTCCACTTCCACTCCCTAGACTCCTACTTCCTCTTTCTACTTTCAAGGCAAATAAGATATCGTACGGTTCTATGGATTTCCAACTTTCCACGTGAAATGAGGTCTACTTTCATTCCCCTCTCCCTATCTTCAGGGAAAAATTATTTATATTAATGTATTTGCTCATTTTTTTGGCCTATTTAACTTGTCTATTTTGAATGTTTAATGAGTTTTTTATACTTTGTTTTAGAAATTATTTTGACTTATTTGCAACTGTCATATTATTCAAACTTTTTGTGTTAATAGTTTTTAATAAACAATGATTTTTCAAAATTTTCTGAAGACTGCTTAAAGCATTGGTAACGTATGTCAAGTTCAAGGTCATCGGCGAGCTGTTCCCTAAAGTGAATAATTACTTGTTGAATAAAATATTTTTTAGAAATTACGTAGCTTTAAGCCTTTGTCGATAAAAATTCCTTTAAGAAGATTTATTTGGAATCCATTCAAAACATTTTCACGAAAAATACGTAAATAAAACATAGATGGTTTTTGGAAATTTACAAATTCAATTTGTTACATTTAATTTCATCATAATAACACAGAATCGTATCGTTTCCTAGCAAGAAGTCAAAATATTCGTTTTCAACATATTATTCTATTTAAATAAATAAGTATGACATATCAACTTTTCCTCTCTTTTTGAAACTGAAATAAAAATAGCCGCAATAAAGCAGCTTTCATTTGGCGTTAAACATTTTCACGATTTTCTTTCCTTCAATGAGTAACTCAATGTTCCGGTCAATGAATTAAATGAAAAACTAAAGAGTATAAACTTTTTTCGATATAGTGTTTTATCGCGACGCTTTTAATTCCACACTTCTAGTTAAGGAAATACGATCGAATGCTTACAACTGTGTTCAAGCAAATTCCGTGAGCAATAAGCCCCAAATGATAAAGCCCTACAAAAACACTGAAAAACGTCGATACGATGAAACAATCCTACGTCTATCAAAAATAACTGTTCTAGCTAACAACAAACAACGGGAGGGAATAAGTCAGCATGAGAGAGAAAGAAAAAGAGAAAAAGAAAAAAGAGAGAGAGAGACCGGAAAACGCATACAGTTCAATGACAATTAGAGTTGCGGTGGTACTTATTGCTCATGTTATGCGGAACGAGACATGCATTCGAAATCGCGAATTGGCGAGCAAGAGTGAGCAACGGAATCGATACCATCTCGAATTGCGTTGACATTTTAATAGGCCATTCTGATCTGAAATTTCACGCGGCCTTAGTCGGAATGGTCCTGGAGGAATCTGAACGCGTACACCTCACGCGCGTTCTTCATCAGTAGGAGAACGGATTCAAAGGGTTCTCATCGTAATTGATTGACCATCTATTTTCCAGTGAGAGTCATTATGCCCAGACCATTTCGACAATTCGGAACTTCAAAGGCTGGCCAATTTCCGAACTTTAATTAATTAACGATTAACGACTGTGGTAAATTAATGCATTTTACTTATGACGATGAAAAATTGATTTTATTCTTGATTTTGAAGTACGGCAAATTAAACGATCAAAGGGCGAGAAAATTTAAATCGTAAATTGTACTTTTAATCTTGCTCGATAAAATAAATGCGTAAATTTCATGTTTATTATATAAGTATCGAAAAAATAAATTTTGAACCAGAAATTAGCCAGTATTTTTTTTATTTCGTATTTTGGATTCTATATGAATGATTTTTGAAATAATTACATAATCACAATGTATTATTATATAAAATTATGAATTATGAAAAAGAATTTTTATCGCGCAAAAATTGCATACAATATATAAACTCTCTATGCTTATTAGTAAAATAGAAATTAACTTATTGTTAAAACTTCAAAGGAATGTATAACTGAGTCGTTATGAAACTTGCACATTCATTATATAAAAATAAAATTATTTTTTATGTAATATTCATCAATTCGTAAAAATCAGGATTGACTAACTTAAAATTTTTTTCAACTAAGTTAATAGCTTAAAATTAATAAAAATCCATAAATTAACTAAATTTTACGTCAAAAGTTACTTAAACAAAAATTAACTCGATTAAAGTTAAATTAAAAAATTAACTTGTTAAAATTAAAAGTTAATTATGCAAAACTAAATTATGCAAAACTAAATATTTTTACATATATATTAATGTTTTAATTGTACATTTTAAATTTAAATAATATAATAAAAAGATAGTTTTTTATATAGGTTTTTTAAATAAAAGAAATATGTGGCGGTCGTAGCTCGGAGTGATGATTGTCTTAACGAACCGAAGACCGACCAAAAAGCCGAATTCAAAACCGACCAAGAACTGTCGGTTTTTATTCGATCGCCACTCTTTTGGAAAAGACAACGACAAACATACTGAGAATACAGCACAGAAAGCAAAGGGGAAACTATTGTGCTAAAAAACTTTCCCATGAGCATCCACATTGAGGATCACAACACATCTGACAAGATGTTATGACTAAAAAGAGAAGAAGATAAAAAAAATAATGTATATTGTATATAATGTAATGTATGTAATTTTCTTATATAATAATACACATTATTTATATATAAATATACTACAGTTAGATATATTATTATCTACAATATAAAAACAGTCAATTAACAATAGTTAAAACCAATTAAAGACAATTTGTGTAGATTGTGTGTAAATAGACTGAATCAAACTGAAGAGAAAAATTCTGTATTAGATTACGAATTATACAATAGTTATCAAGGGATTAATTATACAATGTTGGCGAATGAATACGCGAAAAGTGGGAGAATGAACTCTGTAGACAAGATTTTATTCAAAATGGCTCGAATTAGTTAATCTAACTTTAGTAACAGGTGCATAATGTTAACTACACAACTTTGATATCTACCATCATGAACCATTTACCTTGGTCAGGAGATCAACAGATTTGAGTCATTTTGAATAAGTTGTTTGTTTGCATAGATCATCCCACATATGCATCCGGTAATACATTGTTATACGACCAATTAAATATTAGCTTTACATATCACATATATTTTGTTGACATACCAACCATTTTCACATGACCTTAATATTGATGAATCATTTTACTTTGTATAAAAAAAGCTAATAAGTTAATGCACTTAAAAATAACTAAAATTAACACTTTTGAAATTAACTAAGTTAAATTAAATGTTACTAACTTTTTAACTTTTTAATTTAACTTTTAACTGTTTAACTAGTCACTACCCCTGATATTATAAAAATTCGATTAACTTAACCATATAATAACACTGAAAACTGTGGAAAAATATGTAGCAATCACAAAGGTGAGCACTCGAAAGCAATCGTTTGATCTCGGGTGATGTGCGAAGTTCTGTTGCAAGTTCGAAAGGCCATGTGACGCGCCGTCAAGGCTTCATCGCTGTCAAATGCTAAAATAAAGTGTAACAATCGAATTGAACATTCGTGCAATGACAACCGCCGGGCATTAAATCTTCGTAAACGGACACCGCGCGTGAGAATAACGGATATGACGGACTATCGATGACAATCGCGATCGCATAAACGCACGAACATCTCGTTAAAATCGCTGATAGACCCAATCCAGCCGCCGCTCACACAGGAATACTACGGCTCGATCCCGTTTACTGTCGATGTCCGAGTGATGTTACGATCACGCAGAACACATGTACGTAACCACTTGTACCCCGTCATTTATCGAAATCACGAACACATGGCGCTGTCGCTTCGGAGTTCTTTATGGTCCCAACATAGTTTTATTTTCCTGTGAGATCTCGGGCGTTACGCATGAGCCGGATTGTCCATCGAATAAAGTTCGATCAAATCCCGGACCTTCAAAAAAATCGCTGGTATCAAAACAGCTGCCAGCTTTGTCATTTTTTGAAATAAATTATTTCAAAAATCGAATTTTTCCAGATACTGATATTTTATATCTCTACATTGATTTGAATTTAAAAAAAAAGAACTATTGGCAATATTACACAAAGTAACTTGAAACCATGACTTACAACCTTGGTTTTTGATTTTTAAAGTTTAATTGATAAGTTGAGAATTTTATTTGTTTTAGAATAAAAGATACATTAAACAAATATATCATTAAATAAATATATTTTAATAATTAAATATATTTTTATTCTCGAAAATCCTTTATATATCCTTTCATTACATTTAATATTTTTAATTTAAAAAGTTAAAAAATATTTACGCAATTGTATGATTACATCGAGTGAGTAGTGTCTAATTCATGACATAAAATAAGGCTTGAAAATAAAATAAATAAATCGCGAAATAGTATACATATCTTGAATAATAAATTGCAGTAATACCCCTAGAAACTGATATACACATATAGTGTATGTGTGTATATATATATATATTATATATATTATGTGTGTATTATTGTGTGTGTGTGTGTGTGTGTGTGTGTGTGTGTGTGTGTGTGTGTGTGTGTGTGTGTGTGTGTGTGTGTGTATGTGTAAATATATAAAAATATATATCATGTATAATGTAAAAAATATATATATATATATATATATACAATATATATGTATACGTATATCTTTGTACGAATATCAACAGTACATGTAATACGATGAATGCCGCAAGGTATAGTCGGTAATCTAAGTAAATAGCTGATGGCAGCTAAAATCAGTATGACAGGTTTCCCGTAGTGGTTAGCGGCTTATCAGCGATGGCTAATAGCATTAGATCGGATGTGAATAGAATCAAAGATATTACAGCTACGCATGTGTAGTGATATGAATTAGTCACAAAATTTCCGACAGCTGCTGTATTCAATACACGCGGTTTCTGATCAGTACGCTAGCGCTACTACTAGCAGTAGTTTCCTGCGGTATGGGTCAGCCACGTCGCAGTAGTGAGA
The DNA here is from genome assembly GCA_901521435.1 of Crematogaster levior. Classification (NCBI taxonomy): domain Eukaryota; kingdom Metazoa; phylum Arthropoda; class Insecta; order Hymenoptera; family Formicidae; genus Crematogaster; species Crematogaster levior. The sequence goes on from CABEGB010000796.1 coordinate 7,510, forward strand.
GTTCGTAATCGGTCATCCGACAGCGGCAGTAATAGGCCGTCTGCGCCTCGACAGAAATAGCTTTGGCATCCGATCATTCGCCATGATTGAGATATAAATGGAGGTGATTACGTCGGGATCTACAAACCCGCTCGCGTAATCTGCCCTACGGCATTTTCACGCATTATTCCGCTCAAACGCAATTCATATCACTTAACCAGCGGGATATTCGCAAACTATACAGATGCTTCGCATGAATATATGTATTTCCGCTCATTTTTCCGGGATACCTCTAGATTTCGACCATCAAATTTTAAATAAATAAAATAAAAGGCGACTTATTTTTAGAAAAAGACTTAGACAAGATATTAAAAATTCAGTGTTCTGTAAAATATATAGAGATTTGCATTTCGTATATTTTTATTTGCGGATTTTATCCGTAATATATTGTATAACTGCATTGTTATCAAGTTACATTAACTGTTACAATGAATTTTGCTACAATTTTATCTCCTGTTTCTTTTTATTAGTACACGTAGTAAAGTGCATGTGAATTTTATATCCGCTCGCCAGATTCTACAGAGATAAATCACTTCAACAATATATTTATTTCGTGATAAATACTTCAATTACTTGCAGCGAGACGTGTTCTTTCTAGAAGTAGTTGCAACTTTCTACGCAACGAATTTTTCATGCCTTAAACGCGGAACGGTTTAATAAGCTTGTCTCGAACTCTGGAATGAATCTTTAGTGCTAGTGAACAGTTTTGCCAAAGGTCTTCTCTCGTATCATGAGAAGTGCATTATGTGAATTATGAATTTCTTTGAGGGCGGGAATTTCCTCTGTCGAGTAAAGTATCAAAGCGAGATATAATGGACACTTTAATTCAGATATTCAGAGTATCTAAGCTCCAAGTATCAAACGAAGAATATATCTGCGTTCGAAGTATAATGCATATACATATTGTACAATAATATATATGCGTTATATTAATGTGATATATTAATCATATCCCTTGCTTTCTTCTTTAAAACTAATATTACAAACAGAGTCTAATAACAAATTAATAGTAATAGTACATCCGAAAAAGAAATTTATGTTTATAAAATAATACATTATAGAAACTAAAATACTCGTTAAAGAACACTTCAGTTTTTTTATATAAAGACGAATAGGATACGCAGTAAAGAAGTGAAGCGGGATTCTCTGGAAAAGATTTTCATTTTAATTAATCCTACTGAGATTTAAAAAATCTAGAAAGAAGCTAAAAAACACAATTAAAGAGGATACTAATAGCCCAGTAAAATGACTCGAAATATGTCGATTTGGATGAAAAAATACTTAATGGGCTAAAGTTTTGTAGAGAGGCTTGTTTTGGGGTACTTTTTAACATATCAAAAGTTCCCACCCGTAGAAGCTACCTTACGGGCACAGCAATGAAGGAAAGGTTTAAAAAAATCGGTTTTTTGGTAATAACTCAGAAAGTATCAAGTTTACAAGGATAAAAAGCAACACATGAAAATTGTAGCTAACAAAATTCCGAACAATTTAATTTTTTTTTTAACTTCGTACGACCAATAGACGCCGAGATAGAATTTTTTGAAATTGGCAGTTTTGCGACGCAAGTGAAACGCGCGCGCGGCGCGCATTTTTCGCTAATTTCTCGAAAATGGCCACTCGGATCGCAAAATCTTTTCAATAAAAGTTATAGAGAATTCAATTACGACCAATTTTCTTTTTTTCTCATTTCCATTCGATCAATATTGGCAGAGATATGAATTTTTAAACAATTTTTTACCGCGCGGTTAGTATAATTTTTGCATGATAAAATCGATAATAACTCGAAAACTGTAGGTCGTACGCATATAGTGTATTAATGAAAGTTAAAGAGAATAAAATTTTGAAAATATTGATGTATGCACGAACTCATTTTGATAACAAGTGCATGGGGATGAAGAGAAAAAACTTGAAAAATTGTCATTTTCAAGTGCATTTTGGCAAATAGCTATTTTCTGATTGGCTGTAGGTAATAATGAGAAAAACAGTACTTTTCCTAGGCTTGTTTTATAAATAAAATACATCTTGCAAACGACTTATAGTACTGCATCATTTTCATACGTATGTGAACTAATGAAAATAGGTGAAAACCAAATTTTAAAAAATTTTTACGCACATGTTTTTAGACTAAAATGTTAATTTTCAATAAAAACTTCAATTTCGCCTACATCTTTAAACAGTTATAACTCGTGAACCATTCATCATAGAAAGATCTGCCGGTGCTCATTTTACAGATAATATAATTCTCGTCAAAAAACGTATATCTCATCATTGCAGCCAATCAGAAAATAGCTATTTGCCAAAATGCATTTAAAAATGACAATTTTTCAAGTTTTTCCCCTTTATCTCCATCATTCGTTATCAAAATGAGTTCGTACACCAATATTTTCAAAATTTTATTCTTCTTTTACTTTATTTTATTTCTCTTTAACTTTCATCATATACACTATATGCGTACAATCTACAATTTTCGAGTTATTATCAATTTTATCATGCAAAAATTGTACTAACCGCGCGGTAAAAAATTGTTTAAAAATTCATATCTCTGCCAATATTGATCGTATAGAAATGAGAAAAAAAAGATTGGTCGTAATTAAATTCTCTACAACTTTTATTGGAAAGATTTTGCGATCCGAGTGGCCATTTTCGAGAAATTAGCGAAAAATGCGCGACGCGTTTCCGTTGCGTCGCAAAACTGCTAATATTTCAAAAAATTCTATCTCGGTCGTCTTCTATTGGTCGTACGAAGTTAAAAAAAATCAAATTGTGCGGAATTTTGTTAGTTACAATTTTCATGTGTTGCTTTTTATCCATAAACTTGATACTTTTTGAGTTATTAACGAAAAACTGATTTTTTTTTACCTTTCCTTCACTGCTGTGCCCGTAACGTAGCTTCTACTGGGTGGGGATATTTGATATGTTAAAAAGTACCACAAAACAAGTCTCTCCACAAAATTTCAGCCCACTAAGTATTTTTTCATCCAAATTTTACCATTTTACTGGGCTATAAGGATACTGAGGATGTCAATGAACGGAACTTAATGTTGCAAGAACATGACAAAGCTCGATCGGACGCACCGCGTCGAAATTACAGCGCGCTAACGTCATCGGTAACTATGTCTAACAATAAGTATCGACATAAATTCTGAATTAGCCGGAGAGCGCGGTATAAATCCCGGATTAGAGCCAGAGCAAGTAGTCGAGGAACTTCGGAGACTTTGTCGAGGCGAACGAGAGTTGGTGAAAGAAAAATTCGATCGCGGAGCGACGAGTTCCTTGGGCGTCGGCCAAGAGCGTCGCGACGGTGAAATTCGAGTAATTCATAATTCTAATCGTCCGACGTAGAGTAGAGATATTTTCCTTTAACGTCGAATCGAGAAGAATTCAACGTTGTCGAACGCTGTAGGAAGAAATATGAAAAAGCACATTTTAAGAGCATATTAAATTATCTTTCTTTTTCAATTCGTTATTCTTTTACTGCTTAAAGCAAAATTCTACCTTAAAAGTATCTGGTAAATGTTAATCCTTGTGATACAGATTTGTAAATATGTTTAAATCATGTTTAAATATAGCTCAACATATTCACATCATTTTTAACCATTCAAAGATTTGACTTTCTATCTTGGTAAATACTCTTAAGAATAACAAATGGATCATGGTTAGAATAGTCTCACGATCCAAGATAAAATCATATCTGAAATTGTATCTGGAAATAAACAATGCAGGTTCTATTCCTGTTAACGTTATATTTGATGTTATGGATGGATTATCCGTTATCAAAGAAATCTCAACCACGTTGGAAAACGCTACAGAAAATAAAAAGGAATGTTAGCCATCTCTTAGTTGTTGATTTGTTACTTCTCCATCTACTGTTCCGGCTATACATATACAGGAGTACGAAAGAGTTGCACAACACAAAACAAAGAAAAATGGAATAAAAAGAGAATTCTCAGAGAGCAAGCTCGATGAGAGCTTACTATTCTCGGAAATGCAGGCGAAGGAAAGTATTATTCCGCATTTTGTGTTATAAGATAATCATATTAAGATCCTCTAAAAACTTGTACTAATTAAACAAAAAAATTATGAAGTAAGTTATAAAAGTAAGTTATAAAAATTAAATTTTTTATATAATATTGTATAAAATCATCTAATTCATCAAAATTAAAATTAAATGTTCTTTTAATAATAATTTGATAATTTCATAATTATTTTATGTGTGTGTATTTATAATAATTAATAATAATAGTAATTATATATACAAACATTATACAAAGATTAAGCCTAGAAATCATCAAATTTTGACAATTATTTATGACAAATACAAAAAACATGGAACACTAAATTTATTTTAAAAATACAGAAGCAACCTATCTATACACGCTATGTCAATTGTATTATATTAATTTACATTTAATATCGTAAGAAATTATATATAAGTTATATTATTTATATAAGAAAAATTACATAACTTATCCTTTTCTCTTCAATAAAATTAAAATTGTTTATATTATTTGTATATAAAAATATTAAAAAAATAACACATTATAATTAACAATGGCAAACGCAACCATTACTTTTGCAAATGATTCCTTTCAAAGAAATTCCTACCAATATGTTTTTGTCAAAAAGAACAACAGAAAAAAATTTTTTTCGTACTAAGGATTATTATCCTGTTGAAACACTAATGACACAAAAAGCATGTAACATATATTGTAACTTCCTGGTACCCAACTAAGGGTTTCCCTAATGGTACAAGAAACAGCAAGCTGTTTTCGTAATATTCCTTTTGTGTCATCGACGGTCGGGGATTATGTAAGGTTATTTATGTGGTCGTATATGAAGTTCGCAGATGCACCTGGTATCATTATCTTAAAGATAAAGCGTCGTAAAATATTCTTTCACGTCGCAAACATCTCTTTCAGAATATTTTTCGCGATAAAATAAATAACAAGAAAAAATGTCGCGCAATCCTATACAATCCTCTGATTTAAAAAATACTGATCTTAACAAAAGAAATATATTATTTCTGAAATGCATTCACGGAACATATTAAAAATAAAAATAAAAATGGAAGGCTACTGTAGCTTTTGTCCATTGTACAGTTTTAGAATAAAGCTCATTTTTTAATTTTTACCAAAATTAATTAGAAAAAATTAATACTGACTAATAATGCTTCTAAAAATTAAAATTCCACTTATTAAATACCATTAATAAATAATACATGATTTTTGCGATACAACATACAATGCAGAAACTCCTTTCAGCGGAGTGTAATATAAGATAATTCCACCGTATCCCGCTATTTTGCGTGCGGATACGCTGGACAATCGAAACAGCATATTCCACGCCCATGGAACGCACGATCGAGGAGAATCATCCAAGCTATCGCAGATAATCCCCTCGATCACATGGAAGGTATAAATCCAGCAGATTCGGCAGAAACGCCATTTAATTAATGGTCAATATACCATGGATCGTGGGATTATGCCGTTGGCGTTTGACGTTATAAAGTTGATGCAAGAGACGTAGGGGCAGGATCGGTCAGAATGTCGGTACACGATAGCGCGTGTGGTTTTAAAAAAATTAATTGGATACGTCGGCGGAGCATGAAATGTGGAGTGGCATGGTCGGATATAATTTCCTCTCTCTAATTTAGAAGGATCCACATTTAATTTCGCAGACAGTAACCAACTGTAATACTTTTAACCAGTGGCCGAGCGAAGAGAGATGGTGCGGATAAAAAGGACCGCGACGCCGATCAACGTCGAAAATAAAGTGTTCCTAATATATCATCGCAACCACCAACTTATCATTCATTTAAATACTTCTCTTGATAATTTTAAATTATTAAATAATTATATTTTGAAATTTATACATTAGAATTGCTGCTCTATTAATATTAATCATAAAGTCTCATAAAATCTGAGAATTGTTTTAAGCAAATAGAGAGTTAAGTTGCTTCGTTGTAAATTAATCTTACAATACAAAATGTTACATTTTAAGGGAAAATTAGTAATAACGCTTCAATTAAAAAATAAAAACTACTAAGTGCAGTTTGTATAAAAATCCATCCAAGTTATTCAAACTTGCAAATTTCACGAATAAAAGGAAGTTTGTAAATACGCTTACATTTTTTTATTTTAGCAAAAAGACGAAGAAGAGCAAACCAGTGTAACCTTATATCTGCATTACTTGAGTCTATGTGCCGTGGTTCGCCTAAAATAATATGCAGCATCAGCTTGCACGTAAGGCGTAATGCATCTAATTTATAAAAATGGAGTCGACAGAAGATCGCCGAGAAACTCCGCGACATTAATAGTGCATAATTTCACGAGGTATTAGAGATATAGTCTGCGCCAGATGCCGCTCCTAATATTCAGAATGGCGATGCTGCACAAAAAAAATTCATAAAATGAAATTTTTAATGAAGAAAGATATCAGTCGACGAAAAACTTTTAATTACTTCAAATGAAGAAAGATATCAGTCGACGAAAAACTTTTAATTACTTCAAAAATCTCCATTGTGTCCTTTTCTGTCTTCTATTTAGGTACCACGGTAAGTTTAATCGATACGCGTCACAGCAGTTATATTTCTATATTTCGAGTTTCATTGGGAATTTGTACGAGATAGTGTTTACATAATTACGTGAAGAGAGTCCAATTAGATCAATTTAATTAGTTCACGCATATCAATCATCATGATATTGCAAATTCGATAAATTTCAGAATAAACTAAAATTGTCCAATTACAAATTTATTGCTCGGTTGTCATAAATTATTGCGGAATTATCACTCGATAAACAACTGCAGTTTTGTTTTTGAAATTTGTAAGCAGCAATAAAACACATACCGAATGTAATTAAGAGTGGATGGATGCATTAAGTACTATGAAACAACTGAAAGCGCAATCGTAAAAACAAATATTTTCTACTTTTCCTTTGATATATCTTCTATTTTCCAAGTATAGAACATTAATTTTTGTCTCATGTAATTATAGATTCACTCTGCGAAAATAATAGGTATCAACGATTTGCGGCATTTTCTTCTCACAATTCTATTTCTCTATCAATAGCCATGAAAAATCCCATCCTAATCGTGTTTAAACCTCTAGCACGCGCCGAGTGGACATCGGTGGATCGGTAACCGAGTAAATTTCTCAGGGAGCGATTACCGCACTCGCTGGCGAGTAGCGCGTGGAGTCCCTCTTTGGAGAGCCAGATGGTCCGTCCGGGACATAACTCAGGATTTCGCGTGCGCCGGTAACAGCGGCTACCGTGGACCGTTGGCGTAGGATGCACAAAGATCTGAGCGAGACACGCATATGCGCGCACGTTGGCGCATACAAAGGAGCGGATGAAAGGATGGCACGGGGAGCAGGAGGATGAAGGTGAGGGGAGATATGGTAGCGGTAATGTATGCAATTGGACCGATGCGTGCACGACAGACGGTTGTTGGTCGGTTATGGGCGGTAGCGTTCAGGGCATGGTGGTTTCCGTGGTCCAAACAGCGAGAGGGGAGAACGAAGGGAGAGACAAGGATCATACGTACAATCGTAGAATTCTGCGTAACGCGTCGGATATTATATGCTGTTTAGTTTACTAAAGTACTCGTGTCATGGATTTGGGTCTCTATTTTTCTTTCTTCGTGCTCACGTGATCATGTTGAATTAACCTTGGCCACATCGTTGAACGCAGTCGAGACAACGCTAATCCACGCGATGGAGTCGGCCGCGCGAATGGATGAAAATTAAAATGCGCATTTTGTCCGCGGAAACGCTGTTCGTGTGCGAATTTCAGTTTGCATTTTAGTACGCTCTCCTCATTTTTTATACGTTGACTGCGACATTATTGCAGTAGTCGAGACCTACGGTTGATGTGCCATTTAAAACAACGTTTTAAAGAGGCTTGAAAGTAAAAGATTTCGTGTTATTTTTTATAACGAGAGAAAGAGGAATGAGATTAGCGTTATTTATCATAGAAAAAGCGAGACTGTTTTTTTTCTATAAAATAAATTTCCCGCACATTTTACTATAATCACGATTTTCACGCAAAACATACAGATTTTTAATGCGACATGAATACTAAAGTAAATTGCTAGGTCACTACAGATTTTATGGCAAATCCCTGAAAAAAGGATAATAAATTCTGTGCAATCATCGGTGACAACAAATTAGCAGCTTGGAAATGCAGCGCACATGCTGATACAAATTTTTTTAATGTCTAGGATTAACATGTATACTCATAACTTTATCAGAAAGCTATTTTTTGCAGAGTTTTTAAATCTACTGCAGCGAGAATACTGATCACAGCTCACTGATATTTTGCAATAAATATGATTTTTTCACTTTCTTCAAAATTATTATTGCGTATTCAAATATGCGCAGAAAAATACACAACGTTGAAAGATAAGAAAGATTTTATTTCAGCAAGTGGAATATACGTATGTTTTCGTCCCGATAATGTTCGAAACATTATTTTAAACGAATTCTGTGCACCGTCGGATTAAACAAACTTCGCACTACTTTGACTACTGCGCAGCATTACCTGACCTTAATTCATTCGGACTTATCCGAATGCATCCGCTCGGAATGTGGGCGCGTGGTTTCAGAAGATCTCAGCTTCAGGTCCTTATAATTACTAGTCTTTGGAAGTTTAAGCGGTTTCCTACCGACAGTCAGACCAAATGACAAACGGGTTTGCCGAGTGACGAAGAACAGAGAAGAGACGAGGAGGGAGAACGAAATATTTATCGCAGTCATTCCGTTCGGCAATACAATTAACTTCCGTATAGTCTATCTTGCTTTCGTGATTACCTCCATACTATTATATATGTTACGGTCAGAGTAATAAATGCGGTTAGTATTAATAATTACCGGTAAGTATTAATAATAACCGCAACAATAGGTCAATGTAATGAATACCGAGAGAATAATCATTTTTACCGGTTATTATTAATAATTTCTTAACGTGTTTGGTTAAAGTAATAAAACATTGTAATTTGTATCGAGAGGCCTTCAGTTGCGCACGGTACAATTAGACACGTTGCTATTGCGCACCGTTCAATTATACATCGTTGCTTTTGGATACAACACAAAAGAACTTGAAAATTATTTATTTCACTATTAAATCTTCGAGAAATCGACTTTCCACGCGAAACGAGTTCCACACTCATGTGACTTTCCACGCAAAGCGAGTTCCACGCGGCGGGGTGGGTGCAGGTGGGGGGGGGGGCGAAGACCCTCCGCACCACCCCCTTCGGTGTGTGTGTGTGCGCGCACAAATTCATTTTGTAATAGCTGATAGATTAAATAAATAATTTTCAAGTTCTTTTGTGTTGTGTTCAAAAGTAACGATGTACAATTGAACGATGCGCAATAGCAACGTGTCCAATCGTTACTGTGCGCAATTGCTACGTGTCCAATCGAACTGTGAGCAGCTTTATGTGTCTAATAGCATGTGTCTAGTAGCAACGTGTCCAATTGTGCCGTGCGCAACTGAACCTCTCCCATTTGTATCATAAGACATTTTTTATTTAAAAAACTAGCAAGAACACAATTAAAATTCTTTATATAAAATCAAACCAAAATTTAAAAACAAATCAGTTAAACTAAAATTAAATTGTAAATGAAGCTCTGATTTAAAATTTATTAAATTTACCATGGGTCTGAAAATTATTAATAATTAGCGGTCAATGTGATAAATTTATCACTCTGACCTTGTGTATTGGTTAGTATTAATAATTACCGGTAAGTATTAATAATAACCACATTTATTACTCTGACCGTAACATATACATACATATATTCGCTCTCTTGAAAACTTCATGCACATTTATAACATAAAGCAGAAGTTGGATTATTCTTGTATAGTATATTTATTTTTACATTTTTCAGAATAATGCTTGACTAAATTTTGATAAATCGTGGAATTAGTACTCAAGTTCTTCATTTTAACGTAACAACGATAATCTCGATATTAAAACAATATCATCTAAATATCACGAGTATCTACTTTTTAACATTTCTCATTAAATGCGTAAAAATAGTCACATTAACATTGAGTAATTTCATAACAAAAGTTCAAGTAATATATAAGAAATTTTTCCGGAATATGTTTTGAAATGTCAAAGAAAGGAAGTAGACAATATGTGAATTTCAGATACTTGTTGAACCGAGACTTCAATTAACTTGCAATTTACTTGCAACGAGAGAATTGTTATAGAGGAAAAAGAGACTTTTCGTACCATTAATATTAAAGCTCTATATAGTCTATCGTTGAGTTTATTACCTGGGTATCAGACATGCAAAGTCAGAAATTGCCTATTCGTAAAGTTGAGTCGGGGACAATTACATTGCTGCTGTAATCCTCATTTGCATGCATATGTTTTCGAGGAAGCTGCGTTGTCAGCATAGTAATTATCACACCATCAAAGATTCACAATCATTTTAATTAAGTAATAGTCATTTTAATTAATTAAGTATTTCATGGTTAATTAACGTCACTTTTATTGTGCAATATTTGTTCTACGTGCTATTAACATAACGATAGTGCACTTTCCATTATTTTATTTCGCCAAAAGTTTAAAAGCAATACTCACCTTTTGATAATTGAGAGCAAGTAATAGATACTTCCTATCGGCGGATAAATGATGATCGAAGCTCGACAGCAAATCCTGAAAGCACAAAATATCAAATCGTATAAACAAACGTCAGATCGCAATATAATTGCATAATTCAAATAATTCGAATAAAATGTGCATGAATAAAAATACTACAAACACGGACGTAGAGAGAAAAATTAGATAGTCCGATAAAATTAATTTGGATTCGATACATTTACTATCTAATCGTGAATTATGCAATCTGTGTTTATGCAATTTAGACCGTGCAAATTGACGCAACCTCACTGACGCGATTAAAGACAAAGTACAAGAAACACAATCGTTGCTCGTTAAAAGTACGATACAGAAGTTAGCCGCTATCTTAACAGGCCAACATCGCACAATAAAAGGAAGGCACATTAACTAGTTCCAGTAATAAAGAAAAACACGTAAGAGTACGGAACTCTCGTGCTTGCGTGTCAGACCTCAATAATCAGACCGCGTCAAAGAACGCGAAGTCGCGTTTGCTCGACGTGATACAAATCACAGCCAGAGTTTATCGCTTATTATTATGCTTATTATTATGCATATAAAATGAGTCGTTAACGGAATAAACTCCGTAATGGACTGCAAATGCGAGGCGACGGCCGCATCGAAAGTGGCTTTGTGCTGCTGCGACGACCCGGAACGGTTTGTCGAAAACAACGAGTAAATTACGATCATGTGCGTACGCGACATCACACGAATCGCCGGGATTGTTGAATAAGCTACGACAGCTCCACTAATGGGATGACCATCGTTAAGCGAAGTCGTGCGTTCGAACGAGACAATCGTTCCAAGTTGGTCAGCGGATCGTTCTACGTAGCTGTCGCGATCATGATATGGTAACTGCCGGCCGACAACTGCAATTATACTTATACTAATATGATAAGTTTGTTCGTGTGATATACGAGGACAAACGAATCACACGTCTTTATGCGTTTTAGTGCTGCTGTTGTTCAAATTAACATGCATGTATTGAAATTTAAGCTTTAAGCCACTAAAATTATTCAGATAATAGGTCATTCGTGTCCAAGTTATAATATATATACAGGGTTGGGCAAAAGTCCGGAAACAGTCAAATATCTCGAAAAGAATCAACTATAGCGAAAAATATGTAAATACCAAAGTTGTAGGGCTTAATAAAATGTACCTAATGATGGCTAAAAATTTGACTTTGGGTGTAGGACGAAAATCATATGAAGGTCAAATTAAATTTTTTAAATGGAACTGCCTACTTTTTATTGCATATTCTTGTAGCTTATCTCGAGACCTTTCCAAAACACTATAAATAAATGTTTTTTCGTTAAGTATTTTTTGAGTTATGAAGGTTGAAATAATTTCTTAATTTTACATGAACTATAAAATATCTCGTAAAATATTCACCTTTCGATGACCTTACCTCAATACTTTTATGCACAGAATAATGAGAGGAATCAATTAGTGTAAAGGAAACACATAGTTGTTTTTAACAAAAAATATGCAATTTGTAACTAACAATTACATACTTTTTGTTAAAAACAACTATGTGTTTTCTTTACACTAATTGATTCTTCTCATTATTCTGTGCATAAAAGTATTAAGGTAAGGTCATCGAAAGGTGAATATTTTACGAGATATTTTATAGTTCATGTAAAATTAAGAAATTATTTCAACCTTCATAACTCAAAAAATACTTAACGAAAAAACATTTATTTATAGTGTTTTGGAAAGGTCTCGAGATAAGCTACAAGAATATGCAATAAAAAGTAGGCAGTTCCATTTAAAAAATTTAATTTGACCTTCATATGATTTTCGTCCTACACCCAAAGTCAAATTTTTAGCCATCATTAGGTACATTTTATTAAGCCCTACAACTTTGGTATTTACATATTTTTCGCTATAGTTGATTCTTTTCGAGATATTTGACTGTTTCCGGACTTTTGCCCAACCCTGTATATACATATGTTACTGTGAAAGACCGATATCTGGCAAATGTCGACATTCTCCGGTGAATGTCAGCATTCACGTAGTAACTTTGGTGTATGTACGAAATATTTGCTAAATATCATTATTCCTCACTTACACCAGCAAATGCCGACATTCAGCATGCACTGATGGTGAATATTGAATAAAAATATTTTTGTTACTGTGAAAGACCGATATCTGGCAGTAAATAATCCATAACCACGCTTCACGTGGAAAGTTGCAAACTCATGTGGAACAAAACAATTATAGATCTTGTTTTGAGCCGAAGTAGGGAATGGGGGTGGGGTAGATGTTGGTTGGCGTAAAAAGTCGCAAACCCATGTAGAACAGAACAATTATAATGATATTTAACATGTATAATATATAGAAAATTAAAAAAAAAACATTTTCCTTATAATTCTTGGTAATATTAATTAACCAAAAAGAAGGGTAATATTTGACAGCAAACTGGCTATATAATTTCTTTATTTATATCCACAACGTGGATATAAATTCAACTATTGGTTCTGGTCCTTTTCAAGTGTAACAATATATTTTTAAATAGCGTTTCCATACAAAAGGAAAGGTGTTACATTATTATATTGCGCTATAATTTTTATAATATATTAATCTGTGACTTACAGAAGCTGTGTCAAATAGAATCTTTATGTAAAAAAAGTTAAAACTGTGTAAGCAAAGGAAGCGCGTCAGATGTTTGTGACAGCACAAATGGAACTGAGTGATGACGTTCTCTGAGTCCAGGACAAATTTAAACCAAACAAAAAAATAAATAAATAACTAAAAGTATAAAGGCACTCATATAATATTTATGAGGCTGTCGTATATCGCGGTTATGTTTTCCATGTCTTTTTACAAGTTTATAGGCGAATTACATTTCTTAATATTAATTAATTAAAATTCTATATAATAATTGTTAATTATTATTGAATTTTAATTAAGTAATATATCAATTATTAATAAATTTTAATTAATTAATATAGCAATATATTAATATATTAAATAATAAAATTTTTTAAATGATTTTAAAACATTAATTTCATTTAGAGAAAAAAATAACATTTATTTATACAATTAAAAAAGAATCTATTTAAATTGTTTTGGTTAAACTTTCATTAAATATTTCAAAAACTTTTATAAAATTATGCTTCAATATACTAGTAAGATAAATACAGATGTTTTAATCAGTATGTTTATTTATTGATGTTTTTATGTACATGTTTTTAAAATTTTTGAGAATAAAAAAAGAAAATCGAATATATTATAATATTGGCATAGACTCAAAGTGACGCTGACAATTTCATCGTATTACATGGTAAAAGTTATGATTCTATTAGCAACTTTCCGAACTAATATTAAAGCATTCTGCTGGGACAGCTTGACACATACCTAATAAACTTGTTACTCTTAAACATGTAAAATTTTCATATGGGACGTGAAATAAAAAGCAACTTTACACCACCACGCAATTCAGAGTTCATATTATTGGAGAAAAAGACATTAACACATGCAGATAAAACTTTATCGTCGTCATTTTTTGAACAACTAATATCGGAAATAGATATTAGAGAGATAATACAAGAAATAAATGTCAAGATAATTTATTTTCATTTTTATCGTAAAAAATTAATTTTTGCTATTTGTATTTTTAATATTTTGCTTATTTATAAAAAAAGTTTCTGAATTCTCAAAGGTCTTTGAGTAAGTGCATTTGGATATAATTGCATCGATAAACTTCCTATGTATATAATTCACTCGGAATGCACTCGAAGCAACGAGTAGGCTCGAGGGATGTATTGTCCAAATGTACTCACTCAAAGACTACCGTCGATATACATTTACGTGCGCGCGCGCGCGCGTGTGTGTACACGTAAGTGAAGGTACACGGGTCATAAACTCCCTAATAGCTTTCAAACTAACAAGAAGAAGGCTACTCCCGTCCTGACTACTTTCCGTCGGTACTGCAAGAACTCGGACCGCGTTTAAAACACTCTCGCAAGATTTCGCGAATATACGGAAGATTTTAACTTAAGAAAGATAAGAAAGAATGCAAAGTAAAAATAAAGTTTCGGAGCGTTGTATTGGTTAACTATTGCAATTTCTCTTTGCACTTTGCTCCTCCTGCTTAATTGAAAGAATCAGTTTACCTCCCCGCTTGTTGATTTTACGCATCCCTGAGAGATTTTGTTTGAAAAAATAGAGGCAGTGTTCATCCGCCATTTGTAAAAGTAGAGAACGAAAATCAAACAGTTTCTCTGTTTGTCGGAATAAGATATTAAATAATTGCTACACAAGGTAGTAGGTAAGTTCGTTTTTACGAAAGTGCAAAATGTAAGTATTCGACGATTTCTGTCTGTATAAAAACTGCCCTCTCATTTCAAATTATTAAACAAACATTTAATAACAGTGTCAAAAATGTTCAATGAAGAACATTTCAAAAATTGAAAAATTAAATAATATAGCCATAATGTATTAAGAGTGTACAAATAATTTGCGTAACAATATGTTTTGTATATACAAACTTAGACTTTCCTTCGAGGATACATCTCGTAATGTTAAATTTCGCAGAGATAGTAATCGTATTACAGGTGTCGCAATGAATCATTTTATAACAGTAGCCGACTGGATATTTACGCGCGTACGAATGAGAATTGTCGACGATAGATTGCACGCGTCAGAACTTGAAAGACAACAAGCTATTACCGTTCCAGTGATCTCTTCGACGACGGTGTCGTGGGAGTAACAATGAGCACGTATCGTTTGCCGATGCATGCTCGGCGTATGCATTACATTACATTGCGTCTCTTATTTCCCCCCCGTGTCGTGAAATAATTTCGGTCCCTCTTTCTGATTACGCCCGTTTTGCTGCTTTCGCATTCGATCCGCACGTGCAGTTTCCGCTTTTATATGTATATATATGTATATACGCACGCTCGCGATAGCCAGGGCGATTTAATTGATCACGCACGAATATAAATTAGAATAAAAAAGAAAATTGAGAGGGAGGAGAGGCCAAATAGGGGACACATATGTGAGATATGATGCTTTCGTTGCACGGTGTATTTCGGTCATTATGATTTCGGAAGTGAAGCGTCACAACGATGGCAGGAGTCCTAACAATTAATTCGTACCGACTATTCATACCGTGATTTCTATTTAATCGCATGCATGTTAATGCGATAATAATTGTGCATATGTTAACGCGTGCAAAAATATTTACGTACACTTTCTGGACTGGCTCGTACTAAAGTACACATTTTACAATAATTGATTACCTCCGATAACGCAGTGACACATTTCATATTTTACGTTATAAATGCTAATGGTATATTGATACGTGTATAATTAACACATTGTATATTGTTTTCTTCGTTTAATTAATGTCTAATTAATATTTTGTTTACGCTTCAACATAAAAATCTTAATTTATATATATAATAAATACTCTGTACAAATTACTGTTTTATTTGTAACTTGTATCAATATTAATATTAATATTATTACAAGAAGAAAGAAAATGTGATAACCTAATAAAATAATTGATAATTTTGAGATTCATTACGGATAGAATTTCTCGAACGAGCGCTTTTAGATTTCATGCAAACTTCGAAGTCTCCTGCGAAAACTTTCATACAACGTGTAGAAGTTTAAACAAAACTTACGGGATTACTGGAGTCCAACAGGATCTTGGATGCATCCGAGCTGACATTGTAGATCAACAAATTGCCTATCTCGTCACGGTAGAGGATCTCGTCTCCTGCAACAAAAAGATACGTTAGCGGGAATTGAATTTTAAATTAATACACTCGCGCTACGTAATATCCCTATCGTGCATTTCGTTATTTCACGAGTCGCGCTACATTGCACCATCGCAATTAAATCTACGCACACATTAAGCGCCTTTTTTCGCGCAAAATCTCATTTTATCGTAAATTATAACGAAGTTTTCCGCGTGCTTTTACGTTTGTTCCGGAGCATTAAAAAAAATAATCAATTACTTCTCTGACGTGCATTACAAGATTCATTTATTTAAAAAGAGTTGAGACTGAATAAAATTATCACAGTTACGAAACAATCTAGTTCAGAAGAATCTAAAGTAAGCGTGTATCACAGTTGCTATAAATTAAAACATGATTTTTAATAACTTTATTAATCGGAACTTTATTAATCGGATTTTATTAATCGAAAACATGTGAATAATTATTGTAGGTATTCTTCTTTCTTTTCTTCTTTATTTTTTTTCTTTATAAATTTAACAAAAAATTCTTTATTGCCTCAAAAGTTCTTTCAAAAATTGTCAATTTTCATTAACTGAAAATAATCATAGCGTTAGATCGTGCAGAGAGATAAAACCTGTCCGGGAATAATGATTGATTAATTATTTCCACATCGCTCGTCTGCTTTTGTGCGCGTTTCCTATGAGGAAAGACAAGCATGCAATTTTCTTCGAGAACAAGAAGATGTAGGAAAAGAAAGAGAGAAAAGGGGAAAGACGGGAGAGACGGACGAGTAAATTTCGGAGACGAGAGCTCGTCCTTCTCAAAAATCGATTTTCGGGAACCGACAGTACGCCATTTCATCAATCTTACGAGACTGGCATCGTAAAAAGTCTCGGAATAAGAAACGTTGAGTTAGGTCGCGATAGACCACGAGTAAGAAATATTTTTATCATTATCGGAGAAGCAGAAAGGCAGCGAAAGAGACAAGAAGAAAAGGGTAAAAGAAAAGATGAAGAAAAGAGCAATCAAGATTCAAAGAAAGAGACAGAGAAAAGACAGTCGAGCAAACATGGAAAATGATAGTAAATGCACAGTTGGAAAAATGTATCTTGTGAAACTTTTCCTTCAATTATCCAGCGTTCAATAATGCAGCGACTCATGAAACCGACAACGATTAATTTCCGACGATACTTAAGGGGTAGTTCTGTTTCAGTTTGACAAGTTATACTTTATCCGAGAAAATTGTGAAGAAAAACGGAAGAAGGCGACGAGGTGCATACTTTCATGTATAATATATTTAAGTAAAAATTGAAAAGTAAAAAAATAATACGGAATATTGTTGAGAGAATGAATTCAAAAATATAGGTGACGGTTTACAAAGTTTATTCCCTCAGCATCATTTTCTTTAACGGAAAATATTTTATTTGCATATAGAAAGTCATTTTGTATATGCTCCATATTACTTTCACAATTATTTCAATGTCTGCCTAAAAATATAAGCAAAAATTGAATTGCGCTGACAATTAAAAAAATAAACAATGTTTTTTCATAATATTAAATAGACGCAACTCTTTTTTTAAATAAAACGATAGATCTACACGTTACAGTATAAACTTTGCTCCACTCAACCGCTAGTTGTTTGCTCGATCGAAAAACAAGAAGTGACATGTATCACAAAACGAATACAGCCCTGACAGACTCAACATAGTGAACTACATCAATGTATGGTCCGACTTTTTCGACGAGAATTTTTTCGATGACACCGCGAATTTTGATTCTTCAAGAAGGTTTGCGCATGAAAACCAATTATAACTTTGAAGATATTATTTGCTCTTTTGTATGACAAGCGAAACAAACGAGATCATTCCAGCTCTACGGAGCAATTCGATTTATGATACGTATAAAATGTATGATTTATGACATATAAAAATATATCTTCGGATATATTTTTTCGAAGTGAACATAAATCAGAACAACTGTATCTATTTAAGCTAAATTGCAACAAATTCTCTTAGTGAGGAAAGAAAGTTGAACTGTGTTATGAACAAAATGAGATGAAAAAATCATCAAAAAATTCGAATTTATCAGATATAATGTTTAGGAAAATACAAAAAATTAATGCAGTTGATATAAATAATATCAATAATAATAAAAAAGAGTAGCTAGAAAATTTTTCACATCTATAAAAATAGATTTAATCATATATGTATATCAAATTATTTAGTATGTAATTATTTAATATCGAGTAAATGACTTTCATTAATAAATTCAAAAAATAGTGTCTGATAGATTTTTTAAAAGACTCTAATTATAAAAAAATGTTTGAAAGTTTGAAATCATTGGAATTGTTAATATACACAAAGATGACTAGATGACTGTTTCAATTTTAAATAAAATTTTCCTTTATTCTTACATGATTTATTCATTTTAATGTCTCATTTAATTTAGTTTCACGTAAAAAGATTGACTTAAAATGTCAGCACATGTTCGGCAATATGGTACCATGAAAATTATACTGAACACGACATTATGTATTAGAGATTAATTAACACAATTAACAGATTAATTAACAAAATTTCCTAACGTTGTGGATGCACTTAAAACTTGTTGTTTCTTTCACGTCAGTGAAAATTTCCATTACTTTCATAACTTCTCTGGATAATAATGTCTCAATATACATATATATATTACTTTGTTCATGTATATACACATGTGAAAAGATAAGCATTCACAGAAACAAAGTCATCAACTGCAAGAATGGAAAGACACACTAGATAGTTGAGAAAATAATATTTATTATAGCTAAGGACGAAAATCATTACGGTAACTCTGTTGTGTCAACCTCGGTTGGCAACAATCAGCAGTAGAAATAAATAAAAAAAAAAACCGATTTTATCACCCCATATTATTTTTTAATGTTAAATAATTTCAATAAATTTTAAAAAGTAATATCTTTAGCAATATTACAGAATTTTGTCGAAATACCAAGATGATGATTTTATTTCATATTTTTAAAAATAATATATGATATTTGTATGTCTCTCTAATATTATGGATGGTATATTCTGGGGACGATTTTGATTGAAAAAACATTTAATAGGATAATTGTATGTGTGTGCGTGCATGCGCGCGCGTGTGTGTGTAAGATTTATATTATACATATTTTCCATTTATATAATATTTACTTTGGCTTTATCTCTTTCGTTTCAATGTGACATTAATTTTAGCTTTTAAACGTAATTAAATTCAGTTGTTTCCGAGCTATAAAGCTAAATACTCTATCACTATGCAACTATTTTCAATTTCTTGTGTAAGGTAAATAAAATGCTTTGTTGCCCAATTGAATTAATAATGACGGATTAACAAACGTTGAACGTAACTCTAGGTATAAAGCAGTATTAAAATTATAAATGAATTTTACTTTGTCGCAACATACAGGTAAATTTTCATAAATAATTTCGAGTAAATGAAAATACATTGAAAATTTTCGCGGCAATTCCAGCGTATCGTAAATTTCCAATTCAACAGAAAAATAACTGTACATGTCTTCTTCTGTATATTTACAAATTATATATTTTTTTAGAATTTGTATTATAATTCGTACGATTTATCAAATTGTTGATATATGATAAAACAAAGAGGATAAAAACAATGCTAACATGTAAAACATATATGTTGTTTACGATATGCTTTAAATCATATATTATTTTTAAAAATATGAAATAAAATCATCATATCTCTTGGTATTTCAAGCAAAATTCTATATAATATTGCTAAAGATATTACTTTTTAAAATTTATTAAAATTATCATTTAACATCAGAAAATAGTATGGGGCGATAAAATCAGTTTTTTTTTTATTTATTTTTATTTTTTATTGTTGCCAACCAAAGGCACAAAGTTCTCAACAAAGTTCTCGTAATGATTTTTTCGTTATTAATTATAATAAGTATCGTTTTCTTAACCATATTATGTCTTTCCATTCTTGTAGTATATATCGTAAACAAGATCACCAATTAAAAATATCAATGAATAAATATTCTTCATAAATTAGATACAAATCGTAGAAATTATAATACTTATTTAAATATGAATTTAAATTTGTAATAACTCCTGATATAATTGATATTTTTCGATTTCTAAAATTAATTTAAATTAACCTGCCTAAATAATAAAAGAGTTGTTCATAATTTGAGATAAAATATATAAAATTATTTACAAAATAAGTAAGAACCAAAAATAATAATTTTTATTGGACCAAACAATTTGTTGAAATGTTTCGTTTTTGTCGTATCACTTGTTTCTTGGATAAAACAGTAGTGCGCGGAAAGTGATTTACATTTAGATAAATATAACACTGAGAGTTCGACCGATTTCTCATGGAGGATAACGCGTTAACGAGACACCATCGTATCATGCGGGATTGTATCTCACAACAAGGTATTCGCTATTTCAAGGCGACGTCGTCCGGATGGCTGAAACAGACCCGACCTCGTCTTCTGGGATTTCATAGCGACGGCGATGGGTGGAAGAAAGGGGATACGACGTTTACGATTTACCGTCACCGACTGCGTATATCTTGCAAGAAATAGGTCGAAACAATGCGAAAAATGCAAATGAAGTGCGAACTTTATAGGTTAGCTTTCACGACCATTAGGCGAAAATATCACGCGCGGTTTAAATTCTAACACTTTTTTAATGGACTCCGCAGTATTTCTAACGATTAATAATTATTATATTATTCGGTTTTGAAATTCACTGAACTTTTCGATCGATACTTACTTAGGTTTTATGATATTAAATTTATGATATTAATTTATGGTATTATTTAATTATTTATGGTATTAATAGCATAAAATCTAACAATTAATACTAGTCAATTAATAATTTAATACCATAAATCCGCAAGGATTTATAGCATTAATTGTTTTTTAAACTGGACAAACCATTAATTTTTAATAACTGTCTAATCAGATAAGTAATTTAATGTGCACATTTTAATCATGTTCCTCTAACATTGTTGTAGATAATATTTAAAGATAATATTTTATAAAGCCTCAAATTTCTTGTTAAAGTTATGGGAGTAAAGCATAAGCACCTCCTTAAGCTAAGCAATAATTGCAAAGAATAAATATTTTTAAATTAAATTCATAAGCAATTTCTACAAATGTAAATTAATGTTTGTAGTGGTTGTAATTAGGATTCACCCTCGAGTAGACGGTAAATCATCATTAAAATCCGGCGGTCGTAAATAAATTTGCGAAACAATGCTCATTTAATTAATATCCAGAGGCGAATTATTTCTTTTAGTGTCGCATCATTACGCAATGATTAATGGCGTGTATTACTCCCGCGTCGATTTAACTAACAACAGACGGAAATAAATTTTACACCTGGCTTGCCGGTCCCATATGCGTCGGCCTATTTCCCGCGTCTACGAGTATGTATGCATATTGTTGAAATATGTTTTGTAATGACACGTGTGCACGTGCGCAAACGGCCGCGTGTACATCTGACCCGTTGGTGCGTGAAATCTGGCACGACCAGGATGAAAATGGATATTCATGGAAATGTACAACACGTTCGTTGCACAAGTGGATTGCAACGTACACGTCATTTACACGACCGTTCCAGAAACGTGCGGTCATTAAAGGGTCACGTCGCATTCGTGACGCGACACTTTGCGACATCTGCGAAAGAATTATCGACAAGGTTCATCGACAATACAAATGTGTTTCTTTATTTCGTCCATCATTGTAAAAAGAATTATTAAAAATATCGATTCGTTCGATTTTTCCACGGAACTGCTTGACTAAGAGCAAACGAATTTGCCTATCATAGTTGCGAGCATTCATACGCAGGACGTCAAATTAGTTAGGGGAACCTGGGGCATAACGGGAACGTTAAGGCTAATAAATTTTAAACAAATTAAAAATAAATAAATGAATTATTTTTATATGAAAATATTCTTTGGAATGTCTATTATTAAAAAAATAGTTTTACTGTGAAAGAATAAGTTTAAAAAGACAAAATTTTTATTTTATTGAGACCATGACTTAATCTCATTATCTTTTTATGCGAGCATAACGGGACTCCTCACAAAACTTATATATTTTTTATACATTAATGTTTAAAATTTATTAAAAATGATTTTTTAGAACACGCAATAAATGTACAAATGTAGTATTGCACAAATTAATACAGCAGAAATCATTATATACATACCTTTCAATGTTTGACACTTGTGTGAAATAACTAACAATAAGAAGAGAAGTTATGGCGTTACGCCGGCTGCGCGCACTTATTGTATCATCATGCCTCACGGCCTAATGCCCCGTTATGCCCAAATGTACTTTACACTAGATAAGTATAAAATATCACAGATAATCAATATCTGTGCAGAAATATTTTACTAAAGTAACTAGAAAAGATTGTTAGCGTAAAATTACTTATGGTAATAAAAAATAGAATTTCATCATTGTTACCCTATGCTAATGTATGAAATTGTAAACGGGTCGCGGAGAGTGCAGCTAACGCATTAAAAAATTTATAGCATCCTTCAGCTAAAAATAATATGACAATTGATAACAGCATGCGATAAGGAACATCTAATAACAATAATTGCAAATAATGCAAGTATCTTCTTTTTGCCAGTGATGGGAAATTCAAAGGAAAGGGCAGTAATTGACATCAAACTAACACAAATGATATAAAAAATTAACGTTTATTATGACGTTTCGACCTTTGGTTTAGGTCTTCTTCAAGTATATCTATAAATATGTTATAAAGAAATGTTACACTCGTTTAAGACGCAAAATTGTACATATTACATTAATAATTTACTTAATACGCCAGTAGTCAATAATACAAAATTTAAAAACATTAATTTCCACATAAATCGGTTTAGATTAAGATAGACATAAAAGGCGTCTGTTGTTGGTGACAGCGAAGTAAGGACTGAGCCAGATTAAATTTGACAGTGTGACGCAGGGGACAAATTTATAATAAATAAATAAAAGACAAGAGAAAGAAAAAGACAGTAAATATAAGTAGAGAAATCAGGTCAATGTTCTAAAATGTAAGCAATAAATAAGTAAAAGTTATGTCCGTTAATATATAAAATATTATAAATATTAAAATTTTGACAGTATGACTCAAGGGCCAAATTTATAATAAATAAATAAAAATAAAAAATAAAAGACAATAAAAAAATAAAAAGAAGGTAAGTATAAGTAGAGAAATCAGGTCAATGTACTACTGGACTGCGTATTAAGTAAGTTATTAATGTAATATGTACAATTTTGCGTCTTAAACGAGTGTAACATTCCTTTATAACATATTTATAGATATACTAGAAGAGGATCTAAACCAAAAGTCGAAACGTCGTAATAAACGTTAATTTTTTATATCATTTGTGCCAGTTTGACGTCAGTTACTGCCCTTTCCTTTGAATTGCAAAATATTTCAATACATAACAGCATTTCTGTAAAAAGTTATAGAAAAAGTCATATCGCATTATACCCCACCGTTCCGTTATGTCCCAAATTCCCCTACATGAGTTTCCAAACGTACCAGCATCGAAGAAGATATACAGGGTGACCCATTTTAATCTATCACCCCAAATATTTCTGTTCCCTTGCATTTTACAAGAAAATGTTTCAGACAAAAGTTGTATGGTTTCAAAGGGGCCATAAAACGGTTCCATTGGTTTGACCTTGGATAGTCGTTTGAAGATCACACGAAGGTCACCTTCAATTTTTTAAATTGAAACCACTATTTTTCATTACATACTCTTGTAGCTTATTTTGAGAGCTTTCCAAAACACTATAATAAAGTTATTTTCCATTAAGTATTTTTCGTGTTATGGAGGTTTAAAAGTTACGATACTGCCGGCATTAGCGTTATCCGAGATGTATCACGTGGAGGTTGCACGGTCAGATTTACATCTCTTTTGCGCGCGCGCGCGCGCGCGCGTGTGTGTGTGAAGGCGGGTATGAGTGGCCTCCTAGATCTCCGGACCTGACGTCATTGGATTTTTTTCTCTGGGGATATGTTAAAGAAAAAGTGTACGAGACTGAGCCGACGACTATTGAAAATATGCAACAACGTATTCGTAACGTGTTCAGAAGCATAACACCAACTGTTCTTAATAGAGTGCGTAACAATTTTCATAAAAGATTGCGTTTATGTATCCAACAAGGTGGACGTGTCTTCGAACACCTTGATTAAACTTAATCATTTTTAAATACCCGCCTTCACACATACGCGCGCGCGCGCCCACGCACACACACACACACACACACACACACACACACAAAAGAGATGTAAATCTGACCGTGCAACCTTCACGTGGTATATCTCGGATAACACTAATGCCGGCAGTATCGTAACTTTTAAACCTCCATAACACGAAAAATACTTAATGGAAAATAACTTTATTATAGTGTTTTGGAAAGCTCTCAAAATAAGCTACAAGAGTATGTAATGAAAAGTAGTGGTTTCAATTTAAAAAATTGAAGGTGACCTTCGTGTGATCTTCAAACGGCTATTCAAGGTCAAACCAGTGGAACCGTTTTATGGCCCCCTTGAAACCATACAACTTTTGTCTGAAACATTTTCTTGTAAAATGCAAGGAAATGGAAATATTTGGGGTGATAGATTAAAATGGGTCACCCTGTATATACATATCGTATTTTCTTATTAACGAAGAAAGTAACTGCACGTTGTTGTTTCATGTTTGCTAAACACGAAACGACGACGAGCGACACGTCGCGAATTAGATCTAGTTGTTGTAATGATATATAAAGTTCACGTTAATGTGATCCGTGTTACCCTCTGAAGTGACTGAACCGCATTCGCGGAATTTCACGCTGCAACTTTGTCCGCGGCAGTTGCCGGCCGCAGTTGTTGCAGCTACTTCGCTGCAGAAAGAATACTGGGTTCACTTCTCTGTCACGCGGAAGTATCGCTCTGCCTGTTACGCTTGTAACAGTCGCACATTATGTTTCCGAACAATAAAGAGGAAATACAGAAAGTGGAACTACTGAAGTTTAGACGCGAAAAACGTTACACGACGCAAAAGAGAATCGGCTTAAATCTTGTGGTAACATGCAAGCGCATTCTATCTTCTTTCATAAACACGCAACAGAATACGCATTTTATTTCAAGTAAAACATAACGAGAAACTAAAAGATGTGTGTCTCAAGAGATCAGTCAAAAGACAATTATAGTAGTGGATTGGTAGCTCGAAAATTTTACATTGCAATGTTAAAGAATGATAAGATAGTTTACAATAAGTTATAATTAACTTTGTTACTTTTCTAAACATAATACTCATATTTTTTTGATGATTCACGTAGTCTACGACTATTAGAAAAGTGAAGATTATGCTATGGATTATTGTTTATTCTTAATCAATTAATTTATTAAATCTAGCGCGTGAGAGATGTTTAATTAAGAAAGATTAAATTAATTTTCTATTTTTCAGATACGTTTGATGTATCATTTCAAGTAGTAAATTTCAAGTAGTTAATTTTATTTGATATGCTCCCAACATATGAACTTCGACAATAATTAAAATAAATCAATTGCATCCCATCTTGTTTGCAAGAAAAATAATCAAGAAGATAATCTGTACTTATAAAATAATCAAGGAGAAAATCATTACTTATAATGAGCCTGGACAGGAAAAGATTAAATTAAGATATTAGAAGAACTAAATGCTGAAACTTCTCAGAACGACAATGAATCTCGGTTAGATCCTAGCGGGGGGTGGCTTAACTTTTGTTTGGAAAGTTTCCGATTAGTTTGTAGCTAGCCTCTGTATCGCATGTCAAAATTTTCCACTGTTGTCACGGTCTTGGGAGAACACGGAACGATGTATTGGTCGAGAGTACAAGAACTAAAACTTGAACCAGGAAACCCATATGTAAAGATCGCAACACACCATGTCATGCTGGTGATAAGACAATCTTGAGAAAACGACGAATATTCATGAAAGTACTTGGCTTTTCACAAGGCGATCATCGCGATCATTATTCGGTACTCAATACCGAATAGCACTAAATGTGCTTGATTTACAAATATTTTATTTACTTTAATTGAAATTATACAATCATCTAATCTAATACATAAAATATTTTTATTTTTAAAAGGTGCAATTAAAAAGTACAAAATAGAAATAAGCACATTGATTCTTGATATACATTTAGTAAAACGTTGTATCGCAAGTATATCACATTAAATTAAAGCTATATTAATTAGTTATATGATATTATATGTAGACTTTATATAAAAAATTCACAGAGAAAGAGAAATAAAAAATTTGTTATTAAGTTCTAAAGGCAGAAAATAATTCAAAAAAATGCTACTGTGCTTTTTAAGTTCCTTCTTTCGTACACAAATTTGTATGTTCTCACTTTCATTGCTAATTTATTTTGCCCTGTTGCAATATATCTCTATAAAGTATAATAACAACATTACTGTTGTATCGAAAAGGATCTTCTAGAAAATCTTCTTGACGAAACAAGCTGCACGTGAATAAAAATGGCAGCACGATGCGGAGTCATCTAACAACCGATAGTAAAAAAAAGGGCCGAAGGATATCGAAGCAATGAATGGTTGACATATGTGTCGGACTCGCCCAACGGGACCTGTTACCGAAAGATAACAATGATCCGCTTCGCCGGTCGTTTCGCACGTGACGACGGTACTTTCCCTGACGGTTATGATCATCTCGACGAATCGCAAGCGCGTGTATGACACGAGAAAGTTGTCCCGTGGGTGCCACAGTCTGCACACGATGTCCTAACACCGTGGGAACACCGAAAATCATGAACAAGTTTCATCCACCGCGCCCGTGCACGGCATCCAATATCTATCCATTGTCTTCGGTGTGCATGGCGAACCACACGGATTGTGCGTCGAAATTGGCGGTGAATGCGATACAGATATGTATCATGATTATATCAAGAGTTGGTACACCGCACACTTCTCGAGCAAGAATGTACAAAGCGCAAAGAAACCATAAATAGGAGATGAGATGGCCGCGAGTCCCCTTTTTCCCCGAGTATGGCGAAAAACTGTAAATAGAAGATGAGATGGCCGCGAATTCCTCTTTTTCTTCGAGCAGAGAAAAACCAAGAATGGTCTCGGAATACATTAGTACTTCATTGTGAACTGTTTAATTAATTAATTTAAACCGCGTTAAATCTGTCCATTTCCGCATTTGATAGATTCTCAGCAAATTTTTAGTAAATCCTTGATAAGATTTCTATCAAGATTCAATATATTTCTGTTAAATTTGTTTTACTTA
The DNA here is from genome assembly GCA_901521435.1 of Crematogaster levior. Classification (NCBI taxonomy): domain Eukaryota; kingdom Metazoa; phylum Arthropoda; class Insecta; order Hymenoptera; family Formicidae; genus Crematogaster; species Crematogaster levior. The sequence goes on from CABEGB010000796.1 coordinate 35,181, forward strand.
CGGATACGTGCTTAAAAATAGAAGACTGTTTACAAATCATGAAATTTAAAATGTGAGGAAGAATAAATTTTTACGTAGAAGATTTTTAATTAAAAATATATCAAAATGAAAGTGGAGATTAGCGAGTAATAATTAATTTTAATATAACTGTCAGACGAACGTTGTATAATATGTTGTATAATGATAATTCAAATTTGAGTAGGTTGTGACGTATACAAGATAAAATCGACCGTGCATGGTATTTAAAAAGTGACACTTAAAAGCTGTGAAAAAGAGTGGATTTTCAATCATCCAATTAAATTTCCTATAACAAAATATCACTTTCCCAACTTCTTTTTAAAGAATTTAAAGAATGAATAAAGACGAAAGCACGGGAAAACAATTTCTACACAATGCAAACTTCCTTTGATTGCTCTTTTTATTTTATTTAGATGCATTTTACAATTAAAAATAAAACTAACACGCAGATATTATATAATGATGCATTCCGAATATTTCTCTTAGATAAGATTCCGATCGCGAGTAATTCAAGTCCCCGAGAGTCTGGTATGTCTACCCGATCGATCAATACTTCGAAACTTTAACACTGGAATGCAGGATCCGTTCTACATACATTTGTACGTGCGCCCTTTGTCCTCTCTCGCCGGCGGTTCTATTTGCTACACATTTCCCCGTTACTCACAAGAGTTTCACGCCAAGAATACGCTGATGCCCGTATTCATTCAAGCGAAATGGATATAGAATTTACATTTAAAGTAGTAACCGGGTGTGATACCGACTCACCGTATGTACCCTAGAACAAGTTTCATGATTGCATTTTGCTTTCTTGTTTGAGCTTATTCACTGCATATCAGATTTCCGAATAATTTGATTACTTTATTTCTTACTGTATCGCATTTTGCATTCAGGTTAATAAAGAAGTCCTTTCACCAATCGCGAAAGTAGAAGCGGGGATATCGAAATGTTAAATAAAAAATATAGCTCTCCGGAAAATAAATGAAAGATACTGAATCAGCTTAAAAGGCGGGCTGAACAATAATATTAAATGTACAGTTTGCGATCTAATATTGAAATGAAATTCTAAATCATATTTCAGCATTGCCGCATGACAAGTCAGAAAGTATGAGAAAGCAAACTGAAGTGAAAACCGTTGCTTGTTAATGAGTATCTCGCACGACATGACTTTGCTTCTTCACTATTAAATAATCTACTTGTAACGTATTACACCACAATCTACATTTGCCTTGAAATAACTTCATTGGGAATAACTTTGTCAACAAATTTTGGAACTTACGGGTAAAGTTGTTGAAAAATAAATTTGAGATATATCTGTAAATTCGAGGAAAAGTGAGTTAAGCGTATTTCGTGTAGTACATTTAACTCTGTTACTTTCATGTTAATAACTCTGTGCGAATTAACTCGGTGCATTCGAAAGCAACTCTTAAAGAGAGTTTGAGTTTGAAAAGTTGAACTGCAATTCTGTACTAACTTTATAATATTTCTAATATCATATGTTTCACTATAAGAAATATTTATGTATTTATATTCAGACACAAAATAAGACAAAAGATAGTTTTACATTCATTCTTTAAATTCTTTAAAAAGTTGGAAAGTGATATTTTGTTATAAAAAATTTAATTGGAATGACTAAAAATCTACTCTTTTTCATGGCTTTTAAATGTCACTTTTTTAATATGTACGGTCGATTTTATTTTGTATGTGTCACCACCTACTCAAATCTGAATTATCATTATACAACATATTATGCAACGTTCGTCTGACAGTTACATTAAAATTAATTATTACTCGCTATAATCTCCACTTTCATTTTGATACATTTTTAATTTAAAATCTTCTACGTAGAGATTTATTCTAGAGAGAGAGAAGGTGGATGTAAAAATACACTTGTACATAACTTCAAAATCCTTTCTCAAAAAATATATTATAAAAACACCTAACACGTAAAAAGTCGTATTTATCTTATAGTATTCTAATGTATCATGTTTTCCTACAGAAGAGATTGGTAAATATTAATAATATGAGAATCAATATTGTAACATTACACAACTATGAGATATGATAATTTGTATTAAGTACCCTAGTATTAAGTATACTAGTATTAATGGCGAGACTTGATCGCCATTAAATAATACATTTAACAGTTGCATTTGTGTGTTTCAATGGTAATAAACGCACATTCTGCCGCAACTGATTGTCATGCGTCGTGCAATTAATAATTACTTACACGCATCTATGAAAATTATGCAACTTGTACATGTGCACGTATAATCGATTTAACAATATATATATATAATACATCGTGATTGAACTTCACTTCGCATTCTCGCAATTCACTGGTGTATTTATATAAATATACCAGCGGCCTCTCTGGTAGCAACATAATGTTTCGTCATTGCTGCGAATTAATAATTCTCGATCCTGCCTCCTGCGCAGATCATTTGTAGAGCGCGATAAACAGTTGGCTGTCGATGTAATAATGAACGGACCGCAAAACGATCCGCCAATTATTTCAATCAAATTAAATTAAGCGCTAAAACGCGTTGCGCTTTTACCTGGCTAACAATATTGCGTCCGTTTAACATCACAACATTCGTCGTTCGCCTTGCACGCTCTTTTTATCAGTACCTTCTGGCGTACAAAAATACACACGTACAAACCAGACACACGTCTATGCCCGATAAAAATGATCCACTTTTTCGCGCGCGAACTACGGTTGGCTTTTAATTACTTTTAATTTACTTTATCGATTACCGCCCGCCTCACCGCTGCTCTACCTCGTCGTATTCTTTTTCTACTGGTCGTGCCTGTGGTTTCTCGCATATCGAATTTCTATTACATCCGTACCTTTCTCCAATCCTTTGCCTAAATTCTCCCGTTCACGTTCGTTGTTGGAATTTTGTTCTGATATTATCCGAATATGCATACTACTATAACAGCATAACTATTCTCCATTTATGGTAATGTACAAACAGCGGTGCATGGATGTATTAATTAAAATTCCAGCGTGAAAATATTTAATAAACGCAAGAACTGGCAAGATCTAATTATCGTCAATAAATACTTTAAGTACAGATAACCTTTATAATTATCTCCCAGGCGTCATCGATAAATTACATTATTATTACGATAATTTAATATTTAATAATAAAGTTACGTACCTACACTAAATTTTAATTTTTTTATAGTAAAAATGTTCAGTTCTTTTATTAATGGGCATAGTGACGTTTCTCAAAACGAGTCCCTCTCACGTCGCTGTAATAACAATTTGCAAAAAAAATGCATTTCCCTGGGAATGTCTACTTCCACCGCAATCATAATCATTGCGAAAAAACAAGCTCGAAACGACCCAAAAGAGTACGACGTTCGTCTGAAACGCTTTTTACAATATTTACGAGAAAATGGCACGCCCTCGTATTCCGTTCTACAATCACAGAATCTTCTTATGGGCTTTAGATAGGTGGTAAGCAAATCCCTGCAATGAGCCGATCTGTTCGTGCAACCCGGAATCCTTCCATCAAACGTCGATCCACGTGTTTATTCTCATCCAATCTCTCATCGGCTACCAATTAATAATACTTACATGTAAATTATTACAAAGGTTTGGAAACAAAAGCGATCGGTCGGGTGAGCGATGATATGATTGCATGTGAAAATGCAGTGCTCTTCTATTAATTCTTTAAGTGCTTTACGAGTGAAGTAAATCCTATGTGTGTCTTATCAAAAGCGCTCATCCTTACTTTTACTTCGTTTTTAAATAATTTTACATAATTTACTGAAAACTTGTTCGTAACTTTGTAAAACACAATTTGAAAATTTTTACGGAAAAAGGAACGGACCTCTTTTGAGATAGTAAGGATGTTCTGATAAAACTTATAATCGCATGAAAATTGAATAAATCGGATAATTGAAAAATTAAATAAGCGTGTAACAATTTTGGTGAGATATACTAGTATCCTATATACTACTTGGCCTCGTGTTTTATAATAAAGTATTGTAAATGAAAAACGCTTCGCAAATCAACATAAAATAAATGTTGAGTTAACTCGATAATGAATCCGAATTAATCATTTGCAATGATACAAGAATTGCTTTGGAATATCCAGTGGTTCTCAAAGAAAATAAAATGATTAAATGTAATTAGAATAAGTTCGTAACATTTATATAAAGTAAGAAAAACGATTAGTTTGTGTATCGAAGATAAATCTGTTATCGCTAAAGTAGTAAAGTTTGTTATATAATAAAATAATTTTAAGTGGTAACAGTCAAACAGGCAAAAACATGATAGAGATAAACTAATATCGTCTATTTTCTTTGTGTTAAACAAAGTAAGCCAATTTTCATAAATAATTTGCACAAATTTTATTAGCGTATTCTAGTAGTAATAAATCTAATCGTAAGTAGAAATAAATTATATAACTAAATAAATAAATTATAACTCAGGTAACGATTTATGACAAAAATATGAAAATATATTTAAATCAAGTGAAATTATTCGTATGATAAATTCGAATGATAAATTTAATATGTATTGCATTAAGCTTGATATACTTTTTATTTTAAGTAATATTTATGTGTTTAATTAAGTTGTAACTCGTATGTAAAAAAACACATAAAATCTGAAAGAAAATTGACTATAAAATTTTTTACTTAATTTTAATCATTATTTATAGTCATCATCCTCATTTATGGTTAACTAGCTTAACCCATCTGACGTTGCTCAGACTTCTTATATCACAAAGTATCAAGAAGATAAAATTAAAGAAAGGAGAGTGTTTGGTTTCGTTGTACGTTATATTTATTAATTACATTATATTTTCCGCAGGATCTCAAAGAGTAACTATTTGATCCAAAATTTGATCCAAATTAGTCAAAGAGTTTAGTAGGTCAGTTGTTAGGGGATGAAATCGGGGAAGAGGTGTTCAAGTTTTATGGTAGCTATATTTTATCTAAGATTTTAGAGAGTAACTTTGTAAAATTTAATCCATATCGCTTTAGAGATGTCTAGAGAACATATAAACAAAAATTCTATTACACACACACATAGATTTATTATAATTATGTTAACTATTTTTTACTTCGTATATTATTGTTTATTTTATTTTACTTTAATTTTAATTAGATATAAAAATTTCAAATTATTAAGATTTAGAGGTGCTTTTTAAAAAAGGGTATACGTGTCCAAAAGTAAATTTTCTGTCTGTTTTTCATTGATTCCTCAGTTTATTTCTCGAGTAGTTTTATTTTTGACTTTACATCGCTCATCTAACGATTGATGTCACGCGCGACTCAAAGCCGGACATTTTTTATTTGTTCACCACTTTAACGAGTCTCGTTAAAGTTCTTTCAAGAATAAGAATAGCTTGACTTCAAGAGAGCAAATCGAGCCTAGCCTGTTGCGGTGCGATTTAGCACAACCGGCGCTTTCGCGTTCGTTCAAGAGCGGAGCTAAAATTCGCGACTTTGTTCACTGAACCGAAAGTTGTGCTGATGCGACAAAAATTCCCCAGATTACTCCCATTATTACTCTCTGCAATCGGAGTCAGTTATTTCACTGCTAAACTTAGTATCAAGATATTTTAGAAAAATATAATTTTGCGATACAAAGAAAACCTTCACAGAGAATATCACTATTATATTTAAGTCTACAGTCTAATACTTCGAATAACTTCTTTCAATTCTAATTATTTTTTATATCCAAGTTGCAGAAATAAAAAAATTTAATTTCTAAGATGAAATATTTTTGAAGTATCAAGTAGTCACGGATACATAGTCAAATAGAAAAATGTGACAATCATATACATATAGGTGTACATTATGTCATAATCTGTTTTTAAATTATATACGTACAATTTACTACAACTTTTCCTACATTTGATCAATTATAATATACAATATCATACAATGCGAATATGTGAATATGTTGTTTTTAATAAGTTTAATTAGCAAAATTAGAAGATCGATCTAAACAATATAATTGTTTCATAATCATAATTGTTTCATATTACTTTTACACGAGGACGACTCAATAATTGCCACTAACGATATCTAACAACCTAATTTCAATATTAATGCAGTTTCCAGTTTAACTCTTTGATCGAAGTAACACACGTTGTAATTGCTCTTGTTAATACATAAATTACATTCACCTATAATTATGAAAAAAGGGAAGATGAAATCTGAATTTTAGAATTTAGACTTCTAAATTAGCAAATAAGTCATGAATTTCTGTGACTATCTAAGATATCTTGATATTTAATTTACGTCCTCGAATATTTGACTTAAAAGAAGCTTAAAATTTCTCAGAGTTTTAATCGCTTCTAACTCGAGAACTATTAATGTCACGTAAAACAAATGGCATTTCTCTTTGACTTCTAGTATTTCCGGTTCTCACTCATGCACTTTATACGTGGAGAAGGAACTTTCGTCCAACCGGTTGACCATTTTAATTCACAAATTTTATCTCGGAGGGAGTAGAAACAGATTTAATCAGTGGCCATTATCGCGCTCTCTCGCTCCATAAAAGGCACAACCACTATGCGGCGAAGTTTTCTCGGTACTTTCCGCAACAGCGAAAGGAAAAGCTTGGCCTGGTTACCAATTACCACCTTCGAAACTCGTCCCTCATTTCTTCGTATTGTATCTTAATTAACGGCACTCTTTACAAGGTTCCGCTAATATAATGGCCGTAGCTTCCGGCAGGGAACCCGACAATTATTCTTCTCCCTCGACTTTTCTCTCATGCGAGACAGCGAACTCCGGTATGCTTCTTTGGATCCTCACGGTTTTCGAATTGCTGATTGACTATATTAAGATTTGAAAGTTTTGGAAAAGCAAATTTCTCGACGGTTTTTAAAAGTTGATGGCTTTTTAATTTTTTAAAGGTTGATTAATTAGCCAATAGTTTGTATTCTTCGCTTTCATTTTCTTGGAAGTCTACGGTTTTATAATTATTGTCACTTTTCTATACTTTGAAAAAAAAACTACATTTTTCTTTATTCTCTTGCACAATTTAAAATATGTATATTGTTTTCATGCAAGCAATTAAATATTCGTATAATTAAAAAAACTCATCCAAGAAACGATGACGCTTACATCCACGTACACACAAATGCTCAAAATGTCATTCATCAAATTGTGGCTGTCGCGAATGTCGTTTTGATAAAAATTTCGCCCATCTTTCTGCAATCAATCGAGCAACGTTCCGTAATCCATCATCGCCACGTGCGCGCTACATCTTAATCACCGTTCATCGGCGAGACCCGAGGAAGATAGCCGTTCGCAATCAAGGAAATTTCACGTAGGCGGCAATTAGCGAACGTAGTTCGCGTCTCTCTGTTCCAGGTGCAAGAGATGCTAACTACTGTCGCAAGTAAAGTCTGTATGTGATACGATTTTCGTACGTAACGTGTACCAAGACTTCGTTAATTGCCACGGCGTATGTCAAACTCGATTTTAACCCTTTCGTAAAATGATATATTTCCCGTTAACTTTGTAATTGCAAATTGCGTTTAACAATACTCTCCTCGAAGTTTATCGAAGTTAATTATAGTGTAGCGATATAAGAACAAAACATATTCTTCAATTTTCTTTAACATTGAGTTAGAAGTACCGACTTCTCCATCATTGTTTCCATCATTGTATCTCATGCATTATTTCTAACTAAAAAAACATATAATAGCTAAATAAAAACCTTCTGTTTTCAATTCAATTACAAAAGTACAAATAACTTCAAGTTTATGCAGTCAAAAAGTTTCTCCGCTTTGTCAAAAATCTTCGAAAAGATTGCAAAATAAAAATTTCACTTACATCTCCTTTAACTTCTAAAAATTTTTCGTCAATTTCTAGAAATGCTTATGATATATTTTTATATAATATTAAAAATTGTAAAATTATATATCATATAATTCCCATAAATTTTTATACTTTGAATTCTAAAAATATAAGATTCATCAAAAATTAAAAGTTTAATTTATTTGTGATAAATATCACGAGCAATAGGGGGTATCACTAATCAATGATCGAATATTTCATACATTCCTATATGCAACTTATGACAGTACGCGAACAAATTACTTTATCCATTATTCATAATAAAATATGGTATTTCAATCACGAGGGCATTTATCTGAGCATTCAGTAACTTTGCTCATTTTCAATCTTTCCTATTAAAGTTTGTGTTTTATTCTGAATTTCATCATGCATTTGATTCTATATATATTTGCGAGAATCCCGATAGATTATACAGTCACAGTTCGGAAACTCAAGTGGCGAAGTAAGTAAAGTGTAGTATTAGGTATGCGAGTCACGTGTTTCCACTGGTGCGATGGTCTCTTACCATCACGTACCACTCATGTCGTTCAGAAGAGTTAAACAATTTATAGCAGTTTAGTAATTTATAACTCTGAATGCACTTCCTATCTCTGTGATCTCAAACATGATAAGCAATAAGTTCGTCAATCATTTTAGACATTCCATTCAATACCGAGGACTCGATAACACAGTTTTGCACAAATATTTAGCTTTATTGAATTAATTATAAGTATGGAAATTAACAATATTTTTAATTTAATTTATTCATCATAAAATTTCTCCTGCTCAGATACTTATAAGATGTTTTACATCAAATCTGAGAAATAAATTTTCACACTTTCTTGTGGAGAAAAGGATGTGACGCAATCATATATTTTTTATCATAAAAATAATTAAAAATAATAAAATTAAAAATTGATACACATAAATGTATTATGTTAGAATAAGAATACTTGAAATGTTGGATCTACTTTAATCATTGATCTCATGCGACACGCTCTAAATACGGGTTTCCAGTTTTTTGCCAACAATTTGAAAAAAAAAATGCGTGTAAAAAAATGTGTGTAGCGTGAAAGGCTCACTTTATCTATATTTCACATAGCCATTCACTCAATTTCGGCAAAGAAGCATTTCACAATTTTATGTAAAATAAAAAATATGTGTGTCAAACACAAAAGGCTTAATCATGTAATCTGCAAGATGAAAACAAAATATAAATCCCTTTTGCGATCGTCAGATCTGTTCATACAAATTAAACACAGATATCTTATGCCAAAGTCATAATATTTCTTAGAATTGTGCGTCAAGTAGATGTTTGTTTGCTCCAACTGCAGAAAGACAGGTGGAAACCTTTCGACCAGCCACTTTAGCGGAAACTTCTAAGCGAAAATCTCTCCTTCGTAACGCGTTTACGCCCTGTCTCCCATAATACAGAAATGTCAGGATAAAATCCAGCAACGTTTTACCCGCCTTGTTTCTCGAGAATTGTTCGATGGCGCTATTTTGATATTTCAGCACCTGCTTTTTTCTAAAAATTATTATTTAAAAAATTACATAATATAAATTACATAATAATTAATAAAAAAATATTTTTTTCAGATATTTTATTCTGTAATCTAGAAAAAATTATTTAAAATAGAACACAAAAAAATGAAATAGAGAATAAATAAAATAACTCTTTAGATATTAAATCAGATATTAAAAGAATTCATTAAAACATATATCTAACAGAAATGTTATTAAATGAATTTTTAATTATTTCATAATAAACTTTCGTAATAAACTACAATTACTCACATTTGTGTCAAAGTTAATATTAAAATATTGATTTATTGTTCAATTAAAACATGTAATTAATACCAAACGGACAGAGATAGCAAAAAAGATAGAAATGTAATTTAACAAGAAGTTTTACAAAATAAATAAATGAATGTAATGTAAAAATTGGAAGCAAGTGTGTGCAACAAAATCAGAACAAGTATAATAATTGCAATTTTCAAAGGAAGACCGGATGAAATTTTTATCAAAATATGAAACAGGTATTTTCGAATAAAATTCACACATTGAAATATGTAACTTCAATAGGGGTGATTCAAATATCCGGGCAATGCAATGAGTTATCGATCAAATGACACCCAACCGTTATTACCACGAATCCCGAAGCGATAAAATATCTTCATATTTCTACCCACATCTTCGTTAATTTATCATGCTTTAATTATTCTTGCTGAGCGTGAGGTTGAAATGGTTCATTCGAAATTGATTATCGTGATTATCGATAGAAGCGTGTTTAAGAAATACTATTAATCTTTTTTTAAAACAAGAAAAATTAAAAAATTATTTTTTATCTCTTAAATATAAATAATAATATATTAAATTTAATTTTGCTAAGTTCTTAACTTACAAAAGAGCGCTGTAAAAATTAATTCAAAAAAATTGAAAAATAACTACCAATTTCAGTATCGATAAGCAATTTCTTTTGAGCTTAAAAATAATATTATTCGCTTGTAATTATTGTAAATTTGAAACATTGCTTTGCACATGTAGTGATTCCACGAAAAATTCTATGATTTATAGAAAGAGAAGGGGAGAGAGAGAGAGAAAGAGAGAGAGGGAGAGAGCAATTCCTATCGAGGGTCGTTACATTCATACATGCAATATATATTCGCATAATTTCAAGAACACATAGCTATACCATAGTTATAAGATTCTAATTTGTAAGTTATAAAGTCTTAGTATAATCACAATGGGAATTGCGCATCATATTTTCGTGTTCGGAAGCTACTAGTGGATATTGTAACGTGATACAAATTGCAAAGGGATTATAATACGGATTTAATGTTCCATCATGGCAAACAAACGTAACTATATAATCAATTATTACGATTGTATACTTGCTAACAATTGTAATTAAAATTAACTGAGTGTGAATATTACTTGACGATCAGTTATATTATACGCGCACATGTAGTAAAGATTCGATCGGAGCTGATTGCAGATCAGCGATTAAAATGATACGTGTATGTGATCATGTAAAGTAAGAAAAGCTGTGACATTTTTGCCCAAGAATTTCCGACAAAATAAGAAAAAAATAACTTTAGCATAAAAAATGTAAAGATAAAAAACTTACGTGATAAAAAATATTCATGTAAACATAATTTCATATAATATAATTGTAATATAATTTTAATTGAGTTTGAGATTACATGATGAAATATATCGATACGTGCTAATTATATGTATTTAATATGATTATGATCAAATTAATTAATATTGATTTATAACATATTATAATAAAACTTACGTAGCATCTAATTAACATCATCAATAGATATATATGTGCATATTGCGTACCATATTTAATAATTAGTTAATTAAATCATCTTTGAATCATAGATCTAATAATATTATATAAAATTAATAATTTTGTCATAATTATTCTTTTTATCATTACCTGAGAAATAAAAAAATCGAGCAAACTCAAAAATCGAACAAAGAATCACAAAAAAGAAACAGAAAGTGGTTTGAAAAATATGTGTACAATGTTAAGCAAATATCTCTATATGAGAGATTCTGAATCCAAACTTGGTACACGTACTTTTAAATTAATATTTTTTTCAAGAACAATCTCATAATACAATTGTTATATAACAATCGTAACAGAGAAGCTAAAATACTAACATTTTTTAAATTATTTTTCATATTGCAGTGTACGTTTTTGTACGTTCAATAAGATTCGTGAAAATGCCGGTCTTCAGCAGAAGATTATACATACGTGTATAGTCCGAAAAAAGTCCAAACGACGACTTAATCAGAATGTGCCGTCGCTACCCCGAAATCGAGAGCGAGTTTATGGACGAATGCATATGGTAACTAACCGCACTCCTGAGTTACCTCAATTTGGTGTGGAGTAGATGGTGGCTGCGGTTCTGTGTAGCGTGAAACTCTCATCAACCACCATGATTACCACCATAGAGCCTTTCTCGTTCTCTTCCGTCCGCAAACCACCAACGGATACCTAACAGCGCGCGCACCGTTTCTTTTTAACTCTGGTTTTCGATTTAACACCGAAACGGCTTAACAACATCCGATTGCGATCTCTCCATTTCAAATAATTGTTGTTTATAGAGAATATTCCGAAAATAAAGACCAAATTACTTTTAATCGATTTTTAATCGAGAGTTGATATTTCCCTAATAACGATGCTGAGATATTGATAATTTTCGAGTTAGAAGTGATTAGAAATAAAAAAGGCTTTTTTAAGATTTATTCTTCAATTAATGAAAAATGGTGCTTAACAAAATTTTTATTTCCATTCCTTTTATATTATTTTTTTAACACAACGATGAACTACCGATAAACTACCCGTTTAGTTAATCTTTACTTTGAACATGGACACAGGTGATACAAAACGTTTTGTTCTTGTTACAAAAACGCATTTATCACACACAATTTTATTACGTCATGCTTGTCGTAACATGAACCTGCACTTTGACATTAGTATAAATTTTTATCAATTCCGTGTTTTAGCACGGCATACAAATACAATATAATACAAACGCGATGAAATATTTTGTTTCAAGCAAATATTGTGAAAAATAATAGTTTCATATTACGTTCGCCGTCAGAAAATTCTCAATCCCAGAAATTTAAATTTCGATAAAATTGTGCACATGTTCGTACGTGAAGAACAGCACGAGATAAACTGTAAAATGCTTTAGTGAAAAAAATAACGCTGCAGCTCGTCAAATTGACGCAATGCCAATTTTGTCATTTGTTAAATATATTTAATTAATCGTCACACAAATTTAATTTTAATTGTAAAAAAAAGGAATATGGAACATTGTGACAAAAAAGAGAGTAAAACTTGAGATGACAAAAAGATTACTGGCAGACGCCATTAATACACTTTACTGTACGTGCGTTTCTCTGATTCCTTGGTCCGAATGGACTCGATCTCATTAATTTTTAAGAGACATCCCATCACCGCGAGCTACAGAAAGGAGAAAAAGTAGATTACGAAGAGAGAACTGCCTCTAGATCGAGCTTTATTTCCACGCGTTGCTGGTGTCGTAATTACGAGTACTGATCGACGCGGTGATGTGTTCTATATATCGGTAGAAATATATTTCGCTGTTCGCCGTAATTATTACGAATGCGCAGAAGTGTATCATCGTTATGAGAATTGCTGAGAGTGCAGCGGAACACTGATCTCCATTTCGATACGACAGTAGATCTATTGTAACTAACTTGTGCAGTTGCTTACACTTATTATGATTAAATAAGGTATGTATATATGACTAGTTCTCAGAAAAATCCGAAATTCGTGTCCCTACTCAATTTTACCCGTTATTAATATTATGTCTTTAAATTAATATTTTTTTATGGAAACTATACCAGTATAGTTACTTGTACCATACATAATTTTAGTGTTCTTGTTTCAAAATAAAACATGGCAGTTGATCAAATACCCTAAATATCATTCCCTCATCATGTCCCAAACTCAACATTTCGATGATATAACGTAATTAATTCATCTTGTTTTATGAAAACGTTCATGTTAATTACATTAATTACTTTAAAAATACTGTATTTTAAAGTAAATATGCCTTTTATTAAGTACACAGACGAAAATCATTTGATAATTCATTGTCTATCTCGGTCCCAAAAAAAAACATCATTCCCTCACATTTTATAAACACTTGTGTTGTACTTTTAAATTTAGTGATACGTTGCCGCGCTTATGAATTTTTAATAGTTGACAATACTGCCAATGTAACCATAACATCATTGTTGCTCAGCACGAACAGATTTGTAGAAGCGCAATAATTTTCTGCTAATTATTTCAACATTACATTTTTATGTATCATTCCCTCACTGTAAAATTTAACAAGGTAATTATTTTATTATGTAATAATTTATATGGTATCTTACATGTTTCAGGAGGTAAAAAAACTTGCCTCATCGTCTAAATTAAAGTGAGGTTATATACGATCACTTTTTGTTGATTATGTTTGATTTTATCATTCCCTCACTATCATTCCCTCATTTTTATCATTAAAAAAATTTATGTTAATGTGATAAGTTTTTCTTTAACAATTCAATTAGTTTATTAAACTAATAGATAAATTAAAATAAAATAAAAGTCGTTATAAAATAACAATAACAAATAAAATATTACAGATCTCAGTAATTTAAGAAAAATATTTGTCAAAGTGTTAAAAAACAAAAAATTTTCAAAAAATAAATTTATATTTTGAAAAAAAAATTCATAATTTACTTTTTAATTTCATGATAGTAACGTAAATATAGCAATGATATGAAAAAAACTCATTACTTCACTTAAATCATCATTCCCTCATAATTCACTTTTTTCATTACCATATAATTATAATTAAAATTAAGAAAAGTTGGGGACCACGTAAACAGTTGAGGTAAGGCACTTCTGTACTACATATTATGTAGAAAAAAATGTTAAATATATTAAGTTTTTTTTTTGTATTTTGAAAGGTCATTTTTCGCATTTTTCTAAGAACTAGTCATATACGCATCTCTTTTCAAGAAAAGGGGTGATTTTCTTACTGTAATTTCAAGTGGAGTACAATTTAATAATATAACGAAACTCTCTCTCGATATAAATTTTTTACATATATCATTATTGCAATCAATATACAAAATTCCTAAACTGATGATAAATATTTTATAAACACATTATTTGTAACATTTTCAGACAAAATTGTAATACGAAAATGCCGAGGCTATAATAATTTTTAAATTTAAAGATCGCGAATAACATGATTAGAACTTCGCACGCTCAGGGATAGTCAGTGATTAAAGTGCTTCCGTACATACTGCTTCCGAGTATATACCTTGACAATAATAAAATTATTGTAAAAATATTCAAGAGTTTTATTAAAAAATTCTGTTTCTGTTTAATAAATTATAAAAATAGTTAAAAAGTTTAATAAATTATAAAAATATTTAAAATGTTTTTATTTAATAATTTAATGTATTGATATTGATTTTATATGTATATTATATTTATTTGGTTCATACGATAAGTCTTTGCAATGAAATTGGTCAATAAAAACATATTTTGTTCCAATCTGAGATTGAATTTGTCAAAATAGTCCTATATATACAGATTATTTATTCAATTCTGACACAAGTCAAACTATCAATATTTTTTCTTAAAAATCATGATAAAAACTCAAGAATTCAAAGAAGAAGGAAATTAATATAATGAAATAAAATATAAAAAATTAAAATCCAAATCAATCTACGGAGATTTATCATACAAATCAAAATGATAATGACAGCTGACACATATCAATATCGGCATATTAAACTATCGAATAAGTAGATTTTAACTTTATTAACTAATTTTTATAATTTATTATGGATAAATAGAAATAATATTCTTAATAAAACTCTGAAATTGAATACTTTTACAATAATGTTATAATTGTCAAAAGTATACATTCGGTATATCTTACTTTGGTATACCTTTGGTATACATTTTTTAATATTACTAGTCATATTGCTATCCCTGAGTGCGCGAAATAGTATTGTCAATCATCTTTAAATTTTTTTCATTTGACTATTATAGCGTCGACGTTTTTATATTACAATTTTCATTAAAATGTAACAAAGAATTTGTCATTAAAATATTTATTAATTAAAATATTTATTTATTACCAGTTTAGGAACATGCTATATAAGTTTAACAATTTTTAAGAAAAAACTCTAAAGAGAAAAATTGTTTGAAAATATTTAAGAAAATGTTTGATGTGTCTGTTTCACGATGATATGTTCTTCTCTTTGTCTTCAGCATTGCTACTTTGAACAGCACATATCGCAGCAACCACTGCCTCAACGCTATATCTATTGTATACATCAAAACAGATTCAATTCGTAGTGCCACAATGTCAGCAATTCTTACCGTAGATCTCTGATGATGTCGCGAAATGCAGTAATTCTATATGTCCAATATAACCGTGGAAATGCTTGAAATTGGAGAGCGCACCGCTGTATCATATACGTTAAGCAGAATTATATATGGGATGTAGAAGCGAAGCATATATTCCTAATTTTGCCGATATTGAATTAGTGGGGTTATTCTGCAGCTTACTACAAATCCGGTTTAGTTTTACCGCAATACGTGCGTTTTACGTAAAAGCTTTGATCAATTGCAATATCAAGAATAAATTCCACCGAATAATATTTTATGCCAAATGTCATTGACAAATGTATGCTTTCATATCGATTTACATGCAACCGCCGTTACTGTGCAATAATAGTCTATTCAACCAAATTTGTAATTATATATATTGCGCGTTATTTTTTATTAAAAATATGTAACATTTATAAATTTACTGAAGTAAAAGAAAGAAAACTTACAAACCAATTCATACAAAGTAGTACATGTATCGGAAATTGTTCAAACATTGTTATAAATTTTGGAAAATAAAGTATAAATTTTTTATCCCTTATACATTTGATGAAAGAGGTGTGATTAAAATGTTCAACAATTATTTACCGAATATTTGATTCTCGTTATAAAACAATATTTTATTAAACATTGTAAATGCACTACTTGTAATTATAATAAAATGGTAAAAAGAGTCACATATTTCTCTCATATTTTCGTTGAACAAAGTTATTAACCTGGTCAACATTTTAGTTTGAAATAAACTGAAACGAAATAGAAAACAAAATAGAAGTTTCAAAAGAAATGTACAGTACAAAGTGCGTGTGTAGGAGAAATATTAGACAAATAAAAACAATATAGATATGAGTTCTAAATTTGAACTTATCAATTATTCAGAGTATTGTTATCGAATATCTCACAAAAAATGTAATGTAATAAAATTCGTATTATAGCATTAGAACCATTTTTTAAAACATCTCATTTTATCTTACTTTATAAAGAATAATTTTGTAATGAAAAAGTGGTTTATGAGAAAATAATCGCATATAACTATTAAAATAAAGTGCAAAAATCTATCGCAATGATAAAAAATGTCTAAGAAGGCTATTTCTATAATGGAACCCCATAGAGTTTTAATGAAACTATAGGTTCTGGAACCTATAAGAACCTAATACACCAAGAGAAATGAGAAAGAACGAGTATTCCTTAATGGATGACCTAATATTCACGGGCTGTTTTCAGCGTCAACATGAGTTCAAGTAAAAATGCGTGTGCGCGACAATTTTCGAGCGTTTAATTTCGATCTCCGACACTGGAAAATCCTCGCCGGATTTTCACGCTGGTCGGAATTATTCCGTACGCCCGCGAAGAGGGCTGTTAACGAGGAGCCCACGGGTTCGTGACGTTTTCGAGCAAAAAGAATTAAGCGATAGTGGGAAGATACTGGCGGTTCGCGTAAATCCATTAAAAGCCGTCTTTTGTTCCCGACCTGACGAAAGGATTTATAGGCTGACAGCGATGTCGGCGGTCGTGCCGTAACAAAGACAAATGGATCCGCGAATGAAGTAGAATGGCCAACGCTGCCTCAAATATAAAATTAGTTTGAACTTCATGCTTCGCGTGGTTGCGCGTTCATTCACGCATGCGAAAAAGGGACGATATAAATATTCGTCGACGCGGTTGTATCCGCTTTTACGCGTCCACACGTCGCGTGAATCATTTATTATCCTCTTTTGATGTTACATAATACGACTGGCCGAGCGTGGGGACGCATGCGGCGGGGGTGCGAAGAGAAGAGAAAATCCGCGACGACCTGACATACGTTCGTGATATTTTGACGTGATATAATTTGACGTTCTGTTGCCGCAGAAAGACCCGAGCGACTTTTGTCTCACGCGAGATTTATGATATATGATAATTTTATCGCACAAGCAAAACCGGAAAATTGCACGCATGTCGAAACCGGCGCGCACAAAAAACGTCCTACCGGGACCGGTGTTCGGAGAAAGATTTGCGCGACATGAACGCGAACAATGACCGACATTAACATATCGGCAAACGAGTTTTAATGTCATTCAAATTTTATTTAAAATTGTGTTTTTAGCCATGACGCTATTATTCATTAATTATAAATTGTTATTGTTGCTGAAAAGCAAACAAACAAGTTGTATTTAAACGTTAAAAAAATTCAGAGTGCCTAAAACGCGCACACAATTAAATGAAACAAAATTAAACTCTTTGTAAATCTCTTTTTCCCGGTTATCAACAGAGAATCAATCATGGAAATATTTTATTATTCGCTAAAATCATCGATTTGATGTATGACATTAAAAAATGTTTCCACTTGCTTTGCGCAAGTAAAAACTAATGCATGTCATTTCTGTGAATTAAAAAATAAGCACACACACACACATTTTATGTCTCTATATTTACACAATTTTATTTCGCAACTTGGCATTTAATTTGCACTTTTTCAACGTAAACTTCATTTCGTAGGAAATGAATCCACCTACGAAAGCGAAATGTCCGTTAAACAAGCTTCCTCCACGTACCCACCATGTCCAACGTATTAAGCCACACGCGTTACTCGCGTTTCAAAATCGTTTGAGTAACGGAGCTTAATTAGACTTCGAGGGTGTCAAAAGGGAGAAGCTCATTTCGAAAGTCGAATCCGCGTGAAATAAAATTGACGAAGCTTTATTCTCGTTTTCTCCTCTTTCTTTAGCAGTTTCTTCACGGCAGGTACACAGAACCGAGAAGGATTTACGCCGCGCGCGCGCGAACAGAAGTGCAGTGTGCTTACCGCTGATCCACGTGCCGTTGAAGCTCTTGGGGGATAACGAACCGGAGAGCCATTCCTCCAGAGAAATGCCGGGTGCTCCGTTCGTTCTAGACGCGGTGGAATCCGGACTGCCGGTCAAAAGAATCGCCGCCGCGATCACCAGGGCCAGCACGATTATAATGACGATGCCGCAAGCCAGTAAGCGCCATCGATATCGTTGCTTGTTTTTCGTCATGAGATCCTAAAAATATTATGAACGTAAAATGTCAAAATGTGTAAGATAAATCAGCAACAGCGTATGATAAAAAGTAACAAATGAATTCGTGTGCAATTACACAACACAATCATTAAGAAATTTTTTATTTCTATAATTAATACACATGGAATTTTATTATTATGAACGTAAAATGTAACAGCAATATCGTGCAACGGAAAGTAACAAATAAATTCGTGTGCAATTACAATATAATTACTTCATCTCATCGTGCGAGAAAATTATTGTGTAATTAATAAGAAATTATTAAAATTTCTATTTCATCTCGTTTGTAAAGTGAATTGAATATAATTTTACAACAGATTCGTGCGGCTGATAAATATATGTATGTACACATATGCTCGCATAATTAGCGTCGACGTTCAAATTAAAAATAATAACAATTGTAATTATTTAACAAACTAGAATTTATATTGTGAATATTTAGATTTATCAAGCACATGAAATTACTATTAATATATATGTGTGTGTATATACACAGTGCGACAAATAATTTTTAAGACTGGCGCCATATCTCAGCAATTAATGGCACCATCTGTTAAAAATTAGTTTCATTAGAAAGATACATTTTTCTTCTTTCTAACGCACCTAAGTTCATGCAAATCGAATGACAAATGACTAAGTTATGACGGTTCTTTCTAACCAAGTTTTAAATCAATGTTGAAATTTCGTCATGGAACAAAGAGCGGTCATTAAATTCAACGCAAAACTTGCTAAAAGCCCGAAATCAAGTTTGTATGCTTAATCATCCGCCATATTCACCTGATTTAGCTCCGTGCGACTTTTCTTTATTTCCAAAATTGAAATTGAAGTTGAAAGGATGCTTTTTCGAAGACATTCCGACCATTCAAACAGTTTCAACACGAGCACTAAAGGCAATACCACAAAATGAGCTAGATCATGCATTTGAATCACTTTTGAATCGCTGTAACAAGTGCATTGAAGCAAGAGGAGATTATTTTGAATAAATAAAACAATAAGTATAAAAATATTTTGTTTGTATCGCGTTTTATAGGCCCAGTCTTAAAAATTATTTGTCGCACTGTGTATATATATATATATATATAATATTTATTAACCATTATATTCACGGCCATTGTGTGTATGAGCAAACGTGGAAAGTGTTCGAATATATTTCACTTCAGTTACCGACTACGTCTGGACTGTTTGATTTATATCAACATTTGTTTGTCCAACATTTTAATTAAAATGTTGCACGTGCACTACATCATTGGGGAATGAAGTATATTCTGGAAAAGTTTTGTAATATTGTCGACATATGCGACATACTGCAACGTATGTGCGCTCACCAACAGTAGTATGTAATCGAAATAATTAAAACATTTCAATATTGATATCAATCAAGTTCAATAAGTCCCAGTTCGTATGTAACATGTGTATAATGCAAATCGCATTGTCATTTATTTCACTTTTTCTAAACATCTCGTGCTTAACTCGTGTATAAAAATCCTTTTTTCCTTTTCAGAACCAAAGATCTGCGTGATAAATCTCCATGCTAATTCCAGAATCATAAAACGTTTTTCTTGTAAAGAAATTAAAGATTATACAAAGAATTTGGTCGTTTCGTATGGATTCAATTCTCGCGAAATTTTCATCAAAACTAGATTCAACTTGAGAAATGACATAATTTCGCATTTTGTAAACGATTCGCGTTAAGTGTCAAATATACCGTGCAGAATCCCATATATGTATACAGGAAAAACCAACTTTGCTTCTCTCTGGGATGACAGTCCCGCCATTGGCGAGAGATATAGCGTTGCCTCGATCGCGATATGAGGAATAGACTGGAAGAGAATGAAAAAGAGAGGGACGGGACAGTTTCTACGTAAGCCGGTCTTATCGAGAATTGGATTTCGTATTTCTGGAAAAATAAAAGCCGGCGCCACTGCCGCCGCTACCGTCGGCGAAACGGCAGCAATCGACAACGTGCGCGCGATCTCATATTTATAAATCTTCTTTATCAAAATTAAATGTGATCGGCGCGGGTAGCCAAACGTTATCGAGCCAAGGCGTCGGCATCATAACGGACTTTATCTATCCTGGATTCGTCGATGACGCAAATCTTAAAGAGAGAATGATCGCAAGCTAATCAATACCAAGTATCAATTATATAAATATAATTATCTATTTATGTAATCTATTTATAGATCTGTGAGAAGATTGTTGTTTAAAAAATATCGTAAATTCAAATTATAAATATCATGTAATTCGGAGTGAAGACGCAGAGTGAAGACGTATCAATTTATGCATCAATTAAATGCTCGCCATAAGGATACTTGCGATACGATTACACGTACAATAACGTGTACGATTTTCAACATTTTGAGCAGCCTTCTGCTTTGAAAGTCCCATTATTAATTTAAACCAATACATGCATGTGAGATGTTATATCTTTTATATGATCGATATTGGCAAATGCACAACGGTATACTAGGCGATTTTTCCTTCGCCTGATATTTTTCTCTTTTTCCCCTCCCCGATTTCCCGCAAGTGTGCACGGCGTGATTTATGAGCGAGCGCCTTGAAGGCTACGCTTTTCCTATACAGAGTGGGGAAACGATTTACGATTCGGCGTTTAACTCACTGTCGCGTTAAAGAACGTAGCCTTTCCATTTATTATGCGTCGATGAAACGCAGCTTTCCCGACGAGAACCCGTCGGCAGCAACATGATGAAACCACAAGAAAAACGAATCATATAAAACATGGATTGAATTTTAACAAAGCATTGAAAATTAATAATAATAAGCTTTTCAATTTTTAATCTTAAATATTGAATGAACTTTAATTACTAATTGTAAACCAAATTCTAAATAATCTCCAATTACCAAGTCAAGATGTTAAAGATAATTTTTAATTATTTTGATTATTCTGATTCAAATGTACATGTACATACAAAAAATTCTATCATTCTTCATAATATTTTAATGTTAATTTTAATTCATCAAGCACCTTGAGAAATAAAATTGTCAAATTAAATTTTATTACTGAAATAACACTTCAAATTCTCGTTTGAAGTTCAAATTCGATTGTTTGTATTCGTGTGTGCTTATTTTACAGTGAACAGTGTGAAGGAAAAATTATATTGATAGAGACGATAAGGTATATAACTCCCCGTAGAATAACACTGTTAAACGGCATGAAAAATAAACGGCATATTTTAGCCGTGGTGCTTCGTCCTACATAACTGATAACTATACGCCAGTGCGCAAAAACAACAATAATAGGATACGATAAATATCACAGTCTATAGCTACTCTGCATTTCTTGTTGCGCTCGTAAAATTTCTAATATATTTCCATATAACGTCTCGATACCAATTGCTATTAATACAAATGTATGTGTGTGCGCGCGCGCGCGTGTGTGTAATGTGGATTTGCGACGAGATACGCGCCGACTCTACAAGCGCTATTACACAAAAGAAGCATTCGATTTTCCGATAATTCTTACAATGCAACATTTTATTGTCGCTGCAGTGAATTCTCATGGTTTATCTTTAGTATGCAATTGAATTGCGTAAGAATAATTAATTGGTAACTGCATTACGCGTTATGATTTATAACATCAAGTTGTGGTTACAGTCACGTTTTAAGATATATACTTCTGTTATTATCAATTTCTAGTTTCTATTCATCGATAAAGTACCAGAGTTGTAAGTGGAAGCTCAACTGAAAAGGATTAATTGAGTAATTGAAACAGCGAAGAATAGTCTAGAGATTTGTTCACAAATTCGATGTTTTTCTCACTGAATAATTGAATAAAATCTTTTCTTTTTCCATTTCAAGTCGTCTAATTAGTAATTTACCAATTTTTCTGTGTAATCGGTGCAAATAATTTCATGTTTCCGTAGATTTTGTAAATTTTATTCTTGCAAACGATATATATTTTAATAAAAAATTCTCAGAAATTGTTTCATTTACGACTTCGATAATACATTACGATAATGAAGAAGAATTTTCGAAAGAAAGCTTTTATCTCTGGACACACACACGCACTCTCTCTTTCTCTCTCTTTCTCTCTCTCTCTCTCTCTCTCTCTCTCTCTCTTTCTGTTTTCCCTTTCATACCAGGTTATTAATTTCACGTTTTCCTCTCGGAAAACATTTTCTCTCATCAAAGAAATTTGTCATTAAGAAAGGTGCGTTTATTTCTCATGAATCGCGCATCTGTGATTCTTTTCAATCAACAGCATCATTAAAATGGATCTTTGCACAGATGCCAGATTCTAAATTTCCACAATCACGCACCGTCGTTACAGCTATCAGTCGCACGTTCGGTCCGAAAAGTATTACAGCCCTTCAGTCAATTATCGTCCTTCTCCATCCGCATTCGTCCACATTTACCGTCTGAATGCAGTTTGAATCGGTAATGGTATTATGTGCAAAGTACTGCAATATTGAACGGCTTCGTTCTTACTTCCATGAACACGATCTCTAGAGGAGACCCTGCCTCTCCCTTCCTCGTCATTACACGAGTCTGACTGTATGCTCCATTCCTTCGGAAAGTCAAATCACCAGTTAAGAAGCTTGGAGTATCTTTCTCGAATTACGTTTCTTGAATCACGATTAGCATTCTCGCCTGTTCCTTGCTAAAACTCGTTATCGGAACTAAAATCCAGCAGGTTTTAAGCATGAGCTAACTTATAAGCAAATTTAGCCAAATTTTAATTCTTCGGTGATAGTAGTGGTAGTAAACAGGATAATAATTGTTGGAAATTTTACTTTTCGCATTTAATCGTGATATTTTAATTACTGCAGGCTATACCTTGTCGCTGATGATAACGAGATAAATAAAGAAATAAAGTTTAGACATCATTACGATATAACAGATAATTCATAAATTTAAAAAAATGTTAAAATAATATTAAGTTTAAGTTAAATTTAAGTTTTGTACAAAAACTTGGTCTTTTCAATATCCATTTTTTGTTTAACATTTCCGCACTATCTTTGGCACAATCCTGCCACAATATCAGCAATGGAGATCGTAAACTAGTTGAGTGGAGAGGCGAATTTTTCGTTTTGCCAAGTCGGCGCGCATTCCGTGGAACAGTGTTTCTCAAGTTAGAGATCCACAATTTCGTTACCAAGATTACTCTGAATAATTTTTCCTTTACTCAGACGATAACTAAGGACTGTTCAATTTAAAAATCTTAGATGCATTCTAAGTTTAAAAGAAACAAATTTTTAAAAAGTACAATAATACATAAATATAATATGTAACCTTATATTACAATATAATATATAATATTCTATTATAATATAATGCTAAAATATTAAGCACACATTTCTAATTTGCATGGAATACGAATAATGTTTTTTATGTCATCTTATAACAATTAAACAATAGTCACTTGCAACTTGAAAAAGTAATGTGCTTTCAATTATTAAATAAAAATGTAAAAATATACAGATAAATATTATTTTATAAAATAAAGAGTTAATTTTATTTATTCAACCAATCATTTTTTAAAATAGTTTTTATCGAAAAAGACAAATTGTATTTCGATGAAATGTGTTATAAAATCTAACTAAATAAATTACACATAAATTACACATTACCAATTGCTAGCAATAAATTATTATATATATAGCCATAATTTATTCGTCAGTAATTATATTTATAAATATTTTTCTCTTCCATGGTGTATGTGAGCACTACTGTGGAATTTACTATCTTCGGACGTGTATGACGGGGCACGTGGCACTGCGGAATCACGCTCATACTTTATCTCGAGAATATTGATTTTCGCGGTCGTTGCGTGAACCACGCCGGTGGTCGACGGGCAAGCAAAAGGATCTAAAAAATTTAGCGGTGTGATGGAAGCCGGTCTGGCGAGACGCCAAGTACAGTATGGTGCTTTGAGGATCCATAATTTGTAACTGAGCCGTCAACGTATGGCGTATTGTTATCAAAAGTACTTCATCCGCGTCGCTCAAAATCGAGACCACATTTCCTAACGAAATCTTGCTCGCTGTAAAAAAGCATGTAAAATTGCATGCATATCGGAACACGCCAATTTCTCTGACGCATGGCGCAGTCTTTTCTATTTTTGCAAGAAGAGCCAACAACACAACTTGATGATTGTATCTATGCATGCAGGCACATTAAAATAAAGTATCTATAATTTTAATATTAAAAAACTAATCTTATTTCCGTGATTGTTTGCAATCATGCAAATATAAAGAAAAATAAAATGACATTGCACGGAAATATGCATCTAGTTAACTTATTAAAATTTAAATATGATATGGTAAATTATGAGTAAATTATGATGAAAGTTTAATATTCTATTTTACTTGCAAATTATTTCATATAATTATAAACAAATTATAAATTACATAAATTAATGTATAAAAATATTTTTTTCTAAAATAATCCATATTTATCGTAAATTTTTATTACAAGTACTGTGTAACTGTACAGTATATAAAATGTAAAACTCAAAATCATACATACCACAAAATACAATAGTTACGTCATAAAAGCGCATCAGTGCTCGCAATATTAAGCTTCAGTTGTATTTCACATAAATATACAACGCAACTCCGAATATTTGACGGTGATTTGCGTACATATAACCTCGTATTTCGGAAATTAAGGTATTTGCTGCAATCGCACGTCGCCCGTCAACGATATCCGGCAAATGACAGTAAATCTCATTGAATCCTATTCGCTGGAATAAGCTATGCCGCGCACAAAATTTAGGAGTTATATCGTTAATGTCTCGTACATTGATTACGCAAGCCATGTATTTCAGTATAATTGCTATCTCTCATATACATATGTATAATATATTACGTACAAGTGTAATAATGTTTTCGTAATCATTTAATCTACAAACCATCTATTTTTTGCTATATTTCATTTACTCGTTGTTTGTAGAAACAAGCTTTCTCTCGTAGCCCTTTCAACTTTAAACAAAAACGTATAAGTTCTTCCTCGTTACCCAAATTCTGTGGGGAAATCTAAGGAAATGGTAGGCGGCGTGAAATATTTTAGTCCGCATCTCCGCGGTATACATTTTGTGCTAAATACAGAAACGTGATTTTTTTATTCTCAACAATGAAAGACACTAAACAAAGAATGTAATTGAGGAGTTATATAGAGCCAGGAGCGAGGAAACGTTATTTTAAATTAAACGTTCTTAAAATTCATTGGCGAATGCGATACGCGCAGTCACGCGATTCCATCGGGTGTAAAGCCGCGCGCGCGCTTAACACCACCGACTTAATTTCCGCGATGTACAACGTCCACTTGGTTGTTCAATTACATTAACCGGCTCCTCGCTAACAACCATCTCCCGCACACCCGTAAATATTTTAGAAAATTCTTCCCCGGAGATACGCTAACTGGCTCGCTTGTGTATCTACTTTATCCGGAGCATCCTCATCCCATGACTATGTAGTAGCGAGTTTTGAGCGGTAAAAAGGATTTATCCGCTTATCCGATAACCGCTTATCCGACGCCCATGCGAAAGTGTCGCACGTTTCTCAAAGCAGATGTATCATCGTACGCGAGGGTAGTGTGTCATGGAGTTAAGTTACTTCGTCGCCTTACAAGTCGTGAGGTCGTTCTTCTCGACTTGCCGCTAGACTGGACTTGCCGATAGGAGTGAAACCGAGCGGGATAATTTATCGCCAACATTGCAAACGGTGAAACAGCCTCGCCGCAACGGTGAAAGTTAGATCGACCTCACTGACACATCTTAATCGCTTTGTTTCGCCTTATCCTTTACCCATCGTGGATCTCATAAACGATCGAATTCATCCCTCCGACAACCTTTGACAGCGCTTTACTTCCTCTCGCTGTCTCTTCCACTCGTGCACTGAGTTTCATCCCATTTCCCTGCTTCCTTTCTCGTTCTCTTTCTCTTTACATTTATGTATCCAGAAGATACTTTTGTCGAACATCTTTATTTTATACTTATTTATTCCTATTCAACGCGCTACAGATTTCTATTTTCTTCTTTTTCCATAAATTGCTATTGTTTGTATTTCTATATTTTCGACTGATTACAGTTTTTAATTATTCATTACTAATTAATCACATTCATTATTCTTATCATAACATAACGGAGATCAAACTACGTTTAATTAAAGGAAAATTTTATTTTATCCTATTATATCTTTTTATATTATCTGTTCTTTTTTTTATACTATCTTTCCTATTATTCCCACGATTTTCTTATCTTCCTTTTCTCAGAAACTCACTTTACTAACGCCGAAACTTACAACTTTTTATGGCACTCAAATCGCTCATTTACTTCACAAGTTTAATGAAACTTACAGGCCGAAATGGCACTTGAGTGTTTTACGAGCCGAGAGAACAGCTCCTCTTCAAAAAAACACATGGTTTACACCGATCATGTAACAGGCATATTTACGGTATGCTTGCGCGGAGCAAAGTCACCGCACGAGTTGCATTCAAGCTGCGACGAACACGTTTATCGATGAAAGGGCTTTTCAAACTTTGCGTACACGCACCTAACTTCTGTATTAAAGGATGAGAGTTAAACAGCAAGCCACATGCGAGACATTGAAGTCACTTGTGAGTGTCAACTTGTTCCGAGAAGAGTAATTTCCGCATCGCTTTACACGATAGATGAGAAATCTGTCATATTCGAGAAATGTTTCGACGATAATATGCAATTTAAGGCACGTACCCTCTTGTATATTTACACATATACAGGGTTGGGTAAAAGTCCGGAAACGGTCAAATATCTTGAAAAGGATCAACTATAGCGAAAAATATGTAAGTAGCAAAGTTGTAGGGCTTAATAAAATTTATTTAATAATGGCTAAAAATTTGACTTTGGGTGGAGGACGAAGATCATATGAAGGTCAAATTAAATTTTTTAAATGGAACTGCCTACTTTTTATTGCATATTTTTGTAGCTTATCTCGAGAGCTTTCCAAAACACTATAATAAAGTTTTTTTTATTAAGTATTTTCCAAGTTATAAGACTTGAAATAATTTCTTAATTTTACATAAACTATAAAATATCTCGTAAAATATTCACCTTTCGATGACTTTACTCCAATACCTTTATGCACAGAATAATGAGAGGAATCAATTGGTTAAGAAAACACATAGTTGTTTTTAAGAAAAAATATGTAATTGTTAGTTACAAATTGTGTTTTCTTTATACCATTGGTCTAACTAACAATTACATATTTTACATATTTTTTGCTGTAGTTGATCCTTTTCGAGATATTTGACTGTTTCCGGACTTTTACCCAAACCTGTATACATATACATATTATATATATTACATAATACATGTTTAGACGTTATAGCGAAATTTTTAAAATCATCGACGCCATCATATACGTCTAATAAATAATTCAAAACACTTTTGCGTAAAAGTTAAATCGAAACACGCACTATTGCAAGCATGTTCTTTCTCTTACGTTTTTTCCAAATAAAATTTTTAATATTTAATAATTTAATATCTAAACTTTTTTAAGTATTTGGATAATAACTTGATTATGTGTTATTAAAATATCATGTTTGTTACTGTATTACTCCAAGAATGTCAAGTTTATAAACAGGGAAAATAAATTTCGTCATTATCCGGTTGATCCCTATTTTTAAACAGTCTTTGCAGAAGCCGCAAAATAAAGTGTAAGATCTGGGCACTCGTATTTCTTTAAAATTTACTCGTTACGTTAAGAAGCTTAAGACACGAACAAATCTAATTTTATCTTTTTCGAGAGATTTGCCGGTTGCGCGAAACGAGTCAATAACTTCTCCACGTAAGCTTCAACGTGAAGATCTCTCACATCTCTGTTTTGAGATAAACTCTTTACTTTCATAAAAAGGAGGAAACTATGAGATGTATCTATGTATCTATCTGATTGTGGAGTTTTTGAAGCATTTATCCCGGAGAAACAAAAATTGTGACGATTTATAGCGTACAGGTCGAAAACTTGTAGTTTGTCTTTTAAATTTGTTACGCGATACGTTTCGCGGAAAGTAAATAAAACAAAAAAAAATGTTACAAACGAGTACATAACGTACAATAAAAATAAAAAAATACAGAAAATATGAAGTAAATTTAAAAAATATCTTTTAAATGTAATTAATTTATTTTTCATGCAAAAAATTATATAAATAAAATAACTATAGCTATTGTTAATAAACAATAAAATAATATACACAGAGTTTAATATTAACCTAATCAACACAAGATTTCCATAAAGATTAATATATCAAAAATGTTAAGAAAATTATTTTGATCATGTAAATTAAAAAACTAAACAATTATATCCTGTAATAAAAATATTTTTATAAAAGTATTAAATAAACTTCACAAATGACGGCTTCAAAATTATTAATATTAATAATTATCGATATCCATACTTGTAATGGTGATGCATTTGAAGAAAAGAAAGCAAAAATCTTTGCTTATCAGATCAATATTTGTGTTTAAAAAGTTATAACTATTATTTAATATTTAAAAAAATGGATTCTATCTCCCTTATCCCTTATTTTTTCTACTTCGTGTTGCTTGGGGCCTCAAAAATTAATATAGTCTTTCTAAATAGAGAGTTATAAACTTATAATGCGACTTACAAGTTTCTCAACGCAATTAATAGTAAATCGAAGCTTTATAAGACTGTTTGCTCGAGCAAGAGAAGTTCACGATCACAAGGGAGATTGAGGCTCCTGTCTTTGACAGTCATTGCTATTTCCGTCGGTCTCACGACG
The DNA here is from genome assembly GCA_901521435.1 of Crematogaster levior. NCBI lineage: Eukaryota > Metazoa > Arthropoda > Insecta > Hymenoptera > Formicidae > Crematogaster > Crematogaster levior. The sequence goes on from CABEGB010000796.1 coordinate 64,725, forward strand.
ATGCATTAAGAACCAGACAGGGATTTCCAGCGGAAGTGCCATCGTAGAGCGACAGGATAATTTGTCGTTGCATCTCAGCGCGAATGGCGCTCACGCGAATAAAACTCTTGCGAGAGACGCGGGAGTTACAAATGGGATTTTATGGGTTAAGACGAATAAGGAATTCGTCGACGTTACTGCCACCTTATTTTGATAAACGGTGGGACACGTTGGAAAAGAAGAGCGCATAATCCGGGTTAATTAGACCGCCATTACTGTAAATAAGCGCGCCGCTCCATCTCTTCCCGCAATAAGTCGATCGGATCGAGAATACATATTCCTCCGTGGACACTATAGTCCCGCTAAATCCTGATAAATCCAACCGTTCTCTATCGATATGCCCTTCCGGAAATCGATGAGAGCGACAAGATATACGAGCTAATTTACATAGTCGTCCAATGTAACTCGCTTTTTTACCGAGGTGGATTACGTGCTCAATTAATGTTTAATGGGGTTTGAGCTTATAGTGAGAAAAGCACGTTTCTAGCAATGTTGATTTATTTTCCACGTTTGTATGAACCTTGTATCTTGTACTTTTAATTATTAAATTTTCTTACATTACGCACGAATATGTAACATTGCTCGTATAATATTGCAATTTTTAATTGTAATATATCTCATCGTATTTCAACTAGCAACAAGCAAGGATAAAATTAAATAATAACTTTGATAGCGGGACATCGAGATGCATTTCGAGAATTATAAGTAATACAAATTAAATAATAATTATATGCAATTAAGGTTAAAAAATAACTGTATAATGAGATGTTATTTTTCACTTAATATTTAAATATTATCGAGAATATATTCAAAGTTTTAAATTTTCATATATAGATAAATTTTAATCTATTAGGTGTACAAAAAAGTTCTGAGCTTTAGATTTCACAACCGAAATAACAATTAAAATTTTATATATCTTCCCGCCCTTTTGCGGTTTTAAAGCGTTGACATTTGGCCTTCTAAAATGCCATACGGTTTGGCATTTGATGCACATAACCTCAAAAATCAGTAGTGTTCACGATGGCAATAACAAAAGAGCATATTCGATTTTCTATCCACTTCGCGTTTCATGTGAAGAACAATGCTGCTGAAACCATTGCAATGATTTGTGCTGCATATGGAGAAAACGCTGTAAGTCATTGTAAAAGATGGTACATGTAAGTCACTGTAAAAGATGGTACATGTAAAAGATGGTATCAAAAATTTCGCCAAGGAGATTTCTTAAAGATGAACCGCGTGCTGGACGCCCTGAAAAGATTGAAACGGACAAATTGCAAGCACTGCTGGATATAAACTCTGCGCAAACTGAAAAAGAGCTTGCAGAACAGCTTGGCGTTATGCAGCAAGCCATTTTCGTACGTTTACATACGATGGGAAAGGTTCAGAAGGAAGGCAGATGGGTTCCGCATGAATTGTCCGAAGACAACAAAATCAACGGCGTGACACTGCACTCACTTTGCTTTCAAAGTTCCGGAAAAAAGATTTTCTGCACAAAATCATTACAGGCGATGAAAAGTGGATTCTTTATGATAACCCTAAACGTAGAAAATCATGGGTTAACCCTGGTCAACCTTCGATGCTAAAGCCCAATATCCACGCCAAGAAGATTTTGCTCTGTATCTGGTGGGATTGTAAAGGTGCGTTGTATTACGAGTTGTTACAACCGGGTGAAACAATCACGGCAGACCGCTACCAATAATTGACCAATTTGAGCGATGCATTAGAAGAAAAGAGGTCATTTACTGGCCAAGGACGTCGTAAAGTGATCTTGCTTCATGACAATGCTCGACCACATGCGAAAACGACTCAGGACCATATCTTTGCGTTAGGCTGGGAACTTCTTCCGCACGCGGTGTATAGCCAAGACATGGCGCCTTCCGATCACTATCTATTCCGGTCGCTGCAGCATTATTTGGCTGATACACATTTCGTGAGATTTGAAGAGATACGAAAATGCATTGATGACTTCATCGCTTCGAAGCCGGTGAGCTTCTATCGTCAAGGAATTCGCAAGCTACCCGAAAGATGGCAAAAGGTTATTAATGCAAACGGGGAATATTTCGCTGATATTTTTTTGTTTGTTTTTGAATAAAGATTGAATTTTACAAAAAAAAGCTCAGAACTTTTTTGTACACCTAATAATTGTCCTTGTAGAAATAGATAGCTTTTCCAAAGTATCTCTATATTTATAACCGTATACATTAACTCAGGTATCATCCTTGAGCCAAAATGGTATTTTATTTCGAGATAAAACCGTGTGTGCAGAACTGGAAACAGGCCAGAGCATACCACGCAGATTTTCTGTCGCCTTAGGCCAAAGGAAAACTAAATACAGTAGTATGCGCACACACGGTTCTGTCTTCAAGAGAATAAAAATTTTATAACGTCGCAGCATCCCTAATATTTTCTAAAATATCAGAATACCTTTGAAAGCTAAATCCCAATATGGAATCTTATTATTACATATAATTAACGATTATAAATACACAAAATCATCACCTATTATATTTATATTCTAAATATAATTTATTAATGACGATGTGATACGAAAAAATTTCATGTAACTTTACATAACTACTTTACATGGAAATATATTTATTAAAGTTGTTTCAAAATATTCCGTGAGAGAAATCATTATTTAATCGATGAAATATACAGTTAATTATTATGCGCTACAAATCTAACTTTCATATAAAGTCGTTAATGTGCTTTCACTCACCTGTGCTTTAATCCAATTTTGATTTCATCGAATATCGTTAATAAAAAGTAACAAAGGTGTTAATGAACAATAGAGAAATAATAATAAAATATCGACATGAAAGTTGACGAGTGATTTATGAACAGATGCTTGCGACGCACCGACGTCGTATTTCCTGTGACCCTCAGCGACATTCAATTACTGATCGAACTGCTCAAATCGTGTCGGGGAGCCACGAGTGAAATAAGGCTTATATACTTTAGGGCTGAGTCGGGGAGAAGTAATTTAGTGTACCTGACAGACGCTATAATCCCGTAACGAAATACACGAGGAAACGGGAGAATCTCTGAAATGGATCGCCGAAACAACACGATCGACATGCGCCACGTATGCCGGGTCACATACGTGTACGTTCCGAATACGTATGTGATGCTGCGTACTGACAGGAAACTGATTGTGGCCTAGAAAGCACCGAATCGGACGAGTCACCAAACGATGCTGGCGACGGAAGTAATTTTCCGCAGCACGTTGTTGCGCACAGATAAAAATGGGGCGAAATCCAAAGTAAAATTTATTCGAAGTGGTTCGACATTTTGTCGCCGTACGCGTGCTAACCAAAATTGACTTCCGGATTTCACCAAAAATATAACTTGCACGTTCAATTTCGTCAAAAATCTCTCGTATAAAAACGACCTATTAATCAGCGAGGGTCGTTACACGATTGTCCTTTACGTACGCTATAGGAATTCAGCATCTAACTGGCATATTCTTAAAAGTACAGCGCACAAAAAGAAAGAAAGAAAAAATTTCGTTCACGGTCAAAGCTTATCGGAACAAATCGCGGATAGACAGTAGTTTTTCGTATGCAACTCCGTTTTCTACGTGTCGCGAAAGAATTGAGTCGACTGTACAGAAAATTGAAGACACTTTTCCCTCGAGTTACCTTTATTGTATTCGCCCAGAAACTCTGTGCATTCAAATCCTGAATTCTCCCAATTATACTATCACAAATTCTCATCAAAATAAGTTTTAACGATTATTATTTTTATCTTGGAAAGTGAACTAGGAGCACTGATTGTGAGTGCGGTTGAAATGCAGTTATTACAGAAAAAGTCAATCATTACAAAAAACTTAATCTAAATAATGTGCAACATTAATATTATATGTATATACCATCGAAAAAAAGTCAATATTATATATTATCATTTTGAAAATATGACTAACACCGCAACAGCGCGACATGTTATCATTAGCGCACTGTAAAATGTGTGATGCAAATAATTAATTAACGAAATTTACCTCATCGAGTTTTAATTCCCCGTTAATTTTATAAAGCTGATTTATAGGGTAATTTACATGACTCTTTACTGCTTAATATCTCGGAAACTATGTCATCGATTTTAAAGATTTAGATTTTTAATTGTTGTGGATCTGAAGAGCCTTCAAATTTGAATGGAAATTAATCTCCCAATCTCGGTTGCGCAGGTGGGGTAAAGGAGTAAATTTAAAATTTTCAATGGAATATAAAAAATTACATTTTTTAATTTTATAAAAAAAACAACTTAGTTTTATCTAAAATCTCTCTTGTCACATGTTTCTGTTTAAAAATATGACGGTATAAAATTTCGACTTACAGCTTTTACATTTATAACTTCCGTATCACACCATGATTTTCTGACATTACTGTTTGCATAATAATAATTTCAAACTAGAAAAATTCATGGATAATGGTGAATTGAATGACATATTTTCTTTCTAAAAAAGAAAGTTATTGAATCGCTAACGAAAGAGAATATGAAACAAAAGATATACATATACGTGATATATAATAAATAAATGTTTACAAGATCATGGTAGATATTTTATACATTTAATAAATCATAATAGCTGTAGTAATATTATGATTTGTGATTATTTGCGAATGCTTCATGTAGCTATTAGTCGAAATTTCATATCATATTTTTCAACAGAAACATCTAACAAAAATGTTTCAAATAAAACTAAGTTTCTTTTCTTTCATAGAATTTAAAAATATAATTTTGGTTTTTATTAAAAATTTTCAAATTACCCTTCCCTCATACAACCGGGGATGGAAGAACTAACTCCCATTCCAAATTTAAAGAATCTTCAGAACCAAACAGTTCAAGAACTAAACCTTTAAAGATTTGATGACATAGTTTCAGAAATATCAAACTGTAAAAGTTATGTGAGCCATCCTGTATATCTACACGGCGAACGGAATATTATAGCATAAGTAGTTGGCATAACTAGTCGAATTACTTGTTGTCGCATTTCCACTAGAAGTCGCCGAGCGAAAAGACCGTCGTGGAGAGGAAAGTGGCCGGACCGAGAGAATGAGGTCGCACCGGAGGAAAACAACGAGGTCGTCATTTGTATCCGCCATTATCGTAGCTACAGCTACTTCCGGAATGCGCTATTAAACGAGTACAGGTACATGCCAGCGAGTCCGTCAGTGTCGGATAATGAATTTTCGGAGCCCGAAGTTTATCTATTTTTCGATACCCATAAGAACTTTTTGAAATAAGATGGAAACATAATGAATCTATAACGCATTACAACATGAACGACTCCATCCTTATATATTGGTTAAATTTAATACATAAACTACTTTCCGATAAAAAAAAAGCATCGAATCTTAGAATCGAATATTTCGTTATCAAATATTACATTTTTTTACGAATACCAAATATTTTTCGTTTTTTATTATAAATATAAAGTCTAATTGTTAATATCCTGATTAATAAGAAACAAGATTTAGCTAAATTTTGAATTCAAATAGAAGAGAAGTCATGGCAAGAAAAAATTAAAGAGCAAATGCCAAACAAATAGAAGTAACGAAATAATAATGATGTGAATAATGATTCTAAAAACAAAAGTCTACCGAGTTTCAGTTTTCTCCTTAGATTAATTCTTAAATTTAAGAGATTGTTTCCAAATTTTAAACACGTGGAAAAGGCAGGATTCTTCGGACTTCGCTTTGTCCGTTCCTGAAATGCTTGTAACCCAGTTGGTGTCGTCGGTCGACGATACTAAATACGTGAGATCCAATTTGGATCTATCCCAAAATTCAATGGAGTCGCGGTGTATATGCGCTCATTGTTATACGAAACTAGTGTGCTAGTATCCAATTTCTGAGCCATCGTAAAAGAGTATTATGCGCTTTCGCGATATTATCCGCGGTGGGCGCCCTTTTTTCTTTGCAAGATGGGTCACGAGCGATCCGATAAATCTACTATCGTATTCTCGAACTACTCGGACAAATTAAAAGCCATTGTACGGGGAACAAGCGAAGGAAGATAGCGAACGAGATAACATATTATCTAATTGCACCGCTCCTTAGCTCGCTAAAGACGCTGCCGACGTAATTGATGATCGATAAAGATAACGTATCTACCGTGATATTAACCTGTTACAGCGTGCTGTTGCTGTGTAAGGGTTATCGCTATGGAATAATGCTCTATTCCGGCGGAGCAATATGCGAGATAAATGAATTGAAACACCGAATGATGATACTTAAATTTGAAGAGGACCGAGAGGAAAAAATTAAGAGAGAAAAGAGAGAGAGAATTCGATAATTTGAATAAAACAAACTAACTGTTAAAGAAATGAGACTAATCAGAATACATAAAAGGTCAGGAATGACGTTTAAGTTCGAAGAGTACTTCGCAGAGGGCCAAAAAGAAGAACAATTTAAGAGAGAAAAGAGATCGAATTAAACAAATCGATAAATCGAACAAAATCAACTATTACAGAAATTAGATTAATTAAAATACATATGAAGTAGAAAAGTTTTATCATCAATAACTAATTAATCTTGATTATTTTTACTAAAAAAGGAAAAGTTAGAAAGAGAAAAAATAAATATTGAATGTATTTTGCTACTTATCAATATTAACAAACAGATATATAAACTTTTGTACGCTTTCGTATTTGTAAAGTTTTGGTTTTCGCTGGATATCTAAAAATGTTTTTTCAAACTATCTTTAAAATCTTTTACGATTCTCACAGAGTCTAAAGAAGCATGTAGGTACTTGCAGTGTAGCGTGTATCAAATTATATGAGGTTTTTAGACTTATATCGGATTCAACTCTCAATCTAGATTTGAAATGAATCCGGCTTTTTAAAGAAGACTGAAATGCAATTTTCTCTTTCGCGATATTATATTCCAAAAAATATTAAACGAGCAGACTCTAAAGGCCAATCGATTAAAAAAAATCAATTTTATTTTTGCGACACAAAGTTAGGAAATAGTCATCTCTCAGGATTATCTTCTCTCAAATTTGTTAATTCTCTAACCATAAAATAAGTTTCGCGATATATTTGATATACATGAGACTTGAAAATATTGTTATCTTTACACATACATACATACACACACACACACACACACACACACACACATATATGTACTCTGTGTGTGTGCGTGCGTGCGTGTGTGTTATAAATTTTACTATTATATTCATTTTCTCTTCTCTTTTCACAATCCCTCCTCTCTTCTTCTACCTTTTCTGTTAAAATGTTTTTCTCCTATCACTAACGTACATTCGTTTATTTTTTCTGATCAAATTTTATCGGAAGTTTTGCACCTAAAAGTGTTCCTCACAGAACTGGGAAATGTCGATATACGATTTTCGTTTATCAGAGAAAATACAATTTTCAAATACCTACATTTTTCTTGTTGAAGTTTCTTTCTCTCTATTCATATATCAAAATAACAAACGATAGTTCAAATAATTTTATTTTACAATCGCTGGATTAACTTATTATATTAAATGTATTATGTTGTGCAATTTTCTTTCAAAATCAATACAGAAAAACGGTAAAGAAAAATTGTGAAGATATGAGCAATCATTGTATACTTCATATTTTATTATTATTCTTTTTTCAGCTTTATACTCGTTGTTATATATATTACAAGATCCTTATGAAATTACTTATAAGAATGTAATTTCAAATAAAATTTATTTTAATATAATTTGGTCCGTTAGTCGCGCAAAGTTACGCGGCAAACATTTTCCTCATTAGTCTTTGACGAATATCTCACGTATTCCTAGAGGCGCGCAAGTACACGAACTTCTAATCTCTTCACTAGTTCGTGCTGCTATGACAGAATGAAAGTTACAGGCTGCGTGTGACATAATGAAACATCAAATGTTATCAATTTGTGTTGCTCACATTATGTGCAATGCGTACTTGTTATTGACAATTAAAAGATATAATGTTTAAACTTGTATATTATATTTAAAAAAATATTTTTACTGAAAATTATTCATTTTATAAAATAATTCATATATTTGTCTAAATTTTTATTCTATTTTGAAAAAAATTAAGAATAAATCAAAATTAATAAATTTCAATAATGTATAGATTTTTATCTTGAGCAAATAAATTGTCTAAATATAAGAAATAGAAAACAACTTTTGAGAGACAAGATATTTATTGAGACATATTCTTTCCTTGTAATATAATATTTATTTTAACTTTTTAGTAAGAAAAATGTGTTATACATTATTTTTAATAATTAATAAAAGCAGTATACACTTATAAAAGCATTATATAAAAAAAATATACTCTTGCCTTTTCTGTTAAACAATTGCTCTTAGATATGCTCAACTCATATCTGTATTTTATTGTGTTTTCCCACAATAAAAATTTTATATTATCTTACTCACAAAAATTCTCCTATTGCATAAAAATATAAATAAATATTACATAATTAACCATTGCTATTTAATGCGATGTAATCGTATTAAATATAAACCATTGTAGATATTCATTTCCAAAAAAGAAAGATTTAAATTTAAGAAAGAATTCAGTCTTAGACTAATTACCATTAATTCACCATTAAGTCGTCTTATTTTATCATTTTCACATCTTTACAATTTTATACATACATACATATGTCATATATTTCTAATTTTGAATTTTTAATTGTTTGTGACTCTTTTTTACAAATCTGTACAGGGGCCCATGTAATCTTGATCAAAAGTTATATAGCAAGTGAATGTCGACCGATGTGATCTATTTTCCGAGGTCGTAAACCTAATCGCAATTGTCAGAGCACTATATATTGCGTGTCCACTTGTTCGTCGGTAAATAGTGCGCATCGGTTTGCCGTGGTGCACACAATACAAATCCTTATTAGAGTGGCACTCGGCTAATTGTGTACCCCGTATCTACTATGTAGGAAGGTATGGTGTGAATCAGACATAGGAAGCGGTATCGAGGGGTTTCGTTACAAGCCAATAAATGGTCTCCGTTTATTTAGAATGAGAATTCATAGCAATTGGATCATTGGTGTAATCTCATTTCGTTCGTCTGTCTTTTGTTAAAAGAAAATGCATCTTGAATTTCTCGACCCTGCTAAGGGATTTGCCTTTATAGTTTCCTCTTGTAAATTATCTACCTCCATTTATTATCAAATGTCGTCAACGAGAAACATTTAAAAATTAATAAAACAAGATAAACAAATGATTTCAAAATTGGTTTCAAATTGAAATTATAGTAATAGAATAAGGTTACAATTATGCAAGACTAATATATCTGAATCTCTGATTTCTGTTCTTGCAAAATATATTTATTTTAAATGTAACTTAAAATGACTATATTTTTACAAATTTTTATTTTTCACAATATCTTTTTTATTGTTTCTTAGTTACTACTACTTGTACCGACTTCTCGCTGTCACGATAAAATCAAAATAAATAAATCATCGATTCAATGCATAATATCAAGATGTTTTATAAACATTTATCATACACATAAATTTCGTGTTAATTTTCAACTTTCGCACATTACGTTACACGGAAGTAAGCTGATTATATCGAAAGGGCTTATATATAAAGGGGCTGGATATGAACGATTTTATCACCATCATATTAAATATGATTTGCGACCAAGAGGTACAACCTTCCGACCCGTCTTATAATAAGCGACAGGATGAAAGTATGAGGACAATTTTCCTCCGGGAAGATATATGCTACCTAGCATTAAACCTCTTCTTCTCGCTTTAACGCGCGTCGCGAAACGTACGGGGAGATATAGCAGATTAAAAAGACGTTCTGTCGAATACACCCTAATGCGTCAGGAAAATTTTGAGCCGGTGAAGAGACGAACAAATGTGATGTGACGACGTCATATCAGTCTTGAGAGCTTTGCACAATTAAACACGTGATGCACTGTAAAGTTTATACAGCCACTAATATTACTAAAGCGCGAAGAACCTGATGCAAGAACAATGTAAGCCAAAATTTTAGTCGACTAACTTTAATAAATCTGAGAGAAGACAAAACTCTTTTAAGTCTCTTCGTGAAGATTAACGCGCATTTGGAATTTGCAATTTTGTAATTTACGTCTCAACAAAAATACACAATGTCGAGTTGAAAGATCAACCGCGTTTAATCTACGATGAAAAAGTCCAATTTCTCGTTTCCTAAAAAAAGTATAGTGTTCATAATAAGCAAGACTGAGAATATAGCGGCAATCTTTCCCTTCCCTACAGTTTCATGTACGCCAACGTACGGAGAATATTGGATTAAAAGCTTCATATATTGAAAATCTTACCGCGTGACACGAAATGCCAAGAGTATTCATAAGTTCCGGAAAAGAAGCATCGCATATATGAGCAACGCACGTATGGAGATCGAAATTCGCGATATTAGATGTTAGCGTATGAAAGATAACAACGTATAAAAGTCTGACATCACGATTCATGCGTTTACCGTATGCAATCGTGAGTGGATCGAAGATGCATACGAAAATGTGAAACGATCGAACTTTCACGAATTTAAATAGGCACTTGGAAAATTTTTATATACTTATATTTGAAATTTCTCGTCCATCGTTAGTACTTCCTATCATCGATTGTTATTATCGCAACAAACATAAAGATCTTAATAGTATCTTTTAATTGTTTAAAAAATTATTCGAAAGTATATTATATTACATGTATAAAAAATAGAACTTATTATATATATATTAAGTTCGATATAAAAACCATATTTATTACAAATATATTATATATATAATACATAAATCAAATATAGTACTTTTCTGAGTTAGTTTAATCACGAAATTCTTTCACAATTGAATATCTTTTCGTCTCCATTCTGTACATTTTCGAGAAATATGAATATACATTCAAATAAAATTACGTGTTGGAGTTATATCTCTTGGGATAAAGAACTTGGGCTAAGCAGAATGTTAAACATTAAAATCTGCTATGCAAACTTTTTAACAGCCACTAAACGAGAAATTTAACACACCGCGTACTTTGTCCAATATACATACAGTTTACACATCAGAAAAGTTAATATCTGTGTTTTCAATTTCGTAAAAACTATTATTTAACTGTATATAACTGAATAACTGTATAATCTATTCATATTTCATAGCATTATTTAAAACCTTTCTATGGAGTGTCTCGCAATCGCATATTTTAATATTTTCGAAAATTAAGCAGAATCAAAGATTTAATTATAATCTAAAAAAATATTATTAAATTTCACTTTAATTTGTTGCAATTATTTGCAAAACAAGTTATTAAAAAATAGACGGGCTAACAAATTTATAAAACTATTCTTTATTAAAAAAACAGTACCGCTAATAATCATTAGCATATTTATTTACATTTGTCAGTCACAAAAAAGTTTACAATATTTAACCATGAAAGAATATAGAAAAACACAAAGTTATTTGCATTTAATAATAATATATATAAGAGAAGAAAATATAATATAATATATTTAAATAAAAATAACTATGTTTTTCTACATAGGTATTCTATAAATAATAATTTATTTTATTATACGATAGATTACTTGTGATCATTGTCAATGAATACTGTATAAAAAATAAAATTAAAAAATTGTACATTCTAAAAGTTTCAGTATATTATTAACTTTTTTCTTTTCATTTATTTCTGATTATTTATCAAAACAATCAAGTAAAAAATTTAATTATAAAATTTCAATTATAAAATTATAAAAAATTCAATATAAAATTTAATTACAAAAAATTTATTAAACTATCGAAATAATCAATAATTTAATTTAATCTAAATAAAACTAATAATTTAATTTAATATGCAATTTAATAATTTACTCAAATAACATTACAACTTGTCCTTATAATCTTCTGAAAAACTTGTCAGTATTCCAACATTATTGACTAATTTTTTCTAGCCTATCCATTTTGAGGCAACGAAAATATCTATATCATTTTTATTAATTTTCGTTACAATAAATTTACGCATAATTTAGATACATTTGATATAAGTTATTCAATTTGTTTCAAATACAAATTTACTCAATTTATATTATCTTGAATTAATACAACGGACAATTTATGATTTACTCACCGATACAATGCACAGCAGTAGAATTATATAACATTACGTTGATCTAAAACACAAGTATATCCAAATTATAACGGTGTTTAAAAAAATAATTAATATTTCAAAAAGTAATATTTTAAAAACATTACGCGCATAAAATAATTATAAAAAAAATTTGTTCCGCATTAATTCTGCACGTAGAATGATAAATGATAACCTACTCACCTCATAGTCGTTTCGATAGACCCTCCCCGGGTCTCCTCTACCTCTCAGATTTCTTCGTCGTCCACACAAAACACAACACTTGCGAAAACAAGGTTAACGATCGTTGCCCGGACACTAATTACTAGATCGCGCGGAACTTTACACGGCAGTCTCGATGTTAACAGTGCGCAACGCGCAATTCCGTGAAATACACAAAATATTTCTGAACGATCGATAACGGCTGTATTTACGTTACATAAATCACAACGATTCGTGTGTTACTATCTGCTTTCGATTGGGAAACGGTCTACGAATTAGACACCGCAAATTGCAGCTCAATTTTGTAATCAATTTTAAACCTGATGAAAGATGTGTTCGTGGCAACGAAACTAATTATCATCCACAACAATTAAACAAAACAATTTTCACACACACATTCTTATTCTACTTCGTTCCTGTTTCAAATCGAAATATACGTTTCAATAAATAGTCGTCGCTTTGATGTACTTGCGGATCGTTAGTTATTTATTATATTAGCCTGGACTGTTAAATGTCATTATTCACAAGAGAAATAATCCGAAAAATAATTTTACACGAAGCGATATATTTCTATGAACCTAGTACTTTCACCATTAAAAAGAAGTTCAGGTATACAACATAATTACAACATAATTAAATGCTAATTTTGCACTTTTGTATCACTTTATTGGTCCAGTCCCGAATTTATTACTCCTATCCACTCGTAGACAATTAATATCAAAAGTAAAAGTGTTGTTTTCACGTTACTGTAGCACTCTTTAAAAAATATATGTAGAATAACCATAAACAAAAAAACCGATGTACTAGAATTTTTAACTAACTTTTTTTGTTCTAAACACTGCAAAAAGATATTGAAAATATTGAATGGTTACAAATGTATCGATACCAGTTATCGTAACCGCATAAAAGCAAAACGGTTAAAAATAAAAATTAACCATATAAGTTTAACTTAAATTGTTTCTCCAATCAAATACTCGTAAAATAGGTACGTTATTTTAGAATTTATTGCTACAAAACAACTATAAGAATTATCGAAAACGCACAAAGATATAAGACTAAAGTATATTAAACAAATTAGATAGTGTCAAGTTTCGTATTAAAATGCTTCTAAAATTTATTGCTCTTAATTGTTCACTATTAACTTAATTTAACAAAGTCAATCAATATTATGGCAGTACTGGAATTCATGTACAAAAATAAAGTATACTAAACAATAATAAGTGAAATGGGATATGTATCTAACAATTTAACTCAGTGGCGTAAATACGGGGGGGGGGGGGTTTTGGGGACAAAACCCCCCCCAAAACCCTGTAAAAGTGTAAAAGTAGTACTTTTTTTTTGTTCATGTAACTAATTCAACGTGGTAAAAATATACCAAATTTTTATTCTATGATTTCTATCCCCCCCCAGAAGGAATCTCAAGTTACGCTACTGATTTAACTAGAAAGATATGTTACAGTTTGAGGATCTAATAATAATATTTCTGTGTAAATATTGTATACTTTTACCAACTCATTGTCAGTAAACTGCGTGCCGATTATTTGTCGATCTTAAAACACAGCTGTTTGTTGAAATCTATGTACTTATATCGATTTAACTTTTGATGTTAATAAGCATCTTATTTAAATCATTGTAACAAATTGTGAAAATCTCACATTAGCCAAGAGAGTTCGAACCTAAAACCCGTCTCTATTCAAGATTTTGATACCTTCAAATCTAAGCAGATACAATATATTCTCAACAAAAATCTTATCCTACAGTTAAAAATCTTTTTTTTCACTTTAGTTACATTTTCTTCGGCAATTAAGATTTTTACAAATATAATTTCCGAATAACATAAGATATGCAATTAATAATTAATGAACAAAATCCGATCAGATTAACTCAGATCTAGTTTGATCTGAGCAGATCTAAATTATTTTTTTTCGAGCTAGGTCAACAAATACTCCAGAATAGAACATAAATAGCGCTTCTCGATATATTATCGATATATATCAATAATACATCTCTGATTCATCTAAAATTCTAAGTATATATAAGCAATCACTAAAAATCACTTATCGTGGTACATTCCATTTTTCAACGTTTCTTCCTTGTTATGATATTTAGCAAACGTTAAACAAGGATGAATAATGCTCACGAACGTTATGAGCGTTAAATGAGATGTACCCCGAGTAAACACAAGTGCAATGCGTACCTACGCCCGCGAAAAACAAAGCCACGCGCCAATCTACTCAACACGATAAATCTTTCAAACTTTATTAAGAAATTCCACATGTATTATACCATTCTTTTTGTATCTCAAACTAATTATCGATAAATGTGCTGATTATCGCGCCTCTCTATTTTAAAAATCACGATTCGACGAGCTCGAGATGCAACGTATAACATATCCAAAATAAAACTAAACGCTGCTGAGAAAACAATTACTTGCGAAAATATCAAAATAATTTAGGATATGTTCCATTTAGTGCAAGAATCATTTCATCTTTGTTGTTTAGCAAATGTTGTTTAGCAAAACAAGATGAATACGAGCGTTACGAGTGTCAAATAAAACTCTTATAGAGATTGCATCTCCATCGCTACGATTAAATCTTCCATTCATGAGTCAAGAGGTTAAACCGCATGAGATAACCACTTTGATAAGTTACTTCAGACTCGATCGTACTCACGAATCGTTAATCGTGGAGAATTAATTTGTCGCTCGGGTTGCTAATCGTTAATTGTTCTCGAAGAACATTTGCGTTTCGAAAGGTAATAATACAGCGACGCACCGTATCTTTCCGCTTGAATCGCGACATTCGAATGATGGCACGACCTCACGTAAACACAGCGTGGTATACCGTCCGCGAAAAACCAACTCCCGCTCAATCATTGTATTATTAGCGTTTTACTCAAATTTCTGTTTGTTAGAAATTAATCCATCACGAACCCTTGATGCATCACGTTTTTTATGTCAATCATTTAATGCGCGACTCGAATGTATTGGATAATCGAAAATGGAGAGTAAATTACTTTTAAATTGCTGATTTGAAACACAATGTATATTCGAATCATTTTGTGCACCGACAAGAAAATAATTTTATCGCTGATAAGGAAATAATTATCAACGATCAAAGCAACGATTTGAAAATACGATATCTCTTATCGGTCTATGTCAGAAGTAGAAATCACGTGAAAATACATATCTCTGCTTCGATAAATAAATATAAATATGTAACCTCAGTATACTGTGACGAACAGTTTGTTAAAAAATTAATTCATTGCGCAAGCAGATACATGTGTGTTTGTGTGTATTTGTTTCTGTAGGTGTATCCAGATATTTAATAAAATTAAAAAATGCATTTTTAAATTAAATTTAAAGGATGCAAATAAAAAGACATTATTTATAATTTTAAACACACTTTAGCAAACATTTAGCTATCCTTTATATAAATGTATTAAAATGATGAAACTGCGTTAACAAAACAGGTACATGAATGTGCAGTTATCAGAATCAATTTTATTTTTATCGGCAGAGCAATGTTACAAGTCTAATTAGCGGAAGTTCAAAGATTCGTAAAATTCTTTGATGAATTTTTCCATGTTTGATATTCGCGGCATTTTCAAGTCGATCAGAAAACGTCGACTCCACAACAGGTTTATGCATCTTATTACGAGTGGAAGCCTTTTACGGAATGGAAAATTAGATCCACTGGCAGAAGCGGCAAGATGGACAGAACGCGTCTCGTACAAGAAGAGTAATTGCCGAGGCAATTTAACTAGCGACGATGTTGAGTTACCCTCGCAATATCCCCGTGCTGTCGATACAAAGCGGAAATGTTTCGAAAGTGTTTCTCATTTCCAACATTAATTTGACGACACGGATGTCACCAAATAACAATGAAAGTAAAACTAAAAAGAAAACCAATCTCCTGTAAGAATATGTAGAAAAATTATAAAAATTACAATCGATTGAATCATATTTTTTACACCGAGTATCGTACGGTATGCTAAAAACGGTATGCCTATGAGAAAAAGTGAATGCAACTACTTTTAATAACAAGCGATTCTTCAGTGCCATATACATTTATTGTTTATAATTATAACATTGTTTATAATAAAAAACGGTTATACAAGTATGATTAATCATCTATAAAACATGATCATTAGAACACAGTTCTCTGAAGTCTTTTAAGACCATTTTGAAACGAAATTTTAGAAGATGGAGAAATAAGTTTTCTGTTTAAATTTATATATAATTTGTATAATAATTTCTTTCTTAAGAATACTTTGTCCATTATTATTCAAGTAATTTGAAGTAGATAACTAATTATACATCAAGTTACTACAATAGAGTTGAAAAAGAACAGCAGAATGAATTATGAAGAAACCACTGCTTTTTCAGTGCAAGTTAACAAAAGCTTCCCAGGACAAAGTTAAACGACACATAAAATAGTCTCCTTCGCAAACGTAAAACAATAAGCTTTTAATTCAATCAATAGTACATTCGCTTCTCTCAGCAGTTCACTTATTAAACTATTAAATGCCATTTCAATAACGCTATCTTAAAAATAAAAGAAAAAAAATAACGTCTGATGCTAATCACCAATTAATTTACATTTTACATTAGTAGTGAACAGTAATATTGAATAACTTATTTCATAAAAAAATATTTGTTCTAATAATATTCGTTGTCATTTCATTACCAACATAATTATCATCTGCGAGTGACAATACTTGGCTAACTTTAATAATCAAAAGAAAAGACTCTCTCTCTCTCTCTCTCTTTACATTTTATACATAATTATACTTAAGAAACTATACTCGAAATTAAAAAGAAACAATTATCATTTAATATACAATGATTTTAGACTTTATAATTTCTATACTTAATTATTTGTGTTGATTATTTTATTATCAATATAATATCTTCAATGCTCGTTAAGATTTAAAACAATCGATATAACCGCAATGCCTATTTTATTATGATATAAAGAACAATATTTCAATATCTTTAGTCACGATATTTTGACTAAAAAGTCAGTTCACGAAAGAGAGCGCACGTCTAAAATACCTTACATATCACGAGAGAAGTAGCCGGAATTCCGAATATCCGTCGTTATACATACTCGCAAATCAATCGTCAGCACGTATCTCAACAAATATCTCTTCCAAAGTAAATGACATTCGAACTAAGAGCGCCTGTTTAACATGCGAGAGAGATTTCTTCCAGTTTCATCAAACTTCCAGGCCGCTCTTTGAACTTTAAACCTCGCTGTCTGGCAAACATTACCCCATAAATGTTCGCGAGCGTTTATGCAGCCGAGTATGAGGAAAGTTACTGACGGCGCAATGGAAAATCCGACCACGACTTCTCCCAGTGCGCCTCTAACTTTTGACGCTGACCTCCGCGACTTGTTTTTACCTTCGTTATTGGAGACATAGTATAGATTCTTAAATGTTAGGAAAGTAAGGAGAAGTTTTATATAGGGAAGGCGAGCAATGATATAGTGAAACTTCCTACAAAGAGATGAGAATAAACTTCTTGATATAGGATCAACATCATCTACTTAAGATTATTTTTCTTGTAAATTGTTTCTTCTTGTAAATTTTCTTGTAAATGAGACATTGTTTCAAATAAAAAAAAGATTTGTCTCAATTTATTTCAATATTTATTTAATTCATTAATTCAATAAAATTAACGCCGCAAGAAAGCAAAAGATAACATCACTTATGACAATCTTTTCATCAATTGTATTGAATAAAAATTTTTTAAGCTCACATGTTACATACATGTATTGGAACTGAATGCATCTAGAATTTCGCAAAAATATTACAATTCCAAATATATTATATATATTGCTCATATGATACAATTTTGCTCTCACTTGCTGGACTCTGTAATATAAAAATCATCGATGCAATAACCTACACTTAAAAATGGTAACGTTTCTTTCAAAAACACAAAGAAAACTTCACAAGCCTTAAGCTTTGATAGATTCTAAAAGATATAGGCGCTCCGATTAATCAATCTCTCTTTCTTGTAGCACGAACTACGATGAAACAGTAAGTACTATCTCTCAAAAGAAGTAGACATCGATAAAAGAAG
The DNA here is from genome assembly GCA_901521435.1 of Crematogaster levior. Taxonomy (NCBI): domain Eukaryota; kingdom Metazoa; phylum Arthropoda; class Insecta; order Hymenoptera; family Formicidae; genus Crematogaster; species Crematogaster levior. The sequence continues at coordinate 83,151 of CABEGB010000796.1, forward strand.
GAGAAGAGGAAGCTCTAGACGAAACCACTCAATAGTTTCCTCTTTTATACCATAGATTATAACGTGATCCATCAACATGTGCCACGTCAGCTTGGTCACCGGACATCGTGTGTATATATATATTTATATATATACACAATGTATATAGAAATTCACTGTAGTTCAGCGATTTTTAAAATAGTGGTTTCAGCAAAATTGCATTGTACTTTAAATTTGTCCAAATAATTAGATTTTGTCATAAAAGTGTTTCGTTTAAATTTTTATTGAAATATATAATACTTTTCATGTACGCATTTTGTATACACTAAATTTTGTTTGGGATAGAAATTGTCAAACTGTAAAAATTATTGTAAAACAAAAGTAAATTTACAAAATAAATTGACAATGTTAATTCTACAATAGATTCTTTTATTTTATTGTTTCTTAAATTTATCTATATTACAAGAAAAGAGTAAAGAACGAAGATATTAAAATAAATTTTTTTCACGAAATGGTGTAAAAAAGATTCTATATTGTAATTATTAATATTTCCTATGTTACTTATTGTTAAAATAATATACGTGATCGTGCTTCGAAAATTTCATTTTACAATTAGTAATAGTATTAAACGCTTGCGTAATAAGAAATTTTCGTTGCACAAAAATTAGAAGCATCCATTATTCCCTTTCGCAAGTTTTGAATCACACCACACACACAGTACATGTGTTTACAACGTTGTGTATTGTCTTAATCCGCGTACTATTTTAGTTTGATACCCAGTTTCGGTTTGTACTAAACCAAGCCGGTACGCTATCGTTTACATCATCATACCAAGCCAATTTAGTACGAATATAATACTTGATACGCGTATCAAATGGTCGGTGTAAACTAAGCCAGTGATCTAAATGCAATTCTAAAGAAAGAACCAACCAGCAACAACGACAATATTAGCTTCATTATAGGACTACATTGGGCTAACCTAGAACCGAACTTAAATGATTATGATTGTGATTTGCAGAGGAATAGCGAGCGATGCGTGCTCTCATCGAAAGCTTTACGCGTGCAAACAAAAGCTCATTCGAGTCGGGTTGGGCAACAAATCTCCAACAGAATTTCGAAGAGCGCGGCCCCCAACGGACCTATAAAAGGAGACTTTATAACCGTGCGGGAGCCCATTAAAATGCACGTGCCGACGAACATTCCGTGCGCACGTTCGAGAGGCTTAATTCCTCGTTGAAACCGTCGGGATAGCGTTCGCCCAGAATTGTCTTGAGATATTAGATGCCCCCGGCCAACGAAATTCAGTGTAACGAGAGACAAGGCACGTATATAAACGAGATGGAAGGAAAGCAGTTAATTTCACGTCTAATTAAAAAAAATAAACGGCTAAATTTAGAAAAGTGTTAAAATGTATTAAAGCGACAATAATAAAAAGAACAAATCAAAGTCAAATCATTTAAGCAATTTATCAATACAACATTTAAAACAAATAGAAATGATATACTTTGCGACGACACTAACAAAGCAAATATAAAATTAAAAAATAATTTTAAACAATCTAATTGTATTACATCACAATTGTATCATACTACTATATCTACTATATACTTATATACTACTATATACTTATATCCTTTTTATATTTTAACTGAAAGGTATCTTTTTAACGTTAATAATTTCTATTTCATAATTCATTTTCCTTATTTGTTAAAGTAATTTTAAATTAAGCCTAAGCATCCATAAGTGTTATAAGTGTCGTCAAGCCCACCGAACTCCTTGAGAATCCCACCGAAACGTGATGTTGAAATGACAACGAACAGCAATAAGGTGGCCGGCACAACACGCACTTTTACTACTTGGTCACAACGAAGCGGGCCGACATCGCGATCGTGAAGATTACGAAATCGTTTTGCATCATTTTGCATCATAATATCGCAGCTTACGCGCATGCACCAACGATAACTCTTGACTCTCGAGGATCACGGACGACACGGCCCCCTTTAATATCGATTTAATTAAATCATTTCCAGAGTGCCTTCCTACTCCAACTGCCTGCCATCTCCTCTCCCTTCCTACCCCAATTTTGCCACCTGTCTACCCGAGAGGAGTTTCCTGTCGGCCGTAGAAGTGCCGCTATCCTCTTGCACGTGATTTAATTCTCCCGAGGGAGAATTTAATTGAGGAGCGGCGCTTCTCGGAACGATACGGCCGAAGCGACCGCCCGCGGTTAGGCCTCGTAATATGTTAATCATTTCACGTCATTCGCTGATTATTTTTCACGGGTAAAAGCCGTGATCAGGATCGACGCGTAATGGGGAGCCAAGGTCACCAGAGAGATGATAAATTGCTGAGATGCGACCGATTCAATCGAATTGACACAAACACTTTGAGAATAATCCATTCTCTCTTCACGCCTGTGAAATCGTGTTTGAGTAAATTTTATCAATACCATTAGCTTCCGATTAATAAAATGACACATTTTAATGAATGTGCAAAAAATAACAATGAAATATTGACAGATTATTTTACATTGAGTAGCATTGTATCAGATAATATCGTAAAGCGAGCATAAACAAAAAACGATATGTACATAATTTGTAAAATTTGTTTCTATTTATGAAAACTTACAATAATATGTTTCATTTATTTAAATACTAATAGTGCAGTTATTAAAATATTAAATAATGCAGAAACTAAATACTTATATATAATGAATTTATATATAATGAAAGATAAATATTACAAAAACTTGAATTTATTTGGTTCCAATTTCAAATGGAAGTTGAAACCGAGATCTGTCAAAAGTATTTTCAGAGTATTTTTGTCACACTTTTAGTACATTATATTCCACTTCGTGGACCTGGTTACTCGCTAATTCAATTTACTACAGAGATTTAATTACGAGGGTAGAGCGACTTAACGCAGTCATGTCGTTTATTGCCTTGATACATCATCCATTTAACACCTTCACCGTTATTTATCGACCGCCTGAGCTCGCTGCGGTTTCTTCTCAAATAGTCGAGGAAATATACGAGGAAATGCTTAAAGAAGCTCGTGAGAAAATTAATTTCGATTAAATAGGAAAGAAAATTGAATGTCACGTTTAAAACGATTTGATATTGATTTTATACAATACTTAGAACGAGATTCGTATATTATTACTTCTTTTTATAATAATATTATTTTCTGCTTCACTATTCATTTAAAATTTTGCCTAAGTAAACAGCAATGCGGATAGACTTTTTTGAAGTCTACATCTGCAAACACAATAATTCCTCTGGTTTATTTTTCAGGAAACATTTAGGGTAAAAAATAAGAACTTAAATCGTTTTTATCAACCTTGGTTAACTTTAACCTTAATTTAAGTGATCTCTTTCTCAGCCTGAAAGTTTTAATTCTAAAAAGTTTCCTTCAATTTATGTTGATGATGCAATTCCCAGATTAAACTCATAATCACTGCAAATGGTGATTTTAGGGGCCATTACTGTCTATGTAACAAAAAAAATTTTTTTGCATTCTAACACCCCCAAGAGAGACTAATTCGCTATTAATGATTTTATCACTTCTGATACGTTTACCATATACCTAGTGCTTATTTCCGCGGAGGAAGAAACGAGGTTTGAGTTCATTTTCTTCTCATCACCTTGGCGCAACATTATTAAAAAGAGCAGGGGTGACGTTGATAAATGAAATTTTCGCCTACTTGAAAAATTGAAATAACTTTTCACGCGGCTTGGGAATACAACGTCCCCATCGAATTTCCGGCGTGCTCGTATATCTCGCCCCGCAGGACGGACCAAATTCTGGTGTTAGGTTCATGGGAATGAGGCTCGATCTCGACGCGAAAAATACCTTTATACATAAAATCTACTTTTCAGCGACGTGATTAAGGAAATGCTGCCATTTCTCGGTGCTCTTTGCCCGCTCGCTGTGAAAAAGAGTATCGTTCACGAACGATACAGCACAGGGGATTACTCCGTAATCGCACAACAACTCGCATAATTTAATACGTTGGTTAAACCTCTTCGTTACCGCCAGTCGTCATATGTGGCCGAATACCAGGATACGAAATAATATTGATCCGCCCGGGGGAGAGCGATGTAACGTTCCTGTTTTGGCTGTGGAATTTCATTTATACCACGTACGGAATTCGGAGGATTTCTTATTTAAATTCCATCGATCGCTAATTATATTACGCGCAATATCCTTTCCTAATACTTTGCGGCTTTTCCCAGCGAAAGGTCGTACATCTTTGTACAAAAATGCGCCTGTTTCGTCGTTTCGATAATAAAGCAACAAGGTGAATTAGCACCATATTATAAAATCGCCTGAGGTATCATAATTCATCAAGAAGTTTATAGGTAGAATTCTGGAGAGAAACAAAATTACAGTCGCGTCACTCCAATTGCCAGTGAAATCAACCACGTATTAAAATCGTCAAATTTAATTGACAAATAAAATTTGCACCACACTAAATACTAAATAATACTAAGATTTATATCTATAAGTACAATTGAAAAAAGATAACTTACGCCATTTTCAACAATAATCAAAATAAAATTTGTCACTCACCGACCCCAGAATGCTTGATATAGTCTTAACTCGATCAACACTTACCTGTAATAGAAAAAAAACAGGATTAGCACAAACAATCAGGAATGCATTTATAAATGTCTAACGAATCAAGAGGCACGGTAGTGTCTCGCGCCAAGTATACGCAACGCGTACAGCGCGATATGAAGCGCGAGATAGACCGAGCATTTTTTACGCGAGAGTTTTGAGAGACCCTTCGATTATCAGATCACAATAACGGTTGATCCGATTAACTTCTAAGTAGGCTCAATGAATAGCTTGGGTTTGATTGCATAAGACTTGCATAAGAAAAGTATTTTTATTTTTCTCCTGTGTGTTCTACGAGCGGAGATATCGTGATGCAAAGTCTAAATGTGACGAATTTATGATTAAGAAACTCCGTTTTTTTAGTCGTCAAGTGTAGGCAAAGGCGCGGAAGGGATGAAGAAATGTGCTACAGGACGTTGTTTATTACTCATCAATACGATCACAAAAAAATATTACTCAAATCTTCTCTAAAAAAGTAATGATATCAAAAAATTACGCCAAATATTTTAATACAAATAAATATTTTATACTAAACACTTGGCGCTGCTAAACAGAACAGAGAGAGAGAGAGGAAGAGGAAGAGGGAGATGGAGAGGGAGGGAGAAGGAGAGAAAGAGGGAGAGAGAGAGAGAGAGAGAGAGAAGAAAGAGAGAGAGATTAAAGCAGTCACATATTTATTCGGTTTAGTAACGCCACTTCTGTTTAGCAGTGCCAAGTGTTAAGTATAAAATATTTATTTGTATTGAATTATTTGTATTAAAATATTTGGCGTAACTTTTTGATATCATTACTTTTTTAGAGAAGATTTGAGATTGATAATCTTTTACAAGAATTCTTTTTTGAACGCGTTCTTTCGCGATGCGTATACTTGGCTATTTTTGTACCTTTTCTCAAAAAAGGTAATTTGTTGTGATGTACTTACTATTATTATAGTATTGACAGAGGGGCAAGCAGGTAAAATGAATCTTACAACAAACAGTAGTAATATAATAAAGTAATAATAGCAAAAGATAGCGATGTAATAAAGCTTTTGCCGCATCAGCTAAGAATGATTGTCGAGCGATCAGTCAATCAAACGAACGTTCTGACCAAGGTTATGGTCACGCAGACACAACGTAGATAGATGAAGCAGAATTGAAAATGACTGATGGCCGGTTGTGCCAGGTTTAAACTTGATTTAACTGATATTTGTCTTCCCGCTCTCTCCACATGTCCACTGATATCTCAATTCTGCACATAAAAATTTCACACTAAATTTATGCTGTGCCTGTACTACCGTCAACGGCACTTTATCATCATATCGAACAAAATTCGCATTCTTCAATTTTCTTTCCTTTTGGAATTCCCACGAAGTTAAGAATGCGTGCAATTTCATTCTGTGTGTGTTATATACTTAGCATTTTTAAGATTACACTTAGCAAATTTAAAACCTTTCATATTTTTAGCTTTCAATTTAGGTCAAGCAAAATAGAATCTAAGCGACTTTCTTTTATTCAAACGCTGTGACGCTTAAAATTATGCATATAAAAGAATTCTTTTACCTACAATTTCACAAGTAAAAGACTCGAGTTTTGCTTCTAGATACATTCGTCGTGTTTCAAGCTGCAGCTTTCTCTAATCGTCCGGACTTCTCTTGAGATATTTTAGTGAACAAGACGAGAGAGGGTTACACGATTGCATCCGCGAAGCAGTTTATGCCGGATTCATCTTACACCGAGAAGTGGCGTAACCCATTTTGGCGCGCGGTAATGGAATCATTTCCGTCCCAATAAATTTCACTCCGACAAACTAAACTCGTCTTCTCTCCACCCTCTCTCGTCTCTTCTCTCATCGTGTACCTGCGCCTGCACCTGCATGTGCGGTTGAAGGAGAGCGCGTCTTGACTGTGAAGACGCCACACAGTTGACGCAAGTGTGTTCACTGTAGCGTACTAGAGAAACGGCAATCACTGTCTTTGAGGCTCGAGAAAACCACGGTGATCATCCGCAATAGCTTCCGCTACGTCTTCATAACTTCGACGCTCCCAGGCATCGAGTCAATTTCGAAGATTCTAAGGCGTAATGAGACAATCGATCGAAGTAAGGGCGAAAATGATTTCTTGGTAAAATAAAATAAATAACTATAGGCGATTTTTGGCGATCGCTTGGTATATGTACCAAGGTTGCTATTGGTAGAGGCGGAACATATTCTGGTAACATGTAATATGGTAATACCACACCAAGGCTAAAATGCATTGGTTCTTTTCCATACGCGCGAATTAATATCTTGAACTTTTTATAAAATAAGTAATTAAAATATCAAATCTAACAATAACATAAATTTAATATGACATAAATATTATAAAATACATTACTTGCTTTTATCTTTGTGTTGATATTTCGCGCATATCAGAAACGACCAGCATATACCCTGCTTCGTTGCTTGGTACAGCGTGGTATCAACCAAAAAGATACCAAAACGGTTAGCCACACCTCTACCACAAATTACCAAATACGCGAAAACATTCTGGTACAATTTGGTATATTTTGGTTCATATACCAGAGTGACGCCAAAAATCGCCTTATGACGAAATCAATTGTTTATCGGCAGATTTCAAATAAATCCGTACCGATCGAAGAGTATTTTTCTCTGTGGAGAAATTGTTTAAATAAATACTTTGTCGAGTATAGTCGAACTTGGTGCTCTAGGTATGTCTGAATTTATTCATCAAGTCCTCTTTAAGTCGGTAGAAATGCACCGTCGTGCATAAACGTTTGTTTTTATACGTCTCCACAAACAGTTATCGTTATCACTATCGTTGAGATCTCAATTTCGTAAAATACTCAACGACTTAATGGTTTTTCGACAGTTAAGATCTTACCGAGAATTTCCAACCGTGAAGGAAATACCGTCTCTTTCCTTCCCCCGTAGTGGCAATGACGTCGTAACTTCGCTCTTCTTAAGCATCCCAGCTTATCGTGCATTTCGCATTTGAAGAAGTTGCAAAACGTATTTTATGCACCGTCTTCTAATTTCTTAAAAATTTAATTTCTTAAATATTCACAACTCTAAAAAAGTCGCTATGCATTGCCGATGAATTAACAGTGCTATAATATTCGACGATCTTTTAGAATATCTCTTGTGCACTAATTCTTTTGGACTTATACGAAGAGATTTAATTGAATAGTTTATAAGAATGTTAAGTTTTATAAGTTTGTTAATAAGTTTTATAAGAATGTAAAATAACCAACGTTTTGAGTTCAACCCTTCGAGTGTTAAAAAATAATAAAAATAAAATCACATTTATCCACCAACTTATACAGTTATTAATTTATACATGTTTTTGCAATAACATCAGATTAGTCAAAATCATACGATGCAGAATATGGATGACACATATAAAACAAATCTCACAACCATTTGCGACAATGCACAAACTAATATTGTAAAATAATAAAATAACAAGGCCTTAAATGAGCGTAAAATTTATTCTAGGTCAAAACAAAAAAAACCATGCTCATAATTAAATATAATATAACACTATATATAACTAAAAATTTTTTTTGTACGATAACAGTATACCTAAGACTTGATTAATCCTGACACTTCACGGACTTTCCAATCTGGAGATTTTATCATTATAAGAACATTTTAACTATAGACCACATTCTCGAATAAAAACGGCGAATTTGATTATATATCAGCATAATCTTATTTTATAACTTAATATTGTATTATAACGGTGAACATCCGATAAATTGACATTATGAACTAATTTAGGGAAATTTGCTGTTTTTTTGTCGATGTTTATGTTATTACTGAGAAAGGTTTGTGCAGAAACGCATCTAACAATAAGTATATTTCATTTGCATAATATTTACATTATTTTTTGTTTTGACCTAGAATAAATCTTACATTCATTTAAGGCCTTGTTATTATTTTATTATTTTGAATTTCTCCCTATCTTATTTTAAATGCACAAATTGTTTTAATTAAAAAAAAAAACTAGTTCTTTAAATAATTTTATTCTTTAGACGAAATCATTTAATTCTTTTCATTTAAATGAACAACTGTATATTCTTGACAAGAGTAAATTTAAATAGAATAAAAATATTGGAAGCCAACACTTTATTTGCCTTTAAAGTGCTTTTAAACCTTCGATTAAAGAATCATCTCCTCGACCGCGTTTGTTAATTATGTCTACTTCTGAATAAGCGTCGACTATTATCCATGAACTTATGTGAATCTTGGGTGCACCCGCAGGAAACCAATAACTTCACGCAGCCACTCTGAAATTACTCAAGACGGAAATCCGGTACTCCGAGCTGCGCTTAAGAGGGAATCCCTCCAACTAACCCGCGCAACCCAAGAGCCAGATCTAAATCTGGTGTAGAGTCCCCTGGTCTATCCCGAACTAAGACTAGACTTAAACGCAGGATTTCGCAGGACATAATCTGAAAAGCTCTGTAGCCCATAACCCATGCTCTCTGAGCGACCTGGAAGGACGCGAAGCGACGGCGCGCGCGGTGAGCTCTGAGCATACGTCGACGTGCCTATCTCGCAGGCAATTGCATCGTTCTACATGACACCCAAATGGCGTTTCTCGCGCATGACAGTTATTCCAAACGCGTGCCCTTCGTACCACTTTACTCGCCCGTCGAGACATGTCGGCTTAAGATTTTACCCCGAATACGAGAAACATCTTGCGTGCCTGCATTTTAATGAGATATGGAATTGTGTTTATGCTTCATAGTGACTGAATTGCTAATTAAGTGAATTAATGCTAATGCTAATTAATTGAAGAGATAACCTTTGCAGTAGCCAAGTCTTATAACTGAATGAGAGAGAAATACAGAGATTTAAGAACATAACTATACTGAGAAAAAGTATTGAATTAATGAAATATTTCCTGATTCAACTATATGTGGAGATCAAGGATGGGGGCGGTCAAGCAAATATTTATTTTAAAAAATATGTGTTTCGGTAAAGTAATATTTAATTTTAAAACATATTTATTTAAACTAAAGAAATATTGCCAACTAAATATATTTAGTCATATCAATAACTTTTTCTCAGTGTACAAAAACTTAAACAAGTACCTCGTGATATATATTATTAGACTGCAAAACATCAATCAGTATATTTGTAGCGTAAAAATATAAAAATAATATTTTAATAAGCATAACCATAGACTTATAGATATATCGGCAATTGCTATAGTTTCTGTTATTCATTAAAAGTCGTGTCAGGATGAGGAATAGAGAGAAAAAACTTACTTTTTAGCATCTTCTCTTTCTCAAAATGCCCAGAAATATACATTACACATGTCAGTTTACATATATTAATACAATATCAGAGTTAAAAGTGATATTTTGTAGTAGAATACAGAAAAATATAACAAATTTTATATAGATAACTCCTGTCCCCTCAATAATATAATATAACCACAATCATTTTAATTTTAATAGATATGTCATATTTCACACACACACACACACGCGCGCGCACCCACGCACGCACGCACGCACGCACGCACGCACGCCCGCACGCACATATATATACACATATAGATACACATACACATATTCAATATATGTGCAAAATATGTGCAATATTTTCAGTCACTAAAAAGAGAGATGTTTCGAACACATCCAAGCTTGTATTGCCAGTTTATATTATATAATGTCTATGAACGTAACGATGAATTATAAAAAATGAATAATAATTCGTGACAATCTTTCATGTTTTCTAAATACAAAATACAAAATAGTAAAATTACATTTTTATCCTGATTAATTCATAGTCATGTATGTATAATTCATAAAAGAGAAAAACCATGTGTTCTCTGTGTGTTCTAATCTTTTTGTGCTCATGTGTTCTAATTTTTTAACATTATTCTAAAAATTACTAAAATTCTTCTTGTCATGTTTACGACAAGCGAATTTGACCATTATCTATTTCGAAATTAAATTTTTTACTTTTAAATTTAAATAATGATCAAAGTTTGTACGTAAAATTTGAAATTTGTTTGTAAAATAAAAAATTAATGAAATCGATTATAATCTGTGTTTATTCTTATAGTTCAATCTTATTTTACCATACAAAATTCTAGTCGCGCAAGTAGATTTTTTGAATAATTAATCGCGGACGTGCAAAATATAGTTCATTAAGATCTATATTTCTTAAGAATCGCGTGTCTTTGATAGATAGGCATCACAGACACAATGCGTTTTATCCGAAAAATACTGTCGACACAAATTATTATACAGCTCCAGTACTTCATTTGTTTTTGTGCGGTAAATTGAGCTGCATTAAGTTGCTCCTGAAACCAGCAAATGCTCATGAACTGGAGAATATTCATTAAAACGACCGCGACGCATTGCTTGCTAAATAGCCGCTGCGCGGTTTCTGAGTAATCGAATATTCGCGTGATCAAGGAAGCACAATTCGATCGTATCGACTCAGAATACAATTTTCTCGAATAAAGCTGTAATTAACGTACTTGATTGGACTCGAAAGAACGAAGCCATTCGAGTACAGATGCAACAATTGTCAATTGTATCTGTCGTTAGAAGGCATCACTCGGAAAGATTTCCAATCTAATTATTCGATTCAAAATGTTAGACGATAATTAATTAATTTGTAGAGTCCACGATTAACAACTTAACGCACGTTTTTTTAAAAAAAACATCCTATCTCGAAAAAATATATAACAAAATATATTATAAATCTTATTTTATGGTAAATCTTAAAATAATCATTTAATATCTCGCGTTTATTTTTATTTCACAGTTTTTACTTTTGATAATGAACAGAGTAATTGATTGAAATCGTCGAGGGAAAGCGAAACGCCGCCAAGGAGCACCAGCACATGCTTTACGCGATCGCGAACGAACGTCAGGAGAGCTTGCTTGACCGCGCTGTGACGTTCGTAGGAAATTACGAGAGCGTAGCTGTCAGTGGCTAACGCGATTACAGTCGTCCCCGTAAAGACGAATGTTCCTTTTACGCCAGGCACCGCCACCTGGTCTTAAGTGCATCCGCGCGTTAACGTCTGGATGACTTTATCCCACAGAACAGAAGTATCACCGGACTGGCCGACGGATATTGCTCTCTCGGAAACAGTATCTCTCGAAGACGTTCCCACGGGGCTATCATCGCAGTTGCTAAGTCCATTTGCTTTATTTTAAATACATGTTAATCGACAATAAGTAATCGCCGATTAAGTAGTTAACAAAATAATTGTGCAAGTATATCTCATTTTGCAAAATAGAAGAAAGTCTTATAAAAGTAATGCAAGATATAATTAATTTCTCGTTTATTTAATTGTTAAGTTTTTATTCTAAATAATCTTTATATATTAAAAAAAAAATCTTTATATATTATTTTATTAAATAAGAAATATATCTAAACTCGCCAAACGGTCAGACCTGACCTGGGTCTTAATCACCAATCAATTTACTATAACTATAAGCCAAACAATAAGCTATGTACCGACTACAATTGTCGAACTTTTAACGCAGTAAATAAGCTGCGTTTTAAAACGCAATAAATCATCAACTTAAAATCAACATCGATTTCAATTTTTGGTGCTAATAAGTCTCCTCCGCCCTAAATCAGATAAAGAATTTATTGCAAATTATTTCATTAAATTGCTTTCTAACTTACACATACTTAAGTATTTTGTCGAGTAGAAACAATTATATATATATACACATATATATATATATATATATATATACATATAAATAATTTTTTCCTATTTTTTATTAACAAAATAGTTAATAAATATTATATGCTCTTAACCATGTTTGGTTAATGAAGTGGGAAAAAGTTGAAGTCAAAAGAGATGTGGTTATCGAAAATATTAAGAACAGCGAATTTGCCTGTAAAACCTGTAAAATAAAAATATGTAGTGCTTTTTGAATAATGTAATTATTAATATATTTCTCTCTCAGTTCCTCATCCAAAAAAATGCGATTCTGCAGAAACTATAGCAATTGCCAGTAGGTATATCTATAATCTATATTTATGGTTACGCTTATTAAAATATCATTTTTATATTTCTACGGTACAAATATATTAATTGATGTTTCGCAGTCTAGTAATACATATCACAAGGTACTTGCTTAAGTTTTTATACGGAGAAAAAAGTTATTAATATAACTAAATATATTTAGTTGGCAATATATTTTTTCAGTGTGGACTAGTTCAGTGTAATGTAAACTGGATTTTTCCGTGTGATAATTTCGTTATTTTATAAAATTGATTTGTGTGGCGCGATCGTGACGCAATACAATATGTGCTGTTCTAATAAGCTAAAGATGCAGGTTCAAATCCTATTATTGATCGGATTTTATTCGACTGTTCCCCTCGGTCCACCTCTTTACTCACGCCAGTCATCGATGAAGTAAGCGCGGATAAAAGAGAAAGGCTCAATCATTGATATGGTTACTACGTCGGGAGACACCAATGGTATGCTTAGTTCGATCTCGGGGTCTTCCGACCAAGCGAGAGGAGGACCACCGCGGGGGTTTTAATCGGTAAGATTTCCGGCGTAACCCCTCTCTCCCCCCAGAAGGGTATCCAGGATTTCCCTCACGTTCAAAAAAAAATCGATCGGTTAATACTGCACTTTACAACATAGGTTCCTATTTACAAAGTATCAGAGAGTGTTCCGCCTCCAAACAGTCATACTCGTAACAGTTTTGAATTGTACCGTAAGCTCTCAGATTTAGAATCATCCAGTTCACTATTCCAGAAACTATCTATCCAGAAACACAATTTTTTTTCTAGATGTGATATACTCTAGATGTGATCACTCTTTGCCAATATTCCTGTGAATGTAGCTCTGAAAAGTTTATCTAATAGATGAGATCATATAAAAACATTTACCAGAATTCTCTCCAAAACGTAAATTTTTAAAAATGATTACCTTTATATTGGAATCTACTTTCTTCAATGTATATACAAGCAATGTTTCAGAATTCCAATCGGGTCATCTCTGTCACCAATAATAGCAGAGATTTAGTTTTGCAAGATTTAGAAAAAATGGTTCTAAACTCTCTCGGATTAAATATTAAATTTTATTTTAGTTACGCGGACGATATTATGGCTGCTCACAAAAAAATGTATCTCTCATTCTATTCTCAATGGGTTTAATAATTACCATAAACAACTAATATTATAATATAATTGAAAATATGAATGACAATGGAATAAATTATTTAGATCTTAATAACAGACGATAATATAATAATCCTAGATTGGTTTCATAAAAAAACGTTCTTCAGGAACATTATTATCATTTTCTTTATCATCCAACTTACAAAATAGGCACAATAATCGGTCTTATTGACAGAGCCATTTTATTATCACATTCAAAATTTCATTTTGAAAAAATTTGTAAATGCATCGACATTTTATTAAATAACGGATATCCACTGGATATGGTCTTTTATTATATTAACAAAAGGACGGTTATCTTCTGAAATTAATTTTAGTAATAGTAATAAAGCCATGGACAGTATCTTCCATAATCATAAAGATAAAAATTTTCTTATGTTACCGTATATTTATGAAATTAATAAAGTGATGAGTTCCAGTATTTCAAGATCTAACACGAAGCTGGGTTTCCGTTGTGTTAATTGTTTGAATCATTTTATCAAAGTACACAAAGATAAGAATAAAAGAGTAGAAAGTAATAATGTTGTTTACAAGCTGTCGTGTAATGTAATAATTGTGATGACACATATGTCGGACAAACAAAAATTGATTTTTTTATTGTCACACTTTCATATGTAAATAATTATTTAAAATTAATAGACTCCGAAACACGAAATTCAATTCTTGATCCTAAATAATGACGATCGTGTAACGAGAATCGTGTAAATTCGTCTTAATGGATGTCTACATGCTCGGGATGAAACGACAATAAACACGCCTTACTCTGTGAACATGGTAGAATAGTGCACACAGAAATACGATCAATAGCTGCAGCGTATGCATACCTAATACTTTTTGAATTGCTTCTCGATATAAATACGAGTACAACAGATTTTACTAACAAGCTATAATCTTTATTTTATTACATTATTCAATAAGATCTTACAGTTACGCAACTTTCTCGAAAAAGATAATTGATTTTCTCTTTAATAATAATTATTATACAATATTATTAAGGAAAAAATTATAAAAATTATATATTATATGAAATTATATATTATATAAAAATTATATAATAATAATTTAATAGTTATTATATAATACATTTTAACAATTATTTTCTTATATAGTGATGCACGAATGTAAAAGATAAATCGTATTTTAAATTAAAAATTTATCCAATGATTTCCTTTCACACGTTTCAACTTTCTCCACAGGCACTACATCAAGAAGAAAGTAACTTCAACGTCAATTATCATCAGAATACTCTTCCTGAGAAACGTGTCTTTGTATCTTCAATCTCATTTATTCTCCGTAATTATGTATTCATTATGGTGATGGAGATAATTGATGTTTATAGAAATCTGCGTACAATCACAAAAATTAAACTGATTTTACCTGTGGCAAAGTATGCATTTAAGAAAACAATACACATTCGAGAAATAATTATTCTATATCTTATAAAATAAAATATAACTTATAAAATACAACTTATAAAATAAAAAATAATTATTAATTTTGTATATAAAATTTTAATTTTAATAAAAGTAAATTTTTATCGTGTCGAGTCAAGAATATTAAAAAAATACACTTATTTGTTAAATTTACTAATTAATATATATTACATTTTGTCATTACAAATCATTATTAAAAATAAGAGAAACCATCTTTTCCTCTTCTCTTCTTTGAGTCTAATACAATATGGTTTCTGTAGTTTAGTTATTAAAACAAGAAACAACCAGTATAATGTTTTTGAATCATCGCTGATTTCGTGCAGGAAAAATATGGAAAATGAAAACGCCCGCGCGTTTGCGACTTAAAAGGGCACTTGCCACTCACATTTTATTTCATTTTGCGGAGAATTATGAGCGACGAACCAGCGCGGCACGGAGTCGCCACTTCGGCGACGTTGAGTTTCTTCGTGCGGAATCTGAACGAGAACGCATTCTACGCTATCATTTTTATTCGAGTACACCGCTCCGGCTTGAAATGACGACACGTGTAAACGCGAATTTAAAGACCGTTACGCGGCCGAGTACGGATCATGATGAAGCATGGTGAATCCCGCGCAAGCGCTCAGTTTATTCTCGTTCTGACAAACTTTGTTCAGAAATTCGGTCAGCGACTGAAAAATGAAAGCATGGGAGCAGAAACTTCAAAGTAACCAAGACAAATTTTTATCTCTTTTGAGATAAATTTTTACATAATAGGATTGCCATGGGATAAAAATGTAAAGAATCTTCAAGTTGAAATATATCATAAATTTCGTATTAGTATAAAAACAAATTTTTCATTTTTCGCAAGATTTGCAGACATATCGAGAAAAATTCTTTTTTTCTATTTATTCAGATTTGAATAAAAGTTATTTACATTTTATTTTATTTCACATTGCATTTTGAAAAATAGATGCTTAAACTCAAACCGTCAAATATCATTTTTATTACATTTTACCTAATAAACAATGAACTGCACATAATGTACAATCATATAAAGCTGCACTTCAAACTTCAATATCGATAAAAACTGGAAAATAAGAGTTTTTTCCTTATCTCTTTTTATTATCGTATAAGCTTAAGATCCTATATGTCAATAAAAAAATACTTGTAACTCATTTTCAATTAATTATTCTTAATTTTTCTTTGCACTGATCACACCAAGGAACAAAATTGAAATTTTTTTGATACTATCCTAAAACTTCATTTCTTGTAGATTTTTCTATGCTGAATTCAAATCCCTCCGCGGAATTCCCCTGACATGTTAGAATTTAGAAAAAAAAAATTTAGTTAAATATGCTAAAAATGGCTGTGATAGCTTTTTTATCAGCTCAACTTCCTATTCCGACGTACTACATGTAACTATGACGGCTCAAAATCAAACTTGAAACTTATACTATATAATACGAAAAGTTCCATGCTAAAAAGATTTTTAGGAAAAAATAGGTTATACTCACACTCAATTAAATGCGTTAAAAAAAGCAATATATCTGTCGTGTAGGAATCCGAGGTTTATTTCATTACTTTTATCCCCCACTCATAGCACAAACACACACGCACACACACAAAGGGATCAGGTTCCGCGTCTACGTCATTGATTTTGGATAACAGCAGCGGGGATTTGGATAACGGTTTGAGTTTAAGCATCTATTTTTCAAAAAAATCTTTCTGGCATGGTATTTTTCGCCTATATAATATAAAGCTTAATTTTTTGAGCCGTCGTAGTTACGTCGAAATAGAATATAGCACGTCAGAATAGAAAATTATTGCTGATAAAAAAACTAAATCAAAAGTCATTTTTAGCATATTTAAATGAGTTTTTCTCAAAATCTTAAAAAAGGGAAATTCTGCGATTGGATCTGGATTCAGCACGAAAAAAAATCTAAAAGAATAAGTTCAGGCTAATGTCAAAAATCTTGTCAAACAGTGTTATTTGCTATTATACGCGAAAAATCTCTATCTTTTCTTTTAATTAGAAAAGTATATCTTCCCTGAAGATTTGAACATTGCTCGAAAGTTAATTAGATATCAACTATTGTGAGATCTCAAAATAGCTTTCGAACGATTTGAATAGAAAGTAATCGGTTAGGACACTGTGACCATTATACGATATTGAATGCATACATTTATCCACCTTTCTCTCGTGAATGATTCCAAATTGTCAATAAATTATATATTCTCCCTCTGGATGGAATCGCGTAGGCTTTATGACAAATCGATCATCGATGCTGAATGATTGCGTTTCCTCGGGCCTGTCGTTTCGATTGATGCATTACATTAAACATCGGAAAGAAAGATGGACGATCAACTTGTAGGCTTACAGTAAAAAGTAGTCAAAAGTCACGCGTAGCGGAGTCGATATACATGCGCATAACGTTTAATAAATATCAAGTTTCGATTTATTCGACCCACCTGACCAATTTTATTAACAATCACAACGTTTCGATCTCAAATTTAGGTCCTTATCAAGTGAAGAATTACATGTAAGAATGCAGATGGAAAATGCACGTTAACGTGTCTGCCTAATTGACATTGCGCCCAAACCACATCAATCCAATAGCTATTAAAATACATAAAAATCAGTAAATAACACGAGTAATTAATCAACTCATAAATCTTACATGTTTCCTGCGTCATCACGGATGAGTTCATCAGAATACCGTGAAAACAGTGATGTTACTTCATGTAACGCACATTACATTACGAAGACATTTCGCATCGGTTGAAAATACATTAAAACAGACAAAAGTAACAGAAGTAAAATAACAGGTAATAAGGTAATCAGGTAACAGAGGTAAAATAACAAATAATAAATAATAAAGTTTAATAAATTTCTTTATTCTTTCTCTTTAAATTTTTATTCACGCTTATTAATATAAATTTGCGCGAACCCGAACCATATTCAATATACAGATGTAATTTTTAGAAAATTCGATGAAATTGTCTAATGTAAAAACTTCATGCAAATCAAACTGATGTAAAGCTGGATGTTTACAAATGAGTAGCAATAATGTTGACAAACAATAATCGTTTAGGTTCCCTTAATCATTAATTAATGTTCTTAACTGATTCCCATCTCGCGTCACGATAAACTTATCAATTATAAATGTTCATTAACTACGAAATAATCCACTAACAAAGTGCGGGCAAGGTAGGAAACAGCGGCAGCTGTTATCATTAAATCTATCTCGACCCGGGCAGCATTTGCTGAGGGAGCGCTATGTACGATACATAGCACAAATTCGGTGCATTAATCAAACTTCGATATATCGGACATCGATACCGCGACGCATATCGCACGGGGATTCGGCGAGGGCCAGGCCATCGATCGGCCTCTTATAAATTATGCGGAATATACTCGAAATATGCGTGAAAGATGATAGGCAACATCTTTTTTCTTTGTTCCTTTTCTCCTCCTTCCCTCTCTCTCTTTCTCTCTCTCGCATGCGCAGATCGCTGCTGCCGAATTTACGGTGGCGAAGTGAAGATCGCTCATAAGCCCCCTATCCCGAATGCACTATGTACCGGCTACGTGTGCGGCTTTCCAGACGAGATTCCGTTCCCAACCTTTGCTAATAATTCTCCCGAAGCTATCGAAGACCCGGGTCTTCTTCTTTGCTTTCGCCGGCAAAGCGCGACGCAGACTCATTGTCCATCGTAAATTTCTGTCCGTGGACAGCACTTTTCGCTCTCGCACGCGAGAAAAGGCGGTCGTCAGCATCGTCTGCGTTCAAAAATTTACGACCGCGAACCGCGATCGCCAAAGCGGAGACGTCAAGAGACACCACTCGTACCATGTCTTTGTCTCCTCGAGTGGCATTTAAAAACTCTTAAATTATAATAAAGGAACAAGCGGCATGCTCACACACTTTGCCTACTAATTCTTGGACCAGCTCGCAGATAATCCCGATAAAAAAGTCGGAATGTCGATAATTTTGAGATGTAAGCGATAATCGTGAATTACACTTCGTGTATCTAGATCAGAATTCCACATTCAGCTCTCTTTATAAATAACATTAAAATGGTTAAAATTAAGGAAGATAGCCTGTTAACATCGTAAAAAATATCCGAAATATTCGACGCTTAAGAATGAAATCTTATCTCGATAATGTAAGTCTCTTAAATTTCCCATAAAATTTAAAAAATATTACGCACAGTAAAAATTATTTTCTGAAAAAAGTTTATAGAAAGTTTACAAAATTCTACACAAAATATATATATTTCTATATTATATACATATCGTATAATGTAATATTGTTATATAACAATATAATAATATATAATATATATAAACTGTCATGTTTTTTTTTAATAAAAAGAAAATTTTGGAAAAACCAATTCAAGCTTCGTTTTTTTCCACAAAGCCCATTCTATCTTCGTGTTACATACATGCACATAAAATATGCCCTTTCTAACATATTATATGCATTACTAAATATGTTTTGAAAAGCACGAATGTGATATCTGCTATTCCATCATAAATCATGTTGATAATCTCCATTATTCCAGCGACATGTAATACTTTTGTCAAGTGAAGACAAGAACAAAGCTTATGTTTCACTACGGATCACTGTTTCATAGCCGTCCTAGTTTTCCTGCCAGCGACATTTGAGAGACTAGAGAAAAAAATAAAAAAAAAATTTTGTGCATAGCACCGTACTTCTCTTCAGAAACTCTCTCATATCGGGAGGTATAATATTTCCTCTCGGCTCGAACCGTTTCTCATGTTATATATATGTATACTTCCGAGTGCATTAAACCCCGAAGCTAATCTGGACCACATGAATAAATTTAAATTTACACAACGCTACGTGGCTTGAGTAAAAGTTGCGTAAGTGCCCCGTCCCAATCCTAATTTAATTACGAGCGAAAACCGTACGCGGCGAATACGAACGCCGATTCGTAAAGTTAATCACGGTTGATGTCGTCTGCCGATGTATACGAAAGCAATGCTATGTATGTAAATGAATATGCGCAAACGCGAAATGCATACAAAGTTAAGGACTTATTTAATAAACGATATAGATAATCACTGTAAAAGCTTTCATATTTATTTGCAGTTTTGTGTAATCAAATTGTAATATAAATCAAAATTCTCAGGTCATAATTATCTCAGAAAATCTGTCAAAAAAATTTTTTAAATTAATGAATAACCTAGTTACTAGAACAAATAATATAAAGAGATAAAAATAATATATTACATGACCACGAAAATTAACATAATAATTGATTAAATATTGAATATTTTCTGAATATATGAAACCTGTTAATTAGCAACAAATATTTATTTTGTAAATACGTGTTTATTGTGTGAAAATAATCAGACAATCACGAACACAAAACTATAAATAATTATTTACAATAATAATTTTGCTATTGAGAGTATATTTGTAGCTTAATTAATTCAATATTAGCGAGTTAATTGTTTGAAATCGGTCGATTTAATGAGCACATGTAACCGCAACGACATATTCCGCTTTGATAACAGTGAACAATGCCAAAATAAATGTGATTACAGAAACTTGCGCCTCAGTAGTAACTTCGCGCATGATTAAGTCTGATTAAATGAATTGGCAAACACACGAGCGGCAAAACTTGCCACGGCGGAAGTAAACTTGTGTATCTCTGACGAAGTCATTTAACTGCCCAACCTCTTGGATGATCAGCGGTTGCACGCTATTCCATTAAACTCTTGGACTCGCAATTCAACTAATTAAAATCACGTAACTCACGACCCTTTACTCAGCTAAAAGTAAGTTAACTGATTGAATTCGCTCATCCAATATTTTTTCCGCTTTCACATATATCCAAATATACTACGTACCATCATACTCTTCCCTTAATACTTTAAAAGTAAGATAGTTAAAACATATATATTTGTAACAATTTACATAACAATTTACGTAAAATATTTATTTTTTACAATAAATATTTTTCTTCTAGGTTTATGTCTCATTCATTATAATTCTTTCTATCTATTCTTTCTATTTAACGATAAATTTTTGAATAAAATCATTATCAAACACTACATCATATATCATCTGTTTGACATATTATTAAAGCATATTATTATGAATTCATTTTTATTCGTGTATTTTTATTCGTGTACTGTTTTAATTTTGTAAGAGGTAATATATAAATGCATTTATGTCATTTTCCCATGGATAATACAATTTATCTCCTTTTTACATTGAGGTTTTGAATTGCATGTGACATGATGAGAGAGGAACATGAAAAGTCTACCGGTCACATTTCATTTACAAAACATATATCGACAATTCCGACAAGTAAAACTTATTCTTTCATTTTTTATGTTTTTCAACAGGGAAACTTCATTCGCGTCGCGAGTACATGAAAAAGTGCGTCGTTAAAATTTTATTTATTTTTTATGGTGGCGTGGTTTTCGTATTTGCACGTTCCGTCGAACGTGCAAATGGGAGACAAGCGCATGCGATGCACACAAAGCAGCCGATCGCGATGCGCAAACTGGTGCTTTTATGTAACCAATTATAAGAAGAAATTCGCGTATTCGTTGATGCAGATCATGTTGTAGTAACAGTTAAAGTCACGTTCGCAGTATCATTATAGGCTTCATTATTGTTATAAATTTTTACAATTAAAAAAACTTTCGACATTGCACAAATATGACGATTTTAACATAAAGAAACTCTGTCGTTAATAATTCTCGGGTATCCTAGAAATCTCACCTACTATTCACCTATTCGCTTCTACCGTCATCTCCTCAGCCATATCGCTATTCGTATCAGACCAAATAGATAACCAACTTCAATCATTGCAATCTCCCTAGCCTAGATTACACGCTATTTATATGGGAATCATTACGTCGACGTGACGACAAAGAGAAAGAAGGGATGTGAGATACGACGACGACGTGAATGGATCCCGAATTGTTATTCATGTTTTCTGAGTCGTCGTAAGACGAACGAGATTGTCACGGCTGAGAATAGCATCTTACGATTACTATTTTATCACTTACTGAAAAACACATTCAAGATTTCAGAATTAATTACAAACAATATTCAAATAACTATAACATATAGTAAAATATTTCATATATGCATTCGCTGTGTAATTTTTGGCTAGAAATAATTTTTCCTCGACAGTACTATCGAGAATTTTTTATGAATATTTTTTAAACTATCACAAACTGAAAAATAAAATAAGTGTTTGATAAAATACTTTTTATCTCATGAAGATTTTTAATTTCCTTTCCTCACAATATTTTTGTAAACATGAGATTAATAGTATTATAAAAGCAATGTATACCGTTAGTACACAATAATAAGTAAATTAGTTAACAAGTAAATTTAAAAGGTATGTTATTTGAAAAGCTATTATTTATTTAAAATTAAAAGTTACTTCCTTCATGAGTAAATAAATTTTAATTATTTTATTTTAAATTAAATACATTAATATAATTTAATTTAATTTTCATTTATTTTAAATTAAAAGTTTTTTATTTATTTAGTAATTTATTTATATTAAATAGCACTTAAAAAATAATATCTTATCTAAAATCTCCTTGTCTCTCAGTAATATTGTATAAAATATGTTGAAATCTGCGATACTATATTGTGAATAGAAGATGAAAATGAGCCGTCATATTCGCGACTGCACGGACTACGGATCCTGAGGGCATGATAGGACCGTTCTACTGTCATATCTTCTACGATCCCTTAAGTGCGCTTCAACCAAACGCACATTTCCCTTGACATGTCTGCCGCATATTTCGATGTACACCGTGTACGTACTGCCATGAGTTTTGCTACGAACTATAATGCTAATTAACTCCGACGCATCCTATCACGCTTGTACCTATCCAGAATCGTGTTCCGCACCTCGGTGCATTTCGATAATAAATTATCCACTGCTCCGCATCGAAGTTATAGTTAGAATTTTAAAGCAATGGTGTTAATTTAGAATTCCTTGAATTAAAATGTCCCCAGTGGATTTACTGCGAGCACTTAATATCTTGAACAATTTTGATAAACCATTAATTGTCGTCACAGTTCCTATAATTATTAATGGGTTATGTGTATTATTTAAACATCAAGTTACGCATATTTTTTATTGTCCAAGATACGTATCATTACGATGAATTATTTGTTCATATTTCATGTTTGCGATGACATTATGAAAATTTTAAGAGACTTTCGAAGTGATCTTAATGCGAGACGCGATGAGCATTTCTCTCCGTATAACTTCCTTAAATGCAAATAACATTATACTATTACGAAACTTTCAACTATTTTAGCACAATAACTCGATTCTACTGTTATAGCATTATTTGATACTGTAGGTCTCAATGTAGATTAGACTTTGCAGTCCATGTGAGACCTGACTCGTGCAGGTAAACAGGATCAAAGGAAAAAACTTTCCACTTCTTGGAAATCACATTGGCTTTGGATTACGTACGTTTGTGACCGGACTCGGCGAAATTCGCGACATGATATGCTTCTCTATGATCGGCTATCGATAGATGCAAACTAGAGAAAGAAATCTTTGAAAAGCGACACATGATCAAGTTCTCAATCCTATGTAGATATAGCCAGATAAAACGTATATGAGACAAAATTATCAATAAGATAACAATAATAATACAAGAAGACATGAAGTTAAACCTTTAATTTCTTACTTTATTTATATTTTATATATAAATATCAACTATATAGAAAGACAAAGAATTAGAAGTCAAGAATATAAAATTTATAATTTTTTATATATTATTTAATTTATACAATATATTACTAATAATATATCTTATGTTAACAGCTCAACATTAGTATTATATGTAATTATTAATATTATAGTATTAGTATTTAGTATTAATAATTATTACGTATTATTAGTAATGTATGTAATAATATTGTTTTTGTTTTTATTACATTTGATATTGTTTTTTAATATTAAAAGAATGACATGATTCTACAAATAATATCTTCTAGGTAAGAACCGTCCGTTGAAATATCTATAATTAGTAAAAAAAATGTAAAGAAAAGGTAATTGAAAAATAGCGTAGAGAATATTCCATAAACATTCACTTCTCTATATTAATATAATTAGAAACGTGATATTTCGGTTAAGTATACAGGTCTGCGTACACAAGCAATGTAAGATTTATTTGAAGAATGGGAGAGACAAGAGAGAAGATGAGCGTTTTGAAGCACGGAAGGGAACAAAGAGATTTTTAAATAGCCACGCAAAATAAAAGAGGTAAGGAGAAAATGAAAGGCTAGAGAGAGAAAAAGGGATGGCAAGCCGAGTGGGGACAAAGGAAAATATGATTAACCTTTTATAACTGTCCCGTTATTTCACGCGAAGGATCGGTACAATTTTCGAAACAAACAGACGACTATAAAGTATTACGGGCAAAGTATTACAACGTTTCTAAGGCGTGAATATTGCATTTATTAGACCAGGTGATAAACGACTCGCAGGTGCACCGAAAGGGTGACTTGAGCAACAATACGCGTAAACTTGCAAAGTTCTGTGATGTTGCGCGTTACGAGGTGTAATAATCGAGAAAGCGCGATAATCGAGAAAGCCTGTACGTAAAATATCTAAATTATCCTGTGGCTTTTATGTAGAAAGTTGCATTTCTTACACCGGCAAGACAATGATTTAAAGAATTTATTAACGCAGGATTTATTTATGAAATATATGATGTATTTAAATATATATGATGTATTTTTAAATATCAATAGATATATCTAAAAAATTAAAATATAAAATTTTTAATTATTTGAATGTATGTAACTTCCAGGAACTATCCACTAAACTTATTAAATTATAAATTATTAAATATTCATTAAATATTATATTTTAACACACATCACTTACGCTCCCTCGAATTTATTTCTCGATCACTCGTGCTGGTAATATCGCGACAAAATGCTTTCAAGCCATAAATGTTTTCTCCTTTCATATATCATTAATCTTTTTATTTTTATTCCTTCAACCGATTGTCTGTTTATCAGATGAATCATATTGTCCTACGTAACGTTCCCTGATCGCAATTTCACAATGTTCTATCTATTATCGATCATTATAAAATAACGGTATAAAGAAAGTTTAAGCTTTCGATACATGTATTTTAGTTTCATCAAGAAATACATCATTTTCTTATGATATAAACAATGATATATTATTAAAGTACAAGTATGCAGAGAAAATAAGTTTTTGTATCACGTACAGTGTACAAGATACAGAAAATAAAGTATCAAAATAAAATTCGCATATGCACGCATCCACAAATTATATATAAAGAAAACATAAAAAAGCAATTAAGAAATTAAATTTATTTTATCGTAATCACTTCGTTTTGAAGAACTGAAACTTTGGCAATTAAAGTTTTTCATTAAACCTTTTTTTTTTAAGTTGAAGAAAAGTCCCTTCCATCGAATCAAGGATAAGAAAAAAAGGTTTCATGGAAATGTTACATTTTTACCAGGGAATTGCCTAACATTTTCCTCTAAAGAAACATAACTGCCCGCGGTAGGTAAAAATGTCTTTGATTGATGATGGCACACACACACACACACACACATCAATTCTCGAAAAAATACAAAAAGCAGAAGCAACCACAAAAGCGCACTCAGTGTAAGAATTCTACGGCTAAATACACACCGGACCAGTCAAAGGTAAGACAAGGCGTCTTTTGCTATTTTTCCCTGGGTTAAAAGTGCACGCAGAGGGTACGAATAACCCACACCGGACCAGGCAAAAACATGTAGCAGACAAAACGGGACCAATAATCACTGTATTCTTTATGATCTAACCCACACCACGCCACGCATGGCACAGCCATTTTGACTGCCGCGCAACCGAACACAGCAAAAAAGCAACTTTCGCCACATTTTAATGAGAGTGCCCACACCGAACCAGACAAGGCAAAAAGGCAAGAAAGGCAAAAAGGCACGTGTTTGACGATAACTGGTGGTCCACTGTTCACTGGAGGTTAGGTGAAATGCTCTTTCTGTAATTGATTTTTGTATTCTATCACTAATTGAAGCAGTTTGTTGAAAGATTCCAATGACATTCGCGTATAATTTCGGGATTTTGCGGGATTTTCCTTAAGTTCTTCAAAAAGTTTAAGAATGGTGTGTTCTGCATCCCTTTTTTCAACGAAAGAGTCGACCCAATACCTTCTTTTCTTTTTCTTTGCCAATAGTTTTTCATATCCCCATATCGCTAATATTTCAAGATCCGAATCTGAATCCGACGCCATGGTTCACCGAAAGACTTCTGTTGACTGAATGAGCTTCCATGTAGTCACCTTCTGTTTGCTACACAAACGCATTTTGGTCAGGAGTTGTCCAGACTGGAAATTTTTTGACGTGGGTCCCCAATCATGCCCACACCGAGCAGAACAGTCAAAAACGGGAACCAACACAATCACTCATCACGCTTGTTTGCTCGTTTTGGTGTGGGTATGTTTGAAGCAAAATATTTTAGGCTTTCCAAATGTTTTCGCTTTTTTTACTTTGACTGGTCCGGTGTGTGTTCAGCCTACGAGTTGTGAAAGCAGCTCGAAGAAATTCGAGGGATTTGTGTGGGTGTGTTGTAAAGTTACTTAAAGCCTTAAACATACACACACATACACGTGCGCGCGAAAAGACGTATTTATAAACGTATTTCAGGCTCCTACTGATTTGCAACGGATTATGTGGATTACTTTTTATCAATGGTTTCTTAATCGATACGTTCAGAATTCACTCAGAATCCATTTTTATTCAATACCTTATTTGCCGATAAAACTTTCTTCTGCAGGAATGGAATCAATAATATAAAACATCCATGTTTGAGAAAATAATAATTCTCACGTTATTGTGGCATTACGATATCAAATCATTTTTCTGTGAATATTTGGACAAGAATTTTTAGAGATCAACTGATCGAACTTTACATTTTGCTTAATAGATAAATTAAATGTGTGTGCGTTATATAT